>CM033683.1:73254201-73606701 GCA_019514585.1 Dendrobium officinale
TCCACCTTCTGACTTTTTTCTATCTAGGTGTCTACATCAAATACAGAATCTACCTTTTCCATATAAACCTTTTGGGATGTTGTTATAGAATTTTGTGCAAAGAAAACCACAAATAAATGAATTCCATTACCGTCTAATATAATCAATTTTTACAATAATCTTCCTAATTCCTTCCTAAAATTTCACCACAGCTGCAAATCTTAACAGTATATTTTTTTGTCAGACTTTTAACTTGACTAACAAGGATCTCTTTAATCCCAACATTATCATTTGTATAACATAGCAAACGTTATTTTTTGTTCTTCGCTATTCTCTTATTTTATCATAATTTTGAGGCAGTTCTCCATTTTAGCCTTCAAGCTATGAGCTCTAAGCAAATATGTCATCATCTACTCCCTTATTCTTTTGTTAATGACTGTAAAACTTTTTTATCTTTTAATTCTTAATGAAATTATCTGATCAAAATGATATCTTTGTGGCACTTCCTCAATTTAACAACACACTTTCTCATAACCACATGAGAATAGTTTTATCAACTTTTAAAACCAAAAATATAAAAACATAATTATAATTGTACACTAGTTATTACATTTATATAGATGCAATTTGGTTTTGGGACCTATATAATTTAATATGTAAAATATCATCATCCTTTGAAGATTTCTATATGGACGAAATCATGCGAAGCATGTGCATTTGTACAAGTATGTACCACTACAAACCTATGAACATATGCACCACATGCCCTAATTCATATTCCTAGAGTTCATGCATGCATAAGGAAATCAAGTGCCACTAGTACAAATGCATGTTTCCTTCAATTTATGTGCACTTGTTCAAATGGTCCATACATGCAAAAATTGCACATTAATAATCACCTAGAGATAATTATGGTTGCATTTCAACCGCATGCTCATCCAAATAACAATTGCAATATAAAACAAATAGAATATACCCCCATTAGTCTTAAGTTCAAAAGAGAAGCTGGAGAAATAAAGAACGTAACCTGTTTAATTGCACTTGTTGCAGTATCTCCATTCTGGAGACCTTTGAGGTGAGGAAGCGTTGAAGAATATCCATCAATAACATCTGCAAGTGGACTCCATCGGATAGGATCCTACAAGGAGTAACATACTCGCATTATGATTAATGCACATTCAAAGGCCAACAAATACATAAATTAAATGTTATCAAGAAACTTGTACATAAAAACGTGTACAATGAAAATTAGATCTACCTCACCACCCTCTCCAGAATTAGATTTTCCACCTAACCTATTCATTGCAATTGCAATAGCTTCATGTGTTTCCCTAGAAATAGCTCCCAGAGACATTCCACCAGTACAAAAACGTTGCACAATGGAAGATGCAGGTTCAACTTTGCCAACTGGAATAGGTGGACGTTTGCTCTTAAGTTCCAGAAGATCTCTAAGAACCTACAGCACATGGACACGTGTGCACAGTTAAATGTAACAAAAATCATAAAAAATTAACAAAAACTCACATTATTTATTAAGCATGCAAGGCACAATAAAGTTAAATTCAAAAGAAATTTTGAAGTCATGGAGAAAAAATACTAACATTTACTGGTCGGTTAGCAAGATGCTGCTGATAAATAACATAAGCACTCTCACTTTTCTCACGAACGGCTTTATGCAACAGTTTTGACATCTCAGGGTTGTTGCCATGATATTCACCTGTATAAAGCAAGAAATAATAATTAAATGCTGAAGCAAGATGTTTTTTTGAAGCTAATGGAAGGGAAATAATCTCAGGTACACTAAAAATGTTAAAACAGCATGGCTTTCATCAACAAATGATGCGTTAAAACAAGGACAAAAAAAAAAACTTTAGTGGCTTACTCAACTAAAAAGAAATTATTATTTCAAAATAATACAATATTAAGTTAAAATTTCACCAAAGACACGGCCTCACTAACCATTCTGACTTGCAATACACTTGTGCTTACCTCCTGGTCGGAATTGAATGAATCCAAAGTTTTCCAATCTCTTTGCGGTGTCCTCTGAGAAAGCCTTCACCCAAAATGATAATGTTTCCCTCGCAAGCTTTAAGAAGAAAAATGCATTAAAATTAGAAATACTGCATAGGACATGTGGATGTTCAACAAAGCAAGAAACTAATACGAAATCAGAAATAAGTGATTTTTATTCGTAAATTGTAATTAGTTATTAATAATTGATACTGACACGAAATCAGAAATAAGTGATTTTTATTTAATCAAATTAGTTAGAAAAAAAAGGCCAACCTGATAGAAACCTAAAACTCGATTACACCAGTTCAAGGAAGAGCCCTATCATGGCATTTGTTGAATAAAAACTTTTGAACTAATACATGGAAATCTATGATGCACCGACACTTCTCCTCAAAGAGGCGTGCAGTGTCCGACACGACACTCGTCCGACATGTGTCGGACACACCAAAGACGTGTCCGATTAAAAAATATTAAAACAAATTGGACACGCGTGTCCGACACGAGTATCTTAAATATTTTATAATTTTTTAAAAATATAATTTCCTATATTTGGCGAGATTTAAATTAAATTTCTTATTCCTATCCACAACACCAAATCAACGTCTGCATTTAATACCCATTCATTGAATATTCTCATTTTCATTTCTCTTTGGCAGTGAAGATATTTTCATCTCCTCTCTTTTTGCACAATTACAAATCTTTCTCTTGTTGAACCAGAGTTGAAAGCAGTGATATTCAATGATGATGATATTGAAGGCCAAAAACAAACCTCTAAAGCTAATCCTAGTAGTTGAAGCTTAAATGCTTGATGTTGTAATAAGTGATTATTTGCTTATATTTTTGTGGTTGTACTAAATATTTTGTACTAAATATTTTATATTATAAGCTAGACAAGTTATCGTGTCATTCATTTATTATTGTTTGTCATTTTTAAATATGATATTACAGTAATATATATACACTATATAAAAAAAAGTATTGTCGTGTCCCGCGCCGTACTCTTGTCCTATATTTTCAAAAAAAGACGTGTCCTGTGTCTGTGTCGTGTCGTGTCCGTGTCCGTGCATCATAGATGGAAATAGATGAAGGGGGAAAATTTTTACTGAAAAAAGCTTCACAATGTTAATATGAATGGTTATATAGAGATACAGAAATTTATCTCCATTAACTTTCTCGCAGATGGATAGATGGATAAAGTTAATTCTGAATACAATTTTATTTTAGCTCATTTTTAATCCTGAAAACTGTCGTTGCCAGGTCCCAAGTCCTGGATGAGAAAAGTGGAGGGTTGTGTTAGGTAGTCGACAGCCCAGCGTAAAACTTGTCGAACAATAAGGACATGAATCCTTTAAGAAATTGTGTTAATGCTAGGGCGTCCCCTGGAAGCGACGCGCTGTATGGGCCTGAATACAGTGCCAAGTGTGCAAGGGCCGCTGCACCGGCGCCCGGGTGCAGTGTTTAAATAGGCAAGGGTTCCCACATCAAGGACGGATGTGGGCAAAGAAGCTAGTCCATGATACTAAAATTAGGATAGGAACTTGGAATATAGGTTCCCTTACAGGAAAATTAATGGAATTAATAAATATTATGATTCATAGGAAGTTAAATATATTGTGCATTCAGGAAACTAAATGGGTTGAAGATAAGGCTAAGGAAATTGATAGTTTAGGATTTAAACTTTGGTATTCTGGTAGGAGTCGTACTAGAAATGGTGTAGGTGTTATTATAGATAAGAGTTTAAAAGGATAATGTTATAAAAATTAATAGGATTGGAGATAGAATTATAGCTTTAAAGATTGTTGTTGAGGATAAGATTGTTAATATTATAAGTGCTTATGCTCCTCAAGTAGGTTTGGATATGAGTTCTAAATTAAATTTTTGGAATGACTTAGAAGAATTAATACAAAATATACCTCTTGAAGAAAGAGTTTTTATTGGAGGAGATTTAAATGGACATGTTGGTAGAGAGGTAGATGATTTTAAAAGCATTCATGGTGGCCATGGATTTGGAACGACGAATGAAGGTGGCAAGACCATATTGGATTTTTGTTTAGCTTATGATTTTTTAAATTGATAATACTTTATTAAGAAAAAAGGAAATGAGCATCTTATCACTTATAAAAATGGATATAATACAACCCAGATTGACTATTTTCTTATTAGAAAATTAAATCGTTTAGATTGCAAAGATTGTAAAGTTATTCCGAGTGAAAATTTATGTACCCAACATCGATTATTAGTTTTGGACTTTAAGATAAAGGGGCATAAAATAAAAAATAAAGTAAAACAATTTTCTAGGATTAAATGGGGGCATTTAAAGAATATTAACAAAAATATTTTTGAAAATAAGATTTTAGATCTTAAGATTTTGTCTGTGCATGAGGATGCTAATATTATGTGGGAAAAAGTGGCTAGTGATATTAAGAATATTGCAAAAGATGTCCTTGGAGTATCAAAGGGAAAAGCTCCTAATAGTAAAAATAGTTGGTGGTGGAATCCTAATGTGCAAGAAAAAATTAAAAATAAGAAGCTTTCTTATAAAAATTGGTTTAATTTTAAAAATTCTGATAATTGGGAAATATATAAAAGTGGCTCGTAAGGATGCTAAGAAAGCAATATGCGATGCAAAGGCATTAGCTTTTAGTGATTTATATAATAGATTAGATACTAAAGAGGGAGAAAGATATATGTATAAGTTAGCCAAACAAAGAGATAGGAGTAGTAAGGATTTAGTTCAAGTGAAGTGTATTAAAGATGAAGATCAAAAAATACTTTTCTTAGAAGATGATATTCAACAAAGATGGATGAGATATTTTGCTAAACCTTTTAATGAAGATTGTGAAAATAAGATTGACTATAGTGACCTTAGCACCCTAAATGAAAATAAAGATTTATGTTTTTATCGGCGTATTAGTAAAAACTGAAGTTAGAGAGGCTTTGAAGAAAATGAAGGGTGGAAAAGCTGTTGGACCTGATGATATTCCAATAGAGGTGTGGAAATGCTTAGGAGATGAAGGAATTTCATGGCTTACTAAACTTTTTAATACTATTTTGAAGACTAAGAAGATGTCAGATGAGTGGAGAATGAGTGTGTTAATTCCTATTTTTTTAAGAATAAAGGTGATGCACAAGATTGTGCGAATTATAGAGGTATTCAGTTAATGTGTCATACTTTAAAACTATGGGAGCGAGTTATGGAACATAGGTTGCGGCGTAATACTAATGTTTCTCAAAATCAATTTGGATTCATGCCGGGTAGGTCGACTATGGAAGCCATACATTTATTGAGAGGTTCGATGGAGAAATATAGAGAGAATAAGAAGGATTTACATATGATATTTATTTATTTAGAGAAAGCATAATATAAAGTTCGAAGAGAAGTTCTATGGAGAGTTATTGAAAAGAAAGGAGTTAATATTACTTATATTCAAATCATTAAAGATATGTATGTAGGAGCTATTACTTGTGTTCAAACACAAGATTGTTTGACCAAGTATTTTCCTATTTCGGTTGGTTTACATCAAGGATCAGCCTTAAGTCCATATCTTTTCTCTTTAGTCATGGATGTTCTCACTAGACATTTGCAAGAGGATGTACCTTGGTGTATGCTTTTTTCTAATGATATTCTTCTTGTTGATAAGACTAGAGAGGGAGTTGAAAGTATACTTGAATTATGGAGGTGAACTTTAGAGTTTAAAGGTTTTTGCTTGAGTAGATCTAAAACTGAAAATATGGAGTATAATTTTAGTAGTAATAGACCTAGTGAGGGGATTTTGACTTTGGGCGATCAAGTCATTAATAAGAGTACACGTTTTAGATATCTTGGATCTATTGTTCAGAGTGATGGTGAAATAGATGGGGATATTATCAGCAGAATTCAAGTTGGATGGTTGAAGTGGAGGAATGCATCGGGCTTGTTATGTGATAGAAATGTACCCCTCAAACTTAAGGGAAAATTCTATAAGATGGTAGTGAGGCCTGCAATGCTTTATGGTGCCGAATGTTGGCCTTTAAAAGAGAAGCATAATACTAAGTTAAGTGTGGCAAATATGAGGATGCTCAGGTGGATGAGTGGCTTTACCCTTAGAGATAGGATACGAAATGAGCATATACGAGAAAAGGTTGGAGTAGCTCCAGTAGAAGATAAGATTAGAGAAAGTCGCCTTAGATGGTTTGGTCACATAAAACGGCGGCCTTGTGATGACCCGGTTAGGAGAATAGAGGTATTAGATTTGACTTATGTTAAGGAAAGGTAGGGGTAGACCTAAAAAAACTTGGTTAGAAAATATTAGGAATGCCCTTTCTTTATTAGATTTAAACGAGAATTTTGACTTTTAATAGGACACAATGGAGAAAAAGGATTCATGTAGCCGACCCCACGTAGTGGGATAAAGGCTTGATGTTGTTGTTGTTGTTTAAATCCTGAAAACTACTTGGTGGTCAAATAAAGATTGATTGACTTGATCTAATCCCCAAAAAGTAATAGGACATCAAATTTCCAGAAATTTGAAGATAATTTAGTCATTCATTAAGCATGAAAATGCTTCAACCTAATGGAGAGTTTAGATTGTAAGATATTTCTTTTAGCATGTATAGTATCGCATTTATACATCTTCTATTGAAAATAGAGATGTTTTTTTTCCTTCAATTCATCAGCTGAATACAAGAGGACCTGGAAGCTAAAATAGGACCAAATAATCACTGCCATATTCCCAGAGTTCTAGCTTGCCTACCTTATTTGATCTACCTAGAAAAGAACAGTGAATACAAGACAGAACCAGCCTCCAATTAATCAAAGCATCTCAAACATAAGAGATTGCAAAATTAAATTCTCTGGATTTTTATTTCAATCCCCGTCCATTCCATAGATGGATAGAACCAAAAATTCCACTCCCCTTACGCTGAGTTGTAAATGTCAATTATGCCCAACTTGGATACTAGATTTTTTAAACTGGTGCATAAGGGAAACTTAATAAGAATCTTATAAGTCAGAAGTCATATAGGGGTGTAAACAAGACTTGTGATTCCCTCCTCGATCTTTTCTCCGATGAAATGTCAATTCATCTCCCCGTCTTGTTCTTTCAGGGTGAAGTAGAATTTTACAAAACTTATAGCAACTTTAGTTTGACATAATAGCTTCATGGATTTTTATGTTTGAATCTTCTTTCCAAGAGTAATATACACCAATGAAACTTAACTCTGAACTCTGCTTCTGCATTGCTTCTAGGCACCACAAACTGTTTCTTGCTTCGCCAACTAAATCTTCCCACACAAAATGTGTAACATATGGTGATTAATCTTCTCTGTAACTAAGTCTGCACAATATGCATCAATAAATACTTCTGCCCCTTTTTTAAAGTTTTCTTGAAATATTTTCTTTTACGTGAATTCATGTTAGAGATAACCCATTCTTCTTACCAACTTCTGCAAAGTTGTCAAACCATGCAAGTGGAGACTGTTTGAAGTCATATAGGGATTTCCAAAGTTTGCAAACTTCTTTAAAGTTGTCCTAAATATCAAATCCAAGGGGAATATTCATGTACATGTCTACTTCAAAGTCACCATTGAAAAATATAATCTTGATATCAAGTTGATGAAGTGGCCAGTTGAGGATTGCAGCAAAAGATAGCAAGAATCAAATTTAATTAAATTTAGCAACTTGCACAAATAGTCAACCACATTTGATTGATCAAATCTTCTGAATTCATTTGGACTCTAACCTGTCTATTTTTCACTCAACATTGCATGACTAACACAATCATGCACATCCAATAATATTATTTGGGCAAGTCTATCAGTTCGCCAATTTTGTTTTTCTTTATAGCCTTGATTTCCTCCAAAACTGTTGCCTTCCACATGATTTGATTTAGAGCTTCTTGAATTGATGCAAAAAAAAAAAAAATACAAGTATTGCAAACTCAAAAAAAGTCTTTCTTTTGTTAAACATAGACAAACAAAACCTTAAAATTTAAAATAAAAGGAACAACAACAACAAACAATTTAAACATGACACAATGACACTACTCATAGACATCTTACAACTTTTCGAAGTTTGAGAAGAAATATACAGATGGAATGGCTATCATGGAGAGAAGAAAGAAAGAAGATAGAAACCCGAGACGAAGCTTAAGAAGATAGGGAGGTCGAAAAGGATAGCTCACAAGCTATTGAAAACTCAAAGGTTTCATTCCAAAAATCATCACAAAACTCTCCTTAAAACAGTAGCAAACAACCCCTTAAATAGGAAAAAGTGGAAACCAAACAACCACCCTTTCACACAATCAAAACAAGAAAAAAAACAAAAGAAAACAAGGCACGGCCAGCCCAGGAACCAAGCAGCCCAATAGCTGAATAGCCGGCCCCAAGAACCGAACAGCCAGGAAACCCAACTGACACCAAAGAAAAGCACGACCAGCCCAGGAACCAAGCAATCAGCAGCCGAATAGCCATCAAGGAGAGGCACGGCCAACCAAAAACCAAGGTTGTGAACTCCCAACACAAAACAGCTAAAGATAAATGGGCCAAGCCCAATAGGAGGCAAAACAGGCCAAGGCAGCAACTTCTGTGAGGTTAATAGCAATAACCCAAAAATTATTTGATAACTTTTGGTAAAACACAAAAGTATGGGTGATGTAGCATGGATGAACTGTGTGTGTATGGGGGGGGATTTGAAAATTGAAATAAAATGAGGAAAATGGGGTAGTTAATTAAATCCTATAATTGTATATCCAATTAAAGAATTAAATAACTAAGGTGGGAGCGGCCAACATTAAGAGGGGCTTGGGAGTTTATGGAGAGGGATTTAAATGCTTGCCAAGTGGGGAACCTTAAATTATGAAGAAATATTTAAATCAAATCCTATTTGAATTTGAAATATGTTTGATTTGAATACTTTCCCAAAATAAGATAACTAAATTAGGAAAACGATTTGAAATTTAAATACATTTGAATTTAAATTCAATTGCTTTCCATATTAAAACACATCCACAACAGAAAAGAAGACTATCAAGCAAGATTGACTCCAATCAAGAGCAAAAGGGTAAGGGGCGACCGGTAGAGAGAGAAGGGACCGATTATGGGAAAAAAGGAAAAGAAAATTAATCAAGTCTTCAATTAAGTGAGAAAGTATTTAATCAAATACAATTCCAAGTTGATTGTAATTTGATTTGAATAACTTTCAAAAATTAGATCTAGTAATTTAGGAAAGGTTTTGAATTTCAAAATAATTGGATTTGAATTCAAAATTCTTTTCAAATTATCTTCAACCAAATTTAGGAAAACGAAGGGGAATGAAGGAGGGAAGAGGCTAGGGGTGAGTGTGTTCGGTCGGCTATGAAGTTGGAGGGGTTTATGGCTGGTGGTTGATATGGATAAAAGTGGAGGAGGCTTGTGGCTTTGGAGGGGTTTGTGGGAGAATCCGCCGATGGCAAATGGGGGATTTTGGCCGGCGGTCAAGGGAGGAGAAGAAAAAGATTTAGGGAAAGAAAGATACAACCGTGAGCCTGGACATATCCTGCAGCTGACGGATAATACTTTGCCCTTCTCCAATGGACTTCAAGCCACGAGCCCGGACCCATCCTGCGATTGGTGGAAGCTCTGATTCCCTCCCATAGAAATGTCACCCAAGTTATCTCCAATGAACACAAGTGCAAACCTTTTTTTTTATTAATAATCCATCATCCCATTACACTAGCAATGGTCTCTCTCTCTCTCTCTCTCTCTCTCTCTCTCTCTCTCTCTCTCTCTCTCTCTCTCTCTATATATATATATATATATATATATATATATATATATATATATATATATATATATATATATATATATATATATATATATGCCTCAGAAATAAAAGAAACTAAAATAAGACGATCATGCTCCTAGGGCTTACATAAGATTAGACCATTAAGCAAGGGTAAAAATGAAAAATGCACAATTAAAATAAAAATTACAAATAAAAATTTAAGATAACGTAGGACTATCACGGCCGTCGATCTTCAGCTCCTAGGAAAGGCATGGACGATTGGATGTCAGCATCAATGTGCATAGGGTGCTTACCATGTCATAGCACACCTTTCCTTAGAGCAATAGGAAGATGAAGATCATTTGAAGGTTCATATTTGATCTACCCAAAAAAGAAGTAACCAGACAGAATCAACCTCCAATTAACTTTCCTTCCATTTATTTTACACAAAGGAATAACCAAAAAGAGAAACAAATTGAATTAAAGTTGCTCAATTAGTTGAGAAAAATAATATAAGTTCACTGACCTATGACACAAAAGAAGTCGCACAAGCTCGACATAATGTCAAACTCGCTCAGACCACCATGTGCCCTAAGATGGCTTGCATACAGGCAACGACGGTAAAGAAGATGAAGCTTGATAGAAGAATATGAAGGAAGAAGATGAAGCTCAGTAGAAGAAAATGAAGGAAGAAAACGAAGCTCTCGAACTCACTACCCCAATTCCGCTCACACAAGGATGTGCTATAATGATAGCAATTGCATGACGACGAAGGAGCTAGACTACTTGTGACAGCACGACGACGACAAGGGAAGAAGATAATAAAAGAAGATGAAGCTAGCTCTTTGCCTTTCTAACTCGATTCCACTCGAGCCTTAGTGCAATAGTTGGTCGCATAAGTGGGGTGACAATATAAAAGAATATATGTATTAATAGTAATATAAAACACCAAAAAAAGAAATATTATTCTGAATGAAGCACTCCTTCAAAACACCTCGAGGAATTTAAAAAAAAAAAAAACACAAGCCTTACGGGAACCAATAAGGCTTAAGCATCGAGGAGCTCCTAATGCGCCTCAATTTGAGGTGCGCCTTAAGGCATGCACCTCGAATGCTTTTTTAATCCATGGGTGATACTCTTAAATTTGATAGCTATTATGTTGAAAAAAAATTAAGAGGAGAATGAACTTTTTCAAATGTTTGATGAATGATAGAAATATTAAATTTTATCAAATTCATATCATACATAATTTGCATGTCGTAAATCACAATCAATATTGGCAATACCATAATATGCAATAAATGTAAAAAGGAGAACATTTATTTATCTCAAAGGAGGAGAAAAGTCCTCTTACATACACACAAAAGATTAAATTGCAAAATCGGATGTTAAGTTGTTTTATTTTTTTCACAAGTCAAGACATATATTTAAAAATAAAAGTACTAAATAAATTCAAAATAGGAAAAATAAAATACTTGGACTATTTTTTAAGTCATGACATTATTAAAAGTCATACAAGCACTACTTCAATCAACATCATCGCTATCTTCTTTATCATCTTCCATCTCAATCATTTTCCACTTCCGTGACAATAAAATCTAAAACAACAACAACATCAAGCCTTTATCCCACTACGTGGGGTCGGCAACAATAAAATCTAAAAAGAATAATATTTAAAATAATGACTATATTGATTTTTTAGAATTTAAGCTACATAGTCAACTTTTTTTATTCATGCTCATTCCTCCATCAAAAAATTTCAGCATTAAGATATCTCTCTCATATAATTGTGATTATGAAACTCCATTTTCATTCTCCGCAAAGGTGGCACTTGATTTGATCACTATACAGTTTCAGCAATGACATTTGACATAACTTTTTTATGATCTAGGGTTTAATTTTGTTTTCTTATAATGCAATCTTACAACAAGATAATAATACAAGTACATAAAGTAGAATTGCCAAGAATCACTAAACTACAAACAAAAATACATAATGCATAAAAACAACTGATGAATCATCCAATAAAACAAGAAAAACAATAAAGGAGAGCAAAGGACTCATTTGGATCATCTTGCTTGGAGCCTTATAAAGATGAGAATGATGTAGGACTTAAAATATTTTATCGATCAAAACCATCTTCACTAATAATGCTCCAAACAAAACCATCATGATACAAAAGATCATGATCAACGTCATCTTCTATAACAAAAAGGTGAGAGAGAACTTCTAAGATCAATGAGAAAATTTCCAATGTCTCATTAAGCAAAAGGATATAGAGACCATTTCAATAGGCCTGGTATAGGCGAACACAACAATCTAATCATCTTGAGGAAAATCAATAGGTTTCAAATTCTTTGTGACGATCTACATTGATGGAGGACCAACAACTATTATAAGATTAAGAGGGGTCTAGACATTTAAATGTTCCTTTAGAACCCAAGTGATTATATTTTTAAGATCTAATGAGCCTTTTGAAACACTCAGAAAAATTATGCTCAAAAATTTTATAGAACAAACAATATAAAAGGATGCCTTTAAGACTACCATCTGTTAATAGCCACAAGAAAAGCTAATTCAAAGCTTATTTTTCAATGCAAAGTAAAATTCATTTAAAACCAAAACTCTAGCCACAAAATGCCTCAAAAGACAATAATAGCAACATCCAATAGGCTTTCCTAAAGACGGAACTCAAGACAAAAATAATGTAACTAAGGTGACGAAAACTACCCAAATGTGATGAATGGTTCCGCAAATACGTCAAAATGTGGAGTCCACTTACACATATACATGAAAAATCAACAAACATAATAGGTGCATCTTGAGAAGAGCGTGATGTAATTTGCATCGAAATAAAGTCTAATAATAATGTGATAATGATCAATAAGCCCAACTGAACAGTCATCAGCAAAGTGAAGCTCTAAAAGAAATTTGCAAATGACATCAACATTTAACTACCTAATTAAATTTTCCGACAATAGGCAAAGAAGTGCACAATCGAGCTCAGAGATCTCTTTCTCAAAAAAAAAAAAAGGTGAAGATTTGCTTTGAAATGATAAAGGTTGTTCATGATTCGAACAGCAAAATCTTGTAAGTGAAGAGGAAAATAGAAAACAATATATGGATGCAAACCCATGCCCAAAGAACCACCCATAACTTTTTCATAAGAGCAATTGCAAGCGATGAAAAAAAAAATAAGGATAAAATGAAATGTGATTAACCGAAAAAGCCTTAGAGATAGGAGCTACCGGTACAGAAGGTGACGACTATAACTAGATCTATTACTATTAAAATTACATTCTATGTATTTAATTTTAGATCTACTCAAATGAAAATCTTCAGACTCTAAAGTTGACCTCCATAATTCAAGTTTTCCTTCAACTCCCTCTCTAGTATTATCAAAAAGAAGAGTATCATCAACAAAAAGCATACCAAGGTACATCCTCTTGCAAATTTCTCGTAAGAATATGCATGACTAAAGTAAAAATATATGAGCTTAAAGCTAATCCTTAATATAATACAACAAAATTAGGAAAATACTTCGTCATCCACCTTGCACAAAAGTAAAAACTTCTCTATACATATCCTTAAGAAATTGAATATAAGTTTTATTTACTCCTTTTTTAGATATCTCCAGAGCACTTCTCATGAAACTTTATCATATGTTTTTTTTCTAAATCAATAAATATCATATGTAGATCCTCCTTACTCTCTCGATACTCCATCAAACCTCTCAACAAATGTATAGCTTTCATAGTAAACCTACCAGACATGAATCCAAACTAATTTTGAGAAACATTAGTATCACGTTATAACCTATGTTTAAAGATAATAAGCTTAAAAAAATTGTGCAAAATAGATCAAAGCTGAAAAAATTATGAAAAATGATTTACAGCAAACTATAATTAACACCATAGTGTGCACCAGCAATACTAAAAATCAACCAACAGCTAGCCTAGGCACTTAGGACAATAAGGAGAGAACATAACGCCACTCGCACCTTCCAGGTGAATGTCATCTCTAAGGCATTCCTACTGTCATATTTTTAAGGGATCATCATAAATTGAGTAAGACCAAGTTAGAGCTTTAATCATAATACCCATGACCAGAGTAAAACCAATCTGGTTGTCCTACAACATTACCAAGCTTAGTTGATAATTTAGCATTGTGGAGTGTTTTCAAATGTGCTAAACGTTGTCATGGCAATATAGTTGCCTAGTATCAATGACACTGGATTTCACCATTTGCACTAATTCGATCAAAACAGAGTGCTAAAATAGAAAAACTACATCACTTATAAAGTTATTTCAATTATAATGAATACTTTTAAGGATTATAACATCATAATCATCACACTAAATTATATTGAGCAAAATAATGAATTTCAATTATCATTGAGTTCAAAGTTAAGAAATCTTGATAAATATTCTATTTAAAATAAGTTCAACAACAACAAAATTTTGTAGCATGTATAGCTTAGGAATAGTGTAATCAATACAACTATCTACTGTATCCTCACTCTATTCTCTTTCACTAACTTTGTAGCCCTACATCTCTTCCTTTGTTTTTTTTGGACACATCATCTTCATGTTCAAAATCTACTTTCCTTTAACTTGGCATCATACGCCCACTTTTAACCAGCTTGCATCCATGGGTGCATACTTATTTCTCTAACTTTTCATGCTCTTAATAACATCCCATAGAAACCAACTCATCTTTAACAATTGAAATATTAGCACCCAACTCTCAAATCAAGGCATGTTTGCCTCATTGCTTGATGCCTAAGACAAGGCCCTTATCTATGCATGCATTAGTTATAAAGCCCGCTTGAAAGATTCAGGAGGCGCTTCTGCTTCACATTGGTTTGCCTGAATTTCTAAGCAAGCACCTGGCTTTCTCTGAGCAGCATTGTCTCTACCATATTTACTTTTTTTTTATTTGACATAATGTCTCAAAGGATAGCTCTTCCGTACAGCATTTTGTTTCTGATTTCTAAGTCATCCAGAGCATGCCATGATTCCTACTATAGTACATTAAATTGATGAAAGAAAGTGATGTAATCAAAAAATTTAGGGACCCTATATTTTTTTATCACAAAAAAAGAGGCACGGACTTCTACCGACGGAAATGACTAAGGAAGAGAAAAAAGACGAACAAACTCTTTCATTTCAATTTAAACTAAACAAAAGAAAACTTACAACAATACAAACGACTCTTGCAAACAAAATGATGACACCCTAAAGTTGTTGCACCTAGAGAAGAGGGATACAGGTGAAGTGGCACTTGCGGAGAGACGAAAGAGGTTAGAAGCCCGAGAAGAAAGGTTGGAAAGAGCCCGCAGGATTTCCGGAGGGGATGAGCAAGAAGGGTGGAAAGAGCCCGCAGAATTTCCAAGCAACCCGCAGGTTAACAGATTTTTTCCAAAAATCACATATCACATAACTATTTAAAACATTACAATACATCTCATATTTATAGGTATGAGAATATGAAAAGACACTTTACATTAACTTGACACAAGAACCTAAGCATCACAACATTAAAACACCTAAAAATAAATCCCAAACCCAAGAACCGAAGAGGTAGTCGCGGGAGCCAAGGAGGCCGAGCGGAAACCAAGGGGCCACGGCCTCGGGAAAGAGGCCAGGCACGGGAAACCAGCGGCCGGCCGGAATCCAAGGGGGCAAGGCACAAAAAGCTATGGTGGAATTCAAGGAGCCACCATGGAAAAAGCAAATCTTGGAATTCCAAAAGCCGGTTTGGAATTCCAAGAGACCTACATAATTAAAAACATAAAAAGCATAAAAAGTACATTTAATATGAGATAAATATGAACTAAAATCATAGCTAATAATGAGCTAACCCTTAGTTCAATAAATAAACTAAAGACCAGCTCATAAATGAGCTAAAATTTCAGCTTAAATGGATTGAGCTAGTAGACTCAAGGGAAACCAAAATTTGATTTATTTTGGATTAGTGTTGACCCCCCTTTGTCTACATCAGAAAGACGTTTCAATTTATTTTTTTCAAATTATGTAGGGCTGGGCAGTAGTGAGAAATTATGTTATGAAATGATTTAGTAGCTCGAAATCACCCCATAACCTCATGATGTCTTGTAACTTTATCAAATTATACATGTTCTAATAATCCAAAAGATTCAAATGAAAAACAAAATTAACATCCCGCGTTATAGCTAGCCTGCAACTACATTGTACCCCTTGTTCACATATTGTAAACATGAACATCTTTTATGTCTCAATGCAAGAGCGGCACTACAGCCCATTGACAAGTGTAATACCGGAAGAATCTGAACGCATGCATATCAGTTTTATATAAATTTAAATACAAATGTGCATGTTCCAGTATGTTCTTCTTGAGTTGTTTAAATCCATTAGCCCGGAAATAAAAAGCCTTTAAACCTTGTGCAAGAGTAATTCACCTAATTTAGGAGACAAACTTGTTATTGGACATAAGCGGAGGATGTTTCAAATTGGCCTCCTTACCTCATCAACAGTCAGTCCCCCAATCTTTGAAAAACTACCACAGAAAGCAATGTCAACAATGTCTTGCCCCAAGCCATATATCTCAAATATTTGCGCCCCACAGTAACTGATTTTGCAACAGGAAAAATCAGCCATAACATCACAAGTTTAGAAGAAAAGGAAACACAACTAACGAAACTTAGAATTTTCTACAATTAAAAAGCTACTTCAAAAATGAAACCACAAAAAGCAGCTTGCATGTTATGCAAACCTGGACAGCAAAGAAATCCCCATCTTTGAAAGAATCTTAAGAAGACCGGATTTCACAGCCTGAATAAAAAATTTGAATAGATTACCTCGTTGAAAAAGAGAAGCAAATTGTTTAGAAAGAACATACAGTAAAAGTAAGAACTAGAAATTTATCAAAATTATAGTAAACGAACAAAATTATGTAAACAATGCGAAGGAAGCAGATGTAAAGCACCCAAACTGCATACAGGTGTGCTCAGCATTATGATAATTGTCATAATGTTTCCATGTTATTTTGACGGATCCAAGTAAAATGTACATATGAATACGCATGTTCTAATGCAGCGTTAGGAGGACATGCGTGAGAGTTACAAATACAAACCAAAATACCAACAAGATAAATATAGCACTAAACCCCTTTGTGGTTATGGGAGTGTGACTAACTATTATGCTGCCATTGCACTAAATTTGGTTTAGACAGACCAACGTTAATTGAGCAATAAGTCTATAGCTAACATTTCAGGAAAGTACATTGCTGATGTAAAGCTTTTTTTTTTTTTTTTTACATTTCGACAGGTAATGGCAGAGGTGTTTATTAAGCTATAGCTTGCTTGAATTCCAATAAAAATTGTACAGCAAACAGTGATCTCTCTATCTACATTGGTAATGATCCATTGACTTACGGAATAAAACTATGGTTATAAAATATGTGGGTTTTAGAATGATTTGGACTATCAAAGAAGCACACATTGACTTCATGTCTAAATTTTCAAGAAAATTGTCTATAATCATATTATCAGATAGATCAATTTCATTGCTTTACAATTCATAATATGCAGGGACAAAATCCAAGTAAAACAGGAAGATACTAAAAATTAGCACCAAGTACAATAAGTAGAAATTTTAAATAGTTTGTTAAACAACCATATAACATTATATTACAGAAACTATCCAGCCATTTTATGACCCTAAAAGCTAAATGGCAGAAGACCCATACAAAGTTTTTAATAACAATGACAATATAACATACTCTCCAAATGGAAGGTAACAGTGGGAGTTGATTCAGGAGAAAGATCTACCAGAGAAACATTAACTGCATAGATTCAATAAAGTGCAAACCTTGCAAAAGTTCCTTTGGGCCTGCTCAATAGTCACTGTGGGCATCTTTCCATTCCTCATCATATTCACAGTTTTTGTACTCAACCTCCACTGGCGGCATGTTTCTAAAGCCAGATATGGGCATATAGCACTGCAAGGTAAGAAGAAACCAGACTGTTAGCCAGAGATTTCCTATGGGCAAGTTAAACTTAGAATACTAGAAAAAAAAAAAAACAAAGCTAGAAATGGAAAATTGAATTTCAAAAAGATATAAGAAAGCCAGGTTAACAGAAAAAAGAATGTGAAACGTAGACTTAAGCAAGTTTGTTAATGGCGAATGGTGCACCATAATGCAAAGTTTTTTGTGGAACTATAGCGCATAGCACACATGCATATAGTGCGGCATGAGATGTTTTAAACATGGCATACCACAAGACAATTTTAGATTAAAAATTTTTGAATACGTTATTTACAGTGGTATTAAATAGCAAAATAGAGTGAAATTTTTGTTAACTAGAAAATTTCGGGAAACAACATGAAAATAGCAAATCTACTTTGAACGCAAGAATGGATACAAGTACATTCGTTGAAGCCTTGTCAAGCCCGCCTCCTTTGTCATTTAATGAGAGCGAGAGCAGCTCATGACTACTTCAGCAAGACAGATGGAGACTAACAAAAGATGATTAAGGCAAAGATGGAGATGTTCAGCTTGTGGCATTGAGAATGCCTCTGAGTCCAAAAAGAAGATGTGTGAATCTCTCACATTTGATAACCTTAGAGTAGAAGCAACTGAGAGACGAAGGGATGTACAATTCAATGTCCTAGAATCAAACCCAAAGCAGCAAGAGGGATGGGCATTCAACACTACTCAAAGTGATAATAAACTCTAAAAAATTTTAATTGAGATAAAATAAAATTAATATTTACATGATAAAAATATCAATATTAATTTTAGATCCTAAATTATTTAAAATTAAAATAGTGTGCTATAGGGGGCTTTTAGTTATTCTCTATTGCTTGTGCATGAAGCAGATAAAGCATGCCATACCCCCCGTGCAGCACCACGACAATCAAAGGGTGCACCAAGCAAAACAAAATGGATATTTTGTTTTAACCCTTGGGCTGCTGTTGCTCTCGGGTGAGTCTTGGTTGCTTAGTACGGAGCTAAAAATGTTGGAATTCTACTTGGAGTTAGCTCATAAAGGCTTCAGCTGAAGTTTTAGCTCAACGATTGGAGATTTACTGCACTTCCTAGCTCATTAATTCAAAAAGGTATACTATTAACTCATGAATTCAATTTGGACTGGACTTGCCTCTTCTCCTCCCCTTTGTCTTCTTGTTTTCCTATGCTGAGTGATTTTCCCGTTCCTTGCCCCTTTGGTTCCGCGGCTGGCTGCTTGGTTCCTGCGGCTGGCTGCTTGGTTCATGCGGCTGTCTGCTTGGTTCCCGTGGCTTGTCTGCTTGGTTCCCATGGCTTTTCTTCTCTGTTTTGCTGTACCGTTTGGGGGATGATGTGTTATGATTGTTGGCCTTTCATTTCCCTAAATCTATTAGGTTTTAATTAATGTTTTAGGTGGTTGTTTGGCTACCCTTTTCTTCTATAAATAGGAGATGTTTTGAGGCTTAAAAAAATATGCTATGTGTGCTAATTTTTGGATCTAAACCTGCGGGTTTCGTCGTGGAAAAGCTTGCAAGCTTGTTCCATCCCTTCTCCTTCTTCTAGGAAAGCTTGCGAGCTTCTCCTTCCTTTCGTCTTAGCTTCTAATCTATTCTTCTATCTGCAAGTTCCCCTTCCACTTGTATCCTTCTTCTCAAAGCAACGATTGGCAAACTCCTTTAGATGTCTTTAATTTGTGTTTGTGTCAAAGTTTGTAAGTGTCATGAGTTGTAAGAGTCTTTTATTATAAAAAGTCGTTTTGTGTCGTATTTTGCCTAGTATTGAGTATTTCATGTAATCTTCTAGTTCCTAGGAAGAGTGATCTTTTGCTTGCAAAAATTAGGCTTTCTCCTAATTTTTGCTTGCATCAAATTTGGTATCAAAGCAAGTTGTGTGTGTCTTGGTGAGTCATAACAGTTGTTGTGTAAGTCTTGGTTTCTTTAGGTTGAGTCTTTCTTTCTTTGAGTCTAAGTTTCTTTTTGAGTTTTTATAAAAAATGGAAAATCACAAAAAGATTGATTCAGTCAAAGAAGAAAGCAAGCCAGAAGATCTTGAAGTCCCTCTTCCGATGGACAGATGGGTTCCAACAGAAGGTGATTCAACAGATCCGCTACAAATAGAGTTGTATAAAATTCAATATCTAATGTTCTTATGTGATAAGATATACGAGAAAAGGAAAAAAATTCTTTAAGAACAATTCGAGAAAGAGCAAGAAGAAATCCTAAAGAAATTCGAGGCAAAAATTCAAGAACTTGATGCGCCTTCTTCGCTTCCTCGGAAGAAAGCTAAAGACAACTCATCGGGAGATGAGTTTTTCAAGTAGGGGAGTATCTGATGCATGCAAACGGGGGGTCAAAACAAAATGGATATTTTGTTTTGACCCTTGGGCTGCTATTGTTCTCGGGTGAGTCTTGGTTGCTTGGTACGGAGTTATAAATGTTGGAATTCTACTTGGAGTTAGCTCATAAATGCTTGAGCTGAAGTTTTAGCTCAACGATTGGAGATTTATTGCACTTCCTAGCTCATTAATTCAAAAATGTATACTATTAACTCATGAATTCAATTTGGAGTGGACTTGCCTCTTCTCCTCCCCTTTGTCTTCTCGTTTTCGTGTGCTGAGTGATTTTCCCGTGCCTTGCCCCTTTGGTTCCTGTGACTGGCTGCTTGGTTCCTGTGGCTGGCTGCTTGGTTCTTGTGGCTGTCTGCTTGGTTCCCGTGGCTTGGCTGCTTGGTTCTCATGGCTTTTCTTCTCTGTTTTGCTATACCGTTTGGGGGCTGATGTGTTATGACTGTTGGCCTTTCATTTCCCTAAATCTAATAGGTTTTAATTAATATTTTAGGTGGCTATTTGGCGGCCCTTTTCTTCTATAAATAGGAGATGTTTTGAGGCTTAAAAGAAGATGCTATGTGTGCTAATTTTTTGATCTAAACCTGCGGGTTTCATGGTGGAAAAGCTTGCGAGCTTGTTCCATCCCTTCACCTTCTTCTAGGAAAGCTTGCGAGCTTCTCCTTCCTTTCGTCTTGGCTTCTAATCTATTCTTCTATCAGCAAGTTCCCTTCCACTTGTATCATTCTTCTCAAAGCAACGATTGGCAAGCTCCTTTAGGTGTCTTTAATTTGTGTTTGTGTCAAACTTTGTAAGGGTCATGAGTTGTAAGAGTCTTTTATTATAAAAAGTCGTTTTGTGTCGTATTTTACCTAGTTTTGAGTATTTCATGTAATCTTTGTAATTTTTATTACCTAGAAAAGTCTAGTTTTTGCTTGCAAAAATTTGGGGCCCTTCCAAAATTTTTGCTTGCATCATTATGGCATGTGCTATTTTGTGTTATTGACATGTATCCATCAAAGAGAAAAAGTTGATGAAAAGAAAAATAGTTGGAACGTAACTGAAGCAAAATGATCTCAGTTGCTATAAAAAGAAAGATATTTCACTGGAATAAATGGTTTATTCGTAAAGATAATTTATATTTACTGATTGAATTCTAGTTCTTTCATAATTTGTCACACATTAGACAATGACAAGACATCCTCATAATGACCAAAACTTCTGGATGCATTGCTCAACATTTTCTCAAGTAAGGAGAGACATATTATCCAATAAGAAGATAAATTAGTCAGAGATATTGCACATGCATAATTCTTGAAGAAGCTAGACATCAAGGCAAAAGTATGTAATCACAAAGCAATGGAATAATCGATTATCTGATTTCTAATAGATATCGTAGATCATTTCAAAGTTATATGTAATTTTTATCAAAAAAAAAGTGTCATCAAGATGGTTTTTTAAGATTAGCATCAACTCATTTATGAACAGAGGGCTTATCATAATTATTTCATTAAATAATTAAGAGGCACACAATATGGTCATTTTTGGTTCAAAAGTACTAAACATGATAAGCAAGAACTCAGTAGCATGATATAATTATCAATTATCAACAAGTTATAATTTGACTTAAGGAAGCACACCTGAAACATATGAGGTTGAATGGTCCATTTCTTTCTGAATGATGTGCTTGTTTTCATTGTAGTTGGCTCAAGCTTAGTATTTCATTAGCTCATTAGCGGTCTTATAACCTTATTTAAAGGCTGGGCCTTACATACTTGGGAAGTCATAAAGTGGTTAAAGCTTCTATCCTTATTATAAGCTTGAATTAAGGTTAGGTATAACTTAAGAAGGCTCATAAGCTGGCCTTACAACCTTGGGAATACGGAAAGCCAAATAATGTGCCTTGCAGCCTTACCCTATAAGCTGATCAGATTGGTTAAATTGGTTTGCTTGGTCTTGTTAGGTTTGTGCAACCCCATTAGCTAGGATAGCATTTACTTATATTGGAAGGCTTAGGAATTATCTATTTTAGATGGGCTCATTTACTTTATGCTATCGCAAATTAATTGGGATGGCACTTGCATCTATTGGAAGACCCATAAATAGACATTCAACCACAAATATAAGAAAAGCACAACAATGGGTCTATGGCCTTACCCAGTGAGTCAAGTGATCTTATATATTAAATCGATTGAATTAGCCTTACATTAGTTTATTTCTTTTATTATTTAAGTTGCAGATTCTTCCTAGCTTTGAATGACTTTTTGTACTCTTCCTAGATGAGTTTATTTCTTTTAATTTCAAATTAACATGATCAAACATGAGAGATAGGATAATTACATAAATCAACCCTAATGGACTTCTTCAAAAAACTAAAATAGATTAGACAAATTGATGAGGTACAATCACATATAATCATTATTTATTAATGTAGATAAGAAGATGCTGTCAAAATGAGAAACCAAATCACCTGGCACCGTATCCAATCAGGCATGCAAACTGGTGGGTACTGAAACACTGAGCTGTATCAACAACAATTGAAGCTGACATCCGCAAGCCAATCTGAATCAGATGCTGGTGGACCGCACCAACAGCCAAAAGAATGGGAATGGCAGGACGAGTTGGTTCCTGGCCAAGCAAATTAGCAAAAAAATGACCCCACATTAAAATGCTCCAAAGAACATAACTAAAATAATTTATAACAAAATGAAGCATGGTTAACTTGAGGAAGTATGATAATGAAGCTTCTACAGGCTAATATTAGTAATTTAATCATTATAGCCAAATGGTAAAAAAAAGATTAATTGGAAATATAAATGCATATCTAGCATAGAACCAAATACTACAAGCTTCAGCTGGCAACAAAGTCTGTACTAATTTGACTACTAACATGTTTAAAAGGAGAAAATAACCAAAATGGCCCCTTGATTTTTAATGAAAGATTAAAATAGTTTCCAACTATATTAAAGAACCATTTTGGTCCCTTAACTCCTTCAAAAGAAACAAAAATAGTCCTACAATGAAACTATTTTAATTCTTTTTTAAAGACTTGAGGGACCAAAATAGTCTTTTAATATAATTGGGGACCATTTTGGTCCTTTATAAAGTTAAAGGACCATTTTAGTCTTTTCCCTGTTTAAAAGTTAAATCCAGAAGACAAAAATTTGATTCTTAAATGAATATAACAAGCAGACCAACTCAGAAAGAGAAAACTGCATACATATACAGATTTAAATATGGCGTGAATGTTTTCTTACAATTTTGGCACAAATATATCTCTGGCCAAATATGTACTCCTTAAACAATAGCACACAACTCCTTAACATAAACAAGCATTAAAAATATTAAAAGACGTATAAATATGCTTTAGAAACTTGCAATCACGTAGAATGATAAAGTCGATCAGCAAAAGTAAAACACACTTGCACATAACAGATAAAAAAAACCAAAACATAGTGCAGCCACTAGAACAGTAATCAGGACTGTATTTTTGACATTCACTGAATAAAGAAATGTTTGACAAATAGACTTCATCATTTAGAACTACAGAGAGTGTAAAGAGATTTCAAGAGGCAATCTGATCACATTAAAGAAAGTAGTAGTTACAGATGCATGCCTTGAAAGAATAAATAAATAAATAAATAAAAGAAATTAACCAAAGGTTCTCTTATTGGCCACTACTTACTTTTTAGACATTTGACTTGTATCAATCTTCAATCCTACTAAATTCTATTTTTAGATCAAATATTTATTTTTTTATACCAAATGTCCTTATCCCACCTCACATGAGCGCCTGAGCTTTACCTGCTATCCACCAACTGCCGTCCTCTCTCAATATGGTTATTTTGCATCCTAGCATATGATTATTATTATTGTATGTCTAGCAATAGCAAAATATTTTTATCAAAAAACATATGATATTAGAAATGTCTAATAATAACAAATTCTAATTTTTAGTGACCATATGGTAACTAAAAATAACCAGATTAAACAAAAAAAAAAAAGGAAACAATTATAGGACTAAGAAATAATTTTTTTTTCTTTAAAAACGACTAACTAATTGACATTATTTTTAAATATGGGACTACATTATAAATGTTGTTAAACCATAGAGAAAATAAAAAGGATTAACCAACATATGATGTTAGAGCTTAAAAGAGAATATCTCTCAACATAAACCGTTCATAGGTAAATTGGAATTTAAAGAGAATGAAAAGTTACACAAGGCTATTTAGGCAAAAAATGAGCTTTTAAAGGGTGACAATAAAAATAATACACGAATATACAAAAATTTAAAGAATCTATAAGTTTTGCAAGGAGTATAGCCATTGTAATCAAAGTTATAACACTTGAATGATTTCCCAAGATAATAAAGCATAAGTGAGATATACAATAGTCAAGACACGATAGATTAGGATTAAAGACTTTTATTAAGTTGTGTTTTTAAAGCTAAGAAAATAAAAAGCCTAGTTAAAGATAGTTAAAAAACGAAAAAGAAAACTGAGAAAAACTCTTTCGAAAAATTACTAGATAATTATTTTAAGAAAGAAATTGCTTGACAAAGCATAATAAAGACAATTGAAATATACAATATAATTATCCCAAAATAATGTAACATTGTGTTAGCTTTAAAGATGATGCATATAGGTTAGGCTTGTGGTCCAGAAAAGATTTTTTAGATTTGCTGAACTAGAAGCCATTAAATTGGTTTTGATAATCCAATCTTTCAACATAATTCCAAAGATTGATAGTCAAATGCCCAATGGTTAGGGAACTCGCATTTGTGTACTACATTTCGAAAGCAAAAAATATCTTAAAGATTGAGCCAAGCTTATATGAATCAATCTTACAAGCCATAAAATAAAAATGTGGAAGAAGAAAATTGAACATGTCTTTATTAAAAAATGTTGATAGAAGAACATCAAAATTTGATGAGAAAAAAATATATTATAAGGTGTATTTTTTTGCACTAAGAGAACCAATATTAAAGTATCAATGGTAGAAACATGATATTCATATGGTTCTTATCAATTTTAAAAAGGCCCATGATCAAATGGCACAAAAATTCTTTTCAAGGGCTTAAAAAAAAAAAAAGATGCATGTCAAAAAATGTTGAAACTATTAAAGAATGCTAAAAGCTTACTAACAGCCGTGTGGAGCAACCAAAAAGTTGCTAATCATAATAAAATTAAATTAAGGATCAGCACTAACTCCATTTATTCACACGTGCACACAGTAGGGCTAATTTATTTCAAAGTGCTGGGAAGTAATTACAATTGAGTTCGAGTATTTGTTTCGATGAGAAAGAGAATGAAAGTGAATTATTCATTATTGGAACTCACCTATATAATAGAGAGAAACAAATTTTATTTATTAGGGCTAGGAAACCAGCCTCGCCTCTTTTTTGCATAAAATAATAATACAACAATATATCACTAAAAGATGAATAAGTTTGAATGCTACTTTTATTCTAAATGATAATAAAATAATATAAATTTAATTAGAAGGCAAGCAGCGTGTCGAGATCTCATGCAAGATCTATGGAGAGATGAAGTGCATAATCTTAACCCTACCGTTGTAAAGAGATTGTTTCTATGACTCAAACCTAAGACCTCTAGTTTTCATGAAGGGACATTTAATCACTGCTCCAAACATACCATTTATTACTAAATCAAGATATTGAATAAAAAGAAAGTTGTTGCAATCTAAAATAACACTAGAATTGAATTCATTATAAGTTCATTCATACAAAACAAACAAACACAAATGAAACTTACTTCAAATAAGATCATTTCTAAAACTCATTTCTAAAACTCAACTCCAACCACATCCAAACACTTAAACCAAAACAAATTGGCCCTTGGTGAAACTTGGACTTGTGGGAAGTACAAACTCATAGGCTATGCATGAATTTTATTAAATTCTTTCGAAGATGGCAACTAGTCATATTTCTCATTTTCCAAATTTCTAATTCATTTAATTTAATATCATGATTTTGAAATGTTAAGCAGATCAAATAAAATTGAACTTAAATTGAAAATCCAAAAGGGGTAAAATAATAATTGGCTATAATGATTGTTCCGTAGTGTTCATCACATTGAAACCACTCACAAAATTTTCATGATTTTAGAAATTTATTTATAATTATTTTCAATTTTCAAAACTCATATTTATAGCTCCAAAACTATAATTTTCATATATAAAATACTTTGCATATCTCCTAGAGTTAGCATACAAATGGAGAAACTGTAATTATATTTTGCTAAAACTATAACTATGATGTGTTCATTATTAAGGACTAAGCTTTGTTAGCGATCACATTTATGGATAAAAAAATTTTAATTATGTTACTATTGGTTAAACATAATTATGATTCAACAAAAAACCCTTTTATGTTAAGCTTAAAAATTTTGTAATGCCTGGAATTTCACTTTAATGAATAGTTAACCTAATAAAGGAAAAATGAGGTCGTGGATAGTAGACAATGGTGCTTCAGATCACATGACAGGAGATATTGCCATTATCCAAAATTACAACGTAAGTAGTGATCACTTATCCATTCATATTGTTGAGGGTTCAAAATTCTAAAATCGTTGGAATAGGTTCCATTCAACTAACTAAGGAATTGTATCTCAAGTCTATCCCTCCATGTTCCAAATTTAGATTATAATCTTTTATTCATTAGCAAATTGGCTTGTGACCTTCAATGTATTATTAAATTTTATTCAAACTTGTTTGTTTTTAAAGACTTGAAATCAAGGAAGATGATTGACAATGTTGAACTGTGCTCCGGGCTCTATCTCCGCCCTTGTGACAGATCCTCAAACCAATTTTCTCAAACAAGTTGCATCCAATCTGAGAGCCTATTGGAATCTTTCAATTATATATTCAATTCCAATATCAATGAAGATAGTGAAATTATATTATTATACTATCGTCTTGATCATCCCAGCTTTATGTACTTGTAAAATTGTTTTCCAAATTATTTATCAATAAAAGTCCAACATCTTTTTCTTGTAATACTTGTCAGATTATAAAGCATACTCAAACAGTATATCCTCAAATGTCATACAAACCTTCAATTGCCTTTTCGATCTATAGTGATATGTGGGGTCCCTTAAGAATAAAAAATTTGTCTAGCACTCAATGTTTTCTAACATTTGTTGATGATCATACAAGGGTAATTAGAGCTTTCCTTATGATAGAAAAGTCTGAGGTCGGGCAAATTTTTCAAACTTTCAATCTTATGAATCAAAATAAATTCAACTCTAAAATTCATATACTCACATCAGAGTTCAGACAATACTAAGGACTACTTCACACTATAGCCTCAATACCTACCTTTAGAACCATAAGATCATCAACATATGTTTGTGTGTTGACACATCAACAAAATGGGGAAAACTAAATGCAAGAATAAACATTTTGAAGGTTACCCGTAATCTTATGCTTTCCTCTAATGTTTCAAATTATTTATTGGGGGAAGTTATTCTCATGGCTACATATTTAAAAAAAACGTATGTCATCCAGAGTACTTAATTTTCAATCTCCACATCAGATTTTTCTGGAAAATTTTCCTCACATACATGTAGCGCCATCCGATTTACCATTCAAGGTATTTAGTTGCATGCCATTTGTTCATGTGTAATCTCAACACCGTAGAAAATTTGATTATAAAGCCAATAAGTGTATTTTTCTAAGGAACTCTCCAACTCAAAAAGGTACAAATAGTATTCTCCAACCAATAAAAGATTTCATACCACCATGGATGCTTGTTTCTTTGAGCATGTGTCCTTATATCCTAAATCTCACATTCAAAGGGAGAGCATGAATGAACATCAAGTTTGGGAGTTCTTTCTTGAGTCTGTGCCCCTTGCCCACTCAGAGTCACCAAGTTCTTCTCAATCTGTGCTTGTGCCCAAAGACAATACGCAAGACTTGTCCACAACCATGCATGTTCGTTCAGTCATTAGCCCAGCCCACAAATGCTTATTCTTTGATGCCTGCTCAATCTGTGGCTCCACAACTTGCTAATGAGAATTTTCAAGTTTACATCAGGAGGTAAAAAAGACAGGAGCTAGAGTACAAATCACAACCAGCATGTGACCAATATATTGAGTCAATTTCAACTCCACTTGAAGAAAACATATGTATGGATTAGGCTGGAGATGTGCCAATTCCCAACATTAATGACTCTACCATGCTGATTGCATTGAAGAAAGGTGTTAGGAAATGTACAGGTCATCGAATTGGGAATTATGTTACTTATGAAAGGCAATTGCCATCTTATAAAACATTTGCTACTTCTCTTGATGATATTCAAGTTCCTAGCACAACACAAGAGGCATTACAAAATTCAAAGTTGAAAAAGGCAGTACAAGATGAGATTGATGGACTTGAGAAGAGTGGAATATAAACTAATATTTCACAATACCTATATAAATAGCTGTAAGGTATTACTAAGCTAAGAAGGCAGTTAACCAGGTATGATTTTATCATTCTTCTTCCCCAATCGTAAACCCCTCAACTCCTACTTAGAGAGGAGATCATGAGCTGGTTTCATGCTAGAAGACATTAGATCTTCCCAGTCATTTCGGTAAATGAAATATAGGGAGGCACTTGATGGTATGGACTAATTTCCCGAACACAAGATGTTCAACCACCACTCTGGTCTTTCTTTTTTCTTTCTTTCTTTGTATGCTAATGAATAAAAAGGGATTCGTTGCTACCATAGGCCTCGTGTTGATTTGTTAGCTGGAAAAAGCCATGTAGGGTGCAACTGGATTTTCACTATAAAGTACAAAGCAGATGAATCAGTTGAGAGATTCAATGCTTGGTAGATAGCTAGAAGATTTATAATATTTTATGGGATAGGCTACTAAAAAATTCTTCTTTCATTAGTTGTCAATCAAGATTGATACTTGCAATAACCAGACATAAAATAAAGCCTTTCTAAATGGTGACCTAGAAGAGGAAGTCTACATGGAATTCTCACCTGATTTTGAAAAAAGTATGGCAAAGGATCAGGTTTGCATCTATGATCTCGACCTCCTCAATCACACTAACACTAACCCCACCTCTATTACCATCAACTCAGCCAAACTGACCTCTCCAACAACGTCGATATGTACCCGCCTACACTATCCCCACATAGACAACGCACACTTCCTTGATCACGTTGATGCCAACCCCAACCTCCCCAATCACATAATCATTGGTGCCAACTTCACCCAAAACAACCTAATTTTCCCCACCTATCCCATTAAAGATTAGACAGTATTTTATGCATTTGAAATATAGATTAACACCCAAAAACAATTTATTTCAATGTATTTTATTTGCATGGAATCAAACAGTTCCTTAAATTCAAAATATATTACATTTTCATTACTTTGCACTGCTATATACATTAATTTTAAATATATCCAATCAAATAGCCCTTAGGTTTAACTTTTAAACAACCCCCAAGTTGTCCCCTATACCTTCCTGGGATGTGTCATACCTTTTAATTGTATAATGGTAGTAGCGTTGCTGGACAGTAACAATCTCAAATCACATATGAAAACACTCAACATGAGCCATTCATAGGTTCAAGAACTCCAAAACGTGCTGATTAAGGATATGCTTGGTAATGTGTTTCAGTTAGGTTTCTTTTCAGAACTTACCAAATCACCAATTTGATTTGTATATAAAACTTCCAACCCCATACGTGCAACCCCATTAAGAACAGCATGTTATTCATTTTCTGTAAGAATAGCAATTATTTTAATTGCACCATATAGTGCAGCACGCCAAAACACAATATACGAAATAGCATCCGTGTACATGAATTTAGAAGGAATTGCACAGCTGGATAATTGATCCACAAGTTATGTTCCAAACAAAAACATTTATACTACTATAAAATCCTAACACACAAATCTCAAACATTTTTGGGCAATCAATTTCACTAGCAAATCACTAGCTCAACAACAGAACCTATTATTTTTGCTTCCCCTTTCATATTGGCAGCTTCAAATCAAATTTCATACATCATGCACGATAGTATAGAGACAAAAATGCAATCCTTACTGATGTAGAACGAAATGGGGGTGATAAAAAAAATTAAAGATATAAAATTCCATCTCAGATTTCCCTTAATTAATGGATTTGAATTTGAAATTCAAACAAGAAAAGAAGAGAGGGAAGAGAGGAATTAATTATCTCCTTAATTGGGGCATTTAACTAAGGAGGAAATAATTAGGATAGAGGAGAGAGAGGGTCCGACCAATGAGGGAGGGAAGGGGGGTGTCCAGATTCGATGTATATGGACCCTTGCATTGAATGCGATTGGAAAAAAAATAAAATCTGAATTTAAAATTCAGAATCGGAGAGATTGAGGGGGGTTTTCCAAAATAGGTTAACTAATCCGAAAAGATTTTGAAATTCAAATTTATTTGAATTCAAAATAAAAGACTTTCCAAATTAATCATTTGCTAGATTAGGAAAATAATTATGAAGCAATTTGAATTTGGAAATCAATGAGTTGTGGAGGAGAAGTCAGCGGCATGATGGAGTGAACTAGGGCTTACGGAAAGTGATGTAGACAAAGGGGGGGTCAACACATGTCAAAAATAATATGATTTTTGGCTTCCCTTGAGTCTACTAGCTCAAATAAATTTGAGCTGGAATTTTAGCTCATTTATGAGCTGGTCTTTAGTTCATTTATTGAACAAAGGGTTAGCTCATTATTAGCTAACATTTTAGTTCATTTATTATCTTACTTTTTATTAAATGTTATTTAGAGTTTTAAAGTCTTATTTTATGATGTCTCTTGGGGTTCCAAAAAGGGCTTTTGGAATCCCAAGAAAGGTGTTTTGTATTCCCATGCATGACTCCTTGGTTTCCTCCATGGTTTCATTGCATTTGCCCCCTTGGATTCCGGCCGGCTGTTGGTTTCCCGTGCCTGGGCTCTTTCCCGTGACCGTGCCCCCTTAGTTTCCATTCGGCCTCCTTGGCTCCCGTGGTTGCCACTTCGGTTGTTGGGTTGGGATGTGCTTTTTCGTGCAAAGTAATTATGTGTTAATGTTGTGGTGTTTAGAATTCCTATGGGAATTTAATGTTAGTGTCTTTTGGTCTTCCCCTTTCATACCTATATATATATATATATATATATATATATATATATATATATATATATATATATATATATATATATATATATATATATATATATATATGGGGGGGGGGGTATTGTAATATTTTAGATAGTTGAATGAAAATGTTATTTTTGGAAAAGTTATAACCTGCGGGTTTGCTTTGGAAATCCTGCGGGCTCTTTCCACCCTTCTTTTCTCATCCCCTCCGGAAATCCAGCGGGCTCTTTCCAACCTTTCTTCTCGGGCTTCTAACCTCTTTCGTCTCTCCGTAAGTGCCACTCCACATGTATCCCTCTTCTCTAAGTGCAGCAACTTTAGGGTGTCTTTGAGCGTCGTTTGTAGTCTTTTAATTTCGTCTTTTTATTTTATTTGAAATGTAAGAGTTTGTTCGTCCTTTTTTCTCGTCTTTAGTCATTTTCATCGGTGTCGTTTCGTTTCTTTTTTGTGATCAAAAAATATAGGCTCCCTATATTTTTTGATCGCATCATTTTGGTATCAGAGCAAGTTAATAAGTCCTAGATTTGTGGTTTGTCAAGTTGTAGTTTGTCAAATTTTATTTTGATTGTCAAGTTTTGTTGTCAAGTCTGAGTTTGTCAAGTTTGTCGAGAGTTTTGTGAGTCTTGAGTCGTAAAAGAATTGTGAGTCTAAGTTTAGGTTGAGTCTTTCTGTGAGTCTTGTAATTTTTGAGTCTTTTTTGAGTCTGTCAAAAATTGAAAAAAAAAAGACAAAAAATTTGAAGAAAGCAAGGCAGAAGACATTGAAGAATCTATGGATAGATGGATCCCGCAAAATCAAAAAATCCACTGGAGTATGAATTATACAAGCTTCAATCATGGATGCACATACGGACAGAAAGATACTTCAAGAAAAAGCAGCGCTTACAAGACAAATTCTTGAAAGAGAGAGATGAGATCATGCAGAAGTATGAAGATCTGATCAATGAATTAGATGTGCCGTCTTCAACTCCTCAAGAACAACCATAAGCGAACTCATCGGGAGATGAGTTTCTCAAGAAGGGGAGTCTGATGTAGACAAAGGGGGGGTCAACACATGTCAAAAATAATATGATTTTTGGCTTCTCTTGAGTCTACTAGCTCAAATAAATTTGAGCTGGAATTTTAGCTCATTTATGAGCTGGTCTTTAGTTCATATATTGAACTAAGGGTTAGCTCATTATTAGCAAATATTTTAGTTCATTTATTATCTTACTTTTTATTAAATGTTATTTAGAGTTTTAAAGTCTTCTTTTATGATGTCTCTTGGGGTTCCAAAAAGGGCTTTTAGAATCCCAAGAAAGGTGTTTTGTATTCCCATGCATGACTCCTTGGTTTCCTCCATGATTTCATTGCATTTGCCCCCTTGGATTCCGGCCGGCTGCTGGTTTCCCGTGCCTGGGCTCTTTCCCGTGACCCTTAGTTTCCGTGCGGCCTCCATGGCTCCCGCGGTTGCCACTTCGGTTGTTGGGTTGGGATGTGTTTTTTCATGCAAAGTAATTATGTGTTAATGTTGTGGTGTTTAGAATTCCTATGGGAATTTAATGTTAGTGTCTTTTGGTCTTCCCCTTTCATACCTATACATATAGGGGGGGGGGGGGGGTATTGTAATATTTTAGATAGTTGAATGAAAATGTTATTTTTGGAAAAGTTATAACCTGCGGGTTTGCTTTGGAAATCCTGCGGGCTCTTACCACCCTTCTTTTCTCATCCCCTCCAGAAATCCTGCGGGCTCTTTCCAACCTTTCTTCTCGGGCTTCTAACCTCTTTCGTCTCTCCGTAAGTGCCACTCCACATGTATCCCTCTTCTCTAAGTGCAGCAACTTTAGGGTGTCTTTGAGCGTCGTTTGTAGTCTTTTAATTTCGTCTTTTTATTTTATTTGAAATGTAAGAGTTTGTTCGTCCTTTTTTCTCGTCTTTAGTCATTTTCATCGGTGTCGTTTCGTTTCTTTTTTGTGATAAAAAAATATAGGCTCCCTATATTTTTTAATTGCATCAGAAAGGGATTTAGAGATTGCCTTATTTAGGATCTTAATCTAGGAAGAAATAATTTAAATCAAATCCAATTATAAATTTAATTGGATATAATTTAAATAACTTTCCTAAAATGGAGAAAACCTAATTTATGAAACAAATTCAAATTCAAATTTAACTTTTGAATTCAAATATGGTACTAAAATTGGGGAGGCTAAAGTAGGAAGGTCATAAATGAAAGGGGGAATTGAGGATCCTATAGGGAAATGTTGGATAGGCCGATGGTGTCGAGGTGATGAGGTGGAGGTGATGGGGCTAAAGTAGGAAGGTCATAATTATGGTGAAATGAAATTGGAATCAAGAGAACTTGAAGGTGGGCCGACAGTGGGGTGTAGGGGAAACAAGGCCGGCGATGGGGGGTTTTGAGGAGGGTGTAGCCGACGAATTGGGTGGGGGAAAATGCTTGGCCGGTGGGTTGTGGGGTAGCGGCCAACGGTTGGAGATGGGGGAAAGAAAGGTTGGTGGTTTTGGAAAAAAAGGAAAAACAAAACAAAGAAAAAAGAGATAAAACCGCGAGCATTTGACTCTTCCAAAAACTGACGGGTATTGCGTTGCCCTTCATCAAGGGACTTCAAGCCACAAGCCCGAACCCATCCTGCGGCTGGTGGAAACTCTGATCTCGGTCGTCGATCTTCGTCTCTTCCTTTGATTAACGTCCAACGTCGGATGTCCGCATCAGTTCATACAACTTTGCCTTAATAGAAAACTCGCATTCTTTACTATTGAAATTGCTTTATCATTTGCATTTAGAGTTTAAAGAGGAATGGAAGTTCGGTAATTCATGTTCTATATATATTTTTTTTTCAAGGGAAAATTAAGGTTATCATACAAAAAATACACAAATTCTACTGTCATTAGATAGGAATTTTTTATGACCAGAAGTTTTCACAACCAGATATACTGTTGTTTCATCAATCTCTATTCGTTTTGATGTTGTTAAAAAAAAATAAAGATTGATGCAAGAAAAGTATCTAGATGAAATACAAGAGAAATTAGCCTAGCACAATCTAAACTCTAATTTTAATTAGATAATGATGCATTCTAGAGAAAGCAAGCAAAAGAAACGAACAAGTCCTATCAACTAAGAAAATATCATCAAGGTAATTCACATCACAGAGAAAAAGTAATCCAAAAAAAAAGATGGTGATTTCCTTAATTGGTAAGTATGTGCAAAAAAATCATACTATCACAATCCGAACATTTTACTGACTAGATTTTGATGCATGCAACAAAAATTTGCAAGGTCAAAGAGAGACGAAAAGAGAATAGAGGAAATTTAATGGAAAAAAAAATGACAAAGGATTAATGTTGCATACTCTTAACACCTAAAATGTTGCATGAGCAAAATCTAATATTCAGAAGCTCACCGTTATTAACTGATTTACGCAATAGAAAACAAAACTACTACTAATAAAGCCAAGTGAAGAGGGTACAAATTGCATAAAAGGATGCAAGTTCTTACAAGCTCCTCGCAACGATCAGAAAGGACAAGCAATTGGGAACCACTGAGAACGGCTTCATCAGCTGCCTCACAGAGGTTCTTCAAAGCCTTTTCCAACGAGCCATCCAAACCTTTACCAATATCAAAAAAGGCTGGCAATACTTGAGGTTTTAAATAAGGATCCTTCATCAATGCCTCAAGTTCCCCCTCATTCAAAACAGGACTAGATAAAATAACCTGTACAAAAAGTAATACTGAATTCAGTTAAACGATAATGCAGATCTTGCAGAGACACCAATAAAAAGGCATAAAGTTTACATAAATATATCTAGAAAGCAAACCAGTAGTCGCAAACCTGCGAAGCATTTTGTGGTCCAACTCCTAAAATATTTCCACGTTTGCCAATATTCACCTCTAGTGACATGACCAAACCTTCTCTGAGGGGGTCAATAGCAGGATTCGTGACCTAAAACACAAGAAAAAACATATATCGCAATTTGAATATCAATATCGCAAGTGATAGTGAAATAGATGGAGAGATTATTAGTAGAATTCAAGTTGGATGGTTGAAGTCAAGTAATGCATCGGGCCTATTGTGTGACAATAAAATACCACTCAAACTTTAAGGAAAATTATATAAGAGATGGTGATGAGACCTACAATATTTTATGGTGCAAAATATTGGCTATTAAAAGAGAACCATAAATTTATGTTAAGTGTTGAAGAGATGAGGATGCTCAAGTGAATGAGTGACTTTACTCTTAAAGATAAAATGCAAAACAAGTATATATTTAAAAAGGTTGGAGTAGCTCCAGTGGAAAATAAGATCAAAGAGCCTTAGATGGTTTGGCCACATAAAGTGTCAGCCTTTTGATGAATCAATAGGGAGAGTAGATGTATTAGATTTTGACTCAAGTTAAGACATGTAGAGGTTGACCCAAAAAAAAAACTTGGTTAGAAAGTATTAGAAATGACTTTTTTAATTAGATTTAAATGAGAATTCAACTCTTAATAGGACACAATGGAGAAAAAGGATTCACGTAGCTGACCCCACATATTGTCATTAAAGCTTGATGTTGTTATTGTTGTTGTTATTGTAAGCTCAAAAGTACACATCCAGGCTAACCAAAATAGCTGAAGTCAAATAAGATGAATTACTATAACGAAGAAAAAAAATCATTTGACTTCATCCAACTTAGGGCTATAAGTATGATTTCATGAATAAAGGCTGTCCTTAGCTGCCCATGCAAGCCAATTCAAAGAAGGAAACAGCTATAATGTTTTGATTAATGAATAGGATGGTCAAGAACTAGCTCATCATACTACAGTGAGAGTACAATTGCCAAAATAAGAACCAGCAGCAATAACTAAAACAATGGTTAACCTGCGTCTTTAGGTCTTTATTTACATACAGCAAACTATTTCCGCTTGAAACAAAAACATAATCTAAGAAATTTCAGTAAGATATATCTGCTAAGAAGCTTGTGAACAGAAACACACAAAACAAATAATGGTCAAATCCTTAAATTTTAAAAGAAAGGACTGTAGTTTGTTGAGATTTATCTGAATTAATTCGGCTAGTTAAATAGATTACAGAGGTTGAAAATAAGGATATAAGATTTTACAGACTTGGACTACAAAACATAATATATTCTAACGCTGATAGAGAGGAGAGAGAACAAAAACTCTTCTGATTCATGTACACAACTAGCATCCTAAGATCATTCAAATGGTCTCATAAATAATTAGATCTTACTCATTCATCAATCCCTCAATTCTCAATTTAATTCCAAGCCATGCGGCCAAATTTTAAATAACATCTAATATATTCATATCTTGAAATCAAATTCAAACCTAATTTATCCAAAAGAAGATAATTGAACATGTTGAAATCTAGTCGTTTACAGTACAGAGGATCCGACGGACACAAAGATCAATCCGTGGGATGCTCTCATGGATCACGCCTTATGAAGGAACGAATTTAGGAAAGATTTTATTAGAAAATTTTATGTATTTTATTATTTCCTCATTAGAATATCTTGTATAGATCTATAAATAGGGAAGATTGTAATGAATAAAGACAAGCTTTTCCCTCTCAAGTTCCAGATTTCAACATGGTATCAGAGCCATCGGCCTTTATTGCCGTGGAAGAAAGATCCTAGATCACCAAAGGAGAACAGGAGGAAGAAGAAGCCACCAGAAGACAAAGTCGGAAGCTGAAGGAGAAAAAGAAAGAGGAAGAAGGGATCCGAAGAGAAGCCAAACCATGCGAAACATGTTGCGACTACCTTACCCACTGTCGACACGAAGAAGTAGACTGGATCTGAGCCCCGCGACTCGCTCTCGCCGCGTCCGCTACCGATCCGAGCGGAACGAACCACTCTCGCCACGTCTAAATCGCTGTCGATCTGAGCCGAACGACCCACTCTCACCGCACAGACGCCGAAGCCGCCACCAACCGAGCACCCGCTGCCCGTGCGTGACTCCCGCGTGCAGCTAAAGAGGCGGAACCGTGTGTGCCTTGGTATCCAACCCGAGTCCTTTAAAAACTCGGCCTGACCCGGTCTAAAAAAAATCCTTATCAACCTTTATTGTCGAACAAGGGAAATTTATTTCCGGGAAGCCTTCATTGCTAACCAAGGTAGATAGTTTTAATCACTATCATAATGTCAGAAATCAATTCCTCCGAAAGTATTGGCCAAACGAAGGTGTCGATAGTGCACCAAGGATGAGGTGATCTTCAAAGCATGCAGCCTTCCTATCGTCTAAATGGGAAGAACCACCTGAAGTGGTCTCAATTTGTGAAGACCTACTTGAAGAGGAAAGGTAAAATACATCACCTCCTTGGAGGAGGACCAAAAGAAGGAGATCCCAAATTTGGTGCATGGGATGAAGCAGACTCCATGATTATGTCATGGATGTGGAATTCCATGACTCCAGAAATTAGTGATACATTTATGTTCCCTTCGACTGCAAAGGACATATGGGATGTTGCCAGACAAACCTTCTCCAAAGCTCGTGATGCGGCTCAAATCTTTGAAGTTAAAGTCAAAGTTGGGAGCACGAAGCAGGGGAGTAAGACAGTGACGGAGTATGCCACCATTCTACAAAATCTGTGGCAGGAACTTGATCACTATAGGTGCATTGAAACCAGATGTCCAGAGGATGCTGCGATCCTAAAGAACTTTATTAAAAAAGATAGAGTTTATGATTTCTTGCAGGACTCAATGCAGAATTTGACCAAGTTAGAGTTCAGATCCTCGGCAAAGAGGATACACCATCACTCAATGAAACTATTTCTCTCATCCAAGGAGAAGAAAGTCGACGAGGAGTGATGTTAGAACCAAAGGTCGTTGAAAGCTCAGCAATGGTGATGAACAAAGAATCATCATGGAAGGAGAAAGGTAAAGATTCTTCAAAATTCAAAGATAAAGACTCACTTTGGTGCAGCTATTGCAAAAAGTCAAGACAAACAAAAGAAACATGTTGAAAGATACATGGAAAACCCCCCAACAATGAGTGGAATCAAAAGAGTGAAACAAGGAGCACATCACATGCCAACAACACTACAAGTAAGCTAGAAGCACAGTTCAGGCTTGGATAATTCAATACAAAAGATATTGATAAATTGAAACGACTCCTGGTATCTCTTGAAAAACCAAATGCTTCTTCTTCACTTGCACTCTCAGGTAAAACTTCAATCTCTATTAGTTTAAGTGCTTCCAGAAATCATCTAAAGGAATTATGGATCATTGATTCAGGAGCCACAGATCACATGACCCACTCACCTACCTGCCTCATAAACTATACTCCTTGCCCAAACAACAAGAAAATCATCACTGCTGATGGTTCTCTTACCACGGTAGCTGGCCAAGGAGACATAATATTGTCTCCATCACTCATCCTGAAAAATGTCCTCCACGTACCACAATTATCCACAAATCTAATATCAATACAAAAACTTACCAATGATCATAATTGTCAAGCATTATTTAACCCTACTTATTGCTTATTTCAGGATCAGAGATTTTTGGGAAAGAAGATTGGACTTGCTAAGGAGAGAGCAGGATTGTACTACCTGGAAGAACCAAACCAATCTAATAATAGTTGCTCTATATTATCCCTAGTCGATAGGAATTCCATTATTTTAGCTTCATCATTATAGATTAGGACACCCATCATTTGATGTCCTAAGACATGTATCCACACATCTTTTTCAGAAATTAAAAAATAAAAATTTTCATTGTGAAACATGTGAGTTAGCTAAACATAAAAGAACTTCATTCCCAAACAAAAGTGAGAGATGTGACACTCATTTCTACCTTATTCATAGTGATATATGGAACCCTCAAAAACTCCCAATATCTCTAGGGCACGCTGGTTTGTGTCATTTATTGATGATTGCACTAGAGTCTCTTGGATCTATCTCCTTAAAAATAAATCTGATGTTAGCGCCATTCTTTCCATCTTTCATACCATGATCAAAAATCAATTCGGGGTAAAAAATAAGAAGATTTCGCTCCGATAATGCAAAAGATTATTTTAACCAAACCTTTTCCAAAATACTTCCAGAGTAAAGGGATCATCCATGAGTCCTCATGTGTTCACACCCCACAATAAAATGGGGTTGCAGAGAGGAAAAATGGTCACCTTCTAGCCTCCACCCGAGCTTTCCTATTTCACTACAATACACCCAAATCCTATTGGGGGGAAGCTCTTTTAACTGCAGCCTATCTCATAAACCGATTACCTTCAACAGCCTTAGGACTCAAAACTCCAATGGAGATTTTGTCCTCTTTTTATCCAGAGTTTCGAACCCATCAGAATCTTGCGCCCAAAATCTTTGGATGCACTACCTATGTTCATATTCACAGCCAAGAGAGAGGAAAGTAAGATCCAAGAGCACTCAAATGCATCTTTATTGGCTATTCAGCTACCCAAAAAGGTTATATGTGTTATCATTCACCCACAAGAAAAATTCTTGTCTCTATTGATGTTACATTTTATGAGAAAAAATCTTATTTTTTCAAACCTCATCTTCAGGGGGAGATTAAATTTGAGGAAGATGAGGAAACTGAACTAGCACCTCTTGACCTTTCTCCACCACCTCAAAACAATCCACCTGAAACCCAAGATGGGAAAACAAATGACAAAGCTATCATTAGATTTGAAAAGGTTTACTCCCGACGTACAAGCTCAAGCTGTACTCCAAAGCAGATCCAAGAATCTGAACCATCTCCTAAAAATAAGGTAAGCTCACCACCTCCCTTATACCCTATAAACAACTCTATATCCTTCAACAACTTCTCATCGTCACACAAAAAATTCCTTGTTACATTAGAAGATATCCATATTCCTAAAGATATTTCTGAAGCCTTATCTGATAAGAATTGGAAAAATGCCATGAAAGATGAAATGCGGGCCCTGGAAAAGAACAAAATATGGGAGATCGTCAATCTACCGATAGGGAAAAAACCGGCTGGCTGCAAATGGGTGTTCTCAGTAAAATACAAAGCTGATGGCACACAAGAGAGATATAAGGCAAGATTGGTGGCAAAAGGGTTCACTCAAATATATGGCATTGACTATCAAGAAACGTTTGCACCTGTAGCCAAAATGAATAATCTTCGAATACTACTCTCACTAGCAGCCAAGTACAACTGGCATCTGGAACAATTGGATGTGAAAAATGCATTCCTGCATGGGGATTTAGAGGAAGAGATATTTATGGAGATACCACTAGGGTTTAAAGAAAAATCTGAAGGTAACAGGGTGCGCAGACTGAAAAATGCTCTATATGGGCTCAAACAATCACATAGGGCCTGGTTCGGAAGATTCTCTAAATTCATGCTCCTGAATGGATATCCACAGAGTCAAGGTGATCAAAAATTATTCTTTAAACACTTAGACTCAGGGGGAGTCACAATATTATTAGTGTATGTTGATGACATTATTTTGACTGGAGATAATGAAGAGGAGAAAGTCAGTTTAAGGAAAAATCTTATTAAGAAATTTGACATCAAAGAACTTGATAGAATAAAATACTTTCTCAGAATTGAAGTAGCTCACTCCAGCAAAGGAATCTTCATTTCAAAACAGAAATATATCAAAGATCTTCTAAAAGAAATAGGTAAACTAGCTTGTAAACCAGCACTGACACCAGTAGAACCTAATCTTAAACTGGGGGAAGCTAGAGAAGATCCAGATGTATATAAAGGGGCCTACCAGAGACTTGTAGGGAAATTGATCTACCTCTCCCACACTAGACCAGACATAGCATTTGTTGTAAGCATGGTCAGTCAGTTTATGCATAATCCAAAGCAGATTCAAATGCAAGCGGTAGACCGGATATTGCACTACCTTAAAGGAAGACCGGGAAAAGGGATTCTCTTTAAGAGAGATTGAGGAATAATCCTAGAAGAATACACGGATGCGGACTACGCAGGATCACCAGTTGATAGAAGATCTACCTCTGGATATTGCACATTTCTTGGAGGTAACCTAGTTACATGGAGGAGCAAGAAACAGAATGTGGTGGCAAGATCCAGTGGAGAAGCAGAATATCGAGCTATAGCCTTGGGAATATGTGAGCTACTATGGATCAAAATAATCCTAGAAGACTTAAAAGTTAAGTGGGATGAGCCTATGAAGCTACATTGTGACAACAAATCAACAATCAGCATAGCCCACAATCAAGTCCAGCACGATAGAACCAACCACATAAAAGTGGACAGACATTTTATTAAAGAAAAACTAGACAGTGGTTTAGTAAGTGTCGACCATGTGTCATCAAAGGATCAACTTGCAGATATCCTTACTAAAGGATTGGACAATTCTACCTTTCTCAGAATGATTGACAAGCTGGGAATGATAGATCCATATTCCCCAACTTAAGGGGGAGTGTTGAAATCTAGCCGTTTACAGTAGAGAGGATTCGACGGACACAAAGATCAATCTGCGGGATGCTCTCATGGATCACGCCTTAATGAAGGAACGAATTTAGGAAAGATTTTATTAGAAAATTTTATGTATTTTATTATTTCCTCATTAGGATATCTTGTATAGATCTATAAATAGGGAAGATTGTAATGAAAAAAGACAAGCTTTTCCCTCTCAAGTTCTAGATTTCAACATAAAATAATCAAATAAATCAAATAAAAATAACAAAAATTTGGGGCCATATTTAGATATGGTTCTTAAAAAGATTTCTAAACCAATCCACTTTAGCTCCTTTGTAGATAGATTCTCCTCCCTTTGATTGACCTATAAAATTTCATCTTTTCAGACCTACCCAAGCTAATTCGTATTGTAACAATTCACCCTACAAACAAAGAACACTTCTCCTAAAGACTTCGGTAGAAAATATGGAGGACGAAGCAGCATCATTGGATCATCTAATAGAAGAAGTATCTATGTAATATAGAAAACAATAGGAGGGAGAAATCTAACATAAAAAGGTTTAGAGGCTTGGGCATCGGTGTAAACCCCGAAAATGACAACCGTAGGTCGGCGCACGCATTTCAATGTGTCGTGACGAAACTTAAGTGAAAATTCAAGATTAACGGATTTCGACGAAAATAATTTTATAAAATTCTACGTAAAATTTTGAATGGTTTGATATATAAAACTTGTATCAAATTTATCCTAAATATGGAGTTAAAAATTTTAGAAGCCTAAAAATTCCCAAACTACCCCTAATCATATTTAAAGCCGAGATTGTTTAAGAAAGAGTATATAAGTCTTTTAGCAATCCTTTTCTCCCTATTATAGCAAACTGAAACCCCTACTCACCCCATTCGCAATTTTTGGCAGAGAAAAAATGTGAGGGACGGACGGGCTAGGAGCGGACGGATGGGCGACGGGCACCACTCCGGAGACAATTTTCCGGCAAAGAAACTAGTGGAAATTGAAGAGGAACTCAAGGGAAGAAGAAGGTATGTCTCAGAAACTTGATTCCTCTTCTCAATCTCAAGTTATTTAGAAAAATAAAATCTAGGGTTTTACAAAAAGTTTCGTTTTCATCCAAATTTTCTTTACGAAATCGATAGGAAGGATTTAGGGGAATGATTTAACGATAGAATTGAAGTTTTTGGAGAAATATTTGGAACACGAAAATTTAGAGCTTTTACCTAAAATCTAATTTCCTTAAAGTGCTTTTACAAATATTGTTTCTAAGGACCTTAGGAATATTTTTTAAAAAAAAAAAATTAAGTTTTTGTAATAAATTTTATTTTTCTTAATTTTCCTAAATAATTAAATACGAAAATAATTAAGGTCATTATTAAAATATGTTTAAGGACAATTTTGGAGCGTTAATTTTATAAAATTGAGGATTTAGGATTTTCAAAAAATTAAGGATTTTATTAAATCCAAAAATTAAGATTAATTTATTTAAATTTCATTAAGTGTCGTAGGGAATAGTTAAGGGCAAACTAAGGGCTTAGATAATTAGGAATTAGATTAACCTTAAGGAAGATTGATTTGTGACACGTTTTTTTATATGATTATTTTATGTTGTGATCATTAAGGTGATCGAGGTGTGTCAAAGCGACACTTTAAGGAAGTACGGTGCTTAAGTGAAGGTAGGTACTCATATTATTCGTAAAAATTTCATAATTATGTTTTATTCTTTTATGCAATGTAAATAGTTGATACTTTCAAGTTAAATGGTTTCCAAGTTTTTTTTGTGGCAAATAGCATGTTCAAGTCTTTTATTTTATGATGTTAGTGAGTTTTCATACTATGCTTCGATTTCATATTTTTATGTTTTAAACGGATGATTTTTTATTCACAATTGTTCTCCCTACGCATATGATTGACTGAACATTAAATATAAATTATAATATGAGAATGTGAATGCTGATGCGGAGTGCCCAAATGATAAAGGAACTCAAAAGAGTCAAATGGTAAAAGGACTCGAAAGAGTTAAAAGGTAAAGGGGCTCGTTAAAGCCAATGATAAAGGAATGGCCAATTTATAAAATGTGTAAATTATCAGTACAAAATTTATGGGCACATCCGAGACGGGTGATATAATAGACATTATGCATAATATGTTTTATATATGTTTCTACACAAGTAAAAGTTGATGTTTAAGGAAAAAGGAAAATGAAAGGTTTATAATTGAGGAAAAATTCATGAAAAGATTTTTTATATGTAATGTTTTGAATTTAAGCAAGTTTGACCGTCATCAATGTTTAAAATTGCGTATTCGGGTATTGAGGCGGTTTTCATTCGTGAGGCGAGACGTAAGCCTCAAGGCGTTTTGAGGCGTAAGCCTCACAATCAAAAGATTACGTAAACATAAAATAATAAATTTTTTATATACTTATGAGTGAATAATATAAAACATAAAAAAGCATAAGATATGAAGTAAAATCAAAATATCCCAATAATAAGACAACATGAAATATAGTTCAACTCAAAATTCTATCTTTCTCAAATCCCAGTATTTTTTCATTAACATATAATTCAAATTTTCAAAAATAAATAGCAATGACATATCACATAAGAACTCAAAAGTCATCAGCACTGTCATCACTAAGGGGTTCTTCATTTGAATCATCATTATGATGAATTGCTCTCTCCCCTTCCCCTCTCTTATAGAGTCCAATGTCGAGCATTTACTTTAAGATTTATGTAAGTTTTAATATATATAGCATGAGGCGTAAGCCTCACGCCAGTGAGGCGAGGCGGGCCTCAATGCGGGCCTCAACCAAGTTAAGGCGCAAGCATCATAAAAAAAACTCGAGGCGTAAGCATCGAGGAATTTTTTACTGGAATTGCGCAAAGGCGGGCCTCAAGGCGAGCCTCATATTGCGCAATTTTAAACCATGATCGTCATTTAATGTTTTATTATGAAATGATGCTTTATTTTTTTATTTTATGCAAATTTTTATGAAAAATATGAATTATTTGTTGAGCGAGTAAGCTCACCCCTGCTTGTGGGAATCTTTTCCAGGAGAACCATCTGGAAAGTAATGGCATCGAGACGACAGTACACCTACTGTCGTAGAGGACCTCAGGAAGAAAGGTTTTATGTTTTCTGTTGAGTTTGAGTTAATGGTTTGTACCTGTTAAGTCTGTTGGAGTTTATGTAATTATTGATGTTTATGTTTTTAGTGGTTTGAGGATATTATTGGAACTTTCAAATTGATGTTTTTAGTGGTTCTTTCTTAATGTATATGGATGATAAAGTTTGTCTTATTGTTGCAAGAAATGAATTTTCCGTACGACCGACTGTTCTCGCCCCGTTATTTCGGTCTAGCCGGGCCGGGTCGTGACAGTCGGACAGCTACAACCTTCAAACTCCTATAAGGTCTTTGAAATAAGGGCTATAACAATAGATTAGGTAACATAAGACAACTGCAACAAAATTTTACTCTCTAACATATGTAATTAAAGCATATTATAATCATCTGAAGCTACATGAATCTCCTAAAAGAAAGGAAGGTGAATTTGTTGACATAATCCTAGATCGGTCGTCAGCAGATTTCCATCTTAAAAAACTCTAGCAATATGTGGACATCAACTTTCTATTTCTATTGGCAATTAATTTTTTATTAAAGAATTAAAAATTGGTTTCTAACTTTATTTTTCTAAATGGTTGTTTCCTTACATATTTATGCATAGCTTTAACTCGTTTTTTTATACAGAATAAGAGAATAAATTCAATAATAAAATCTCCTATTTTTACTAAACACTCTCATTATTCCAATTTTCAAGAGAATTGGAGCTAGATCTGCAACTAACCTCTCAATAAACAATGTTTCATAATAAGCAACAATGGCAAGCTCAAGCACTTTGACAACCATAGCTCTATTTTATCTTCCAATAATAATTTTAAATCAACCTCAAGTAAAACTGCATTTATGAGTTTGGATTGACAGATGGGGTAACCAATCGAAAGCTTCACTATTACAGATCCGAGGATTTCTTAAGATCCATCATCATGATAATAAGATTGTAGTCATTATTATAGGTGTGGGATGAGAAGATCTAAAACAAAGAAGATTGACATCCACAAATATAATTTTCATGGGATACAAAAGTGTTCACCATCATAATATGTTGGTGCCCTTTGCCTATGATAATATGATGAGATATTAAATTTGACTATCAGTTCATCAGTGAAGCAACCTTATCAAATAAGATCATCACTCCTCACATCTTTAAATAAGTAGTACATGAGATGCATTTCATGCACCATAATTATGGTGTGGCACACGACTCCAAAATAGCATGTGTTATTTAATTATGGAGCACATTATGGCATCGACCACATGCCATATGTGTCATTTGAAGGTTATTAAAAACCTCACACTTAACTAATACTTATTAATATAAATTTACATATTAAAATAAAATAAAAACACTGCCGTTGCCAGGTCCCAAGTCCTGGATGAGAAAAGTGGAGGGTTGCGTTAGGTAGTCGACAGCCAGCGTAAAACTTGTCGGACAAAAATGACATGAATCCTTTAAGAAATTGTGTTAATGCTAGGGCGTCCCCTGGAAGCGACGCGCTGTATGGCCTGAATACAGTGACAAGTGTGCAAGGGCCGCTGCACCGGCGCCCGGGTGCAGTGTTAAATAGGCAAGGGTTCCCGCATCAAGGACGGATGTGGGCAAAGAAGCTAGTCCATGATACTAAAATTAGGATAGGAACTTGGAATATAGGTTCCCTTACAGGTAAATTAATGGAGTTAATAGATATTATGATTCATAGGAAATTAAATATTTTATGCATTCAGGAAACTAAGTGGGTTGGAGAGAAGGCCAAGGAAATCGATAGTTTAGGATTTAAAACTTTGGTATTCGGGTAGGAGTCGTTCTAGAAATGGTGTAGGTGTCATTATAGATAAGAGTTTAAAGGATAATGTTATAAAAAAATTAATAGGATTGGTGATAGAATTATAGCTTTAAAGATTGTTGTTGAGGATAAGATTGTTAATATTATAAGTGCTTATGCTCCTCAGGTAGGTTTGGATATAAGTTCTAAATTAAATTTTTGGAATGACTTAGAAGAATTAATACAAAATATACCTCTTGAAGAAAGAGTTTTTATTGGAGGAGATTTAAATGGACATGTTGGTAAAGAGGTAGTTGATTTTAAAAGCATTCATGGTGGCCATGGATTTGGAACGACGAATGAAGGTGGCAAGACCATATTAGATTTTTGTTTAGCTTATGATTTTTCAATTGCTAATACCTTATTTAAGAAAAGGAATGAGCATCTCATCACTTATAAAAATGGATGTAGTACAACCCAGATTGACTATTTTCTTATTAGAAAATTAAACCGTTTAGATTGCAAAGATTGTAAAGTTATTCCGAGTGAAAGTTTATGTACCCAACATCGATTATTAGTTTTGGACTTTAAGATAAAGGGGCATAAAATAAAAAATAAAGTAAAACGTTTTTCGAGGATTAGATTGGGGCATTTAAAGAATATTAACCAAAATATTTTTGTGAGTAAGATTTTAGATCTTAAGATTTTGTCTGTGCATGAGGATGCTAATGTTATGTGGTAAAAAGTGGCTAGTGATATTAAGAATATTGCAAAAGATGTGCTTGGAGTATCTAAGGGAAAAGCTCCTAATAGTAAAAATAGTTGGTGGTGGAATCCAATTGTGCAAGAAAAGATTAAAAATAAGAAGATTTGTTATAAAAATTGGTTTAATTTTAAAAAAATTCTGATAATTGGGAATTATATAAAGTGGCTCGTAAGGATTCTAAGAAAGCAATATGCGATGCAAAGACATTAGCTTTTAGCGATTTATATAATAGATTAAATACTAAGGAGGGAGAAAGATATATGTATAAGTTAGCCAAACAAAGAGATAGGAGTAGTAAGGATTTAGTTCAAGTGAAGTGTATTAAGGATGAAGATCAAAAAATACTTTTCTTAGAAGATGATATTCAACAAAGGTGGATGAGATATTTTGCTAAACTTTTTAATGAAGAGTGTGAAAATAAGATTGACTATAGTGACCTTAGCACCCTAAATGAAAGTAAAGATTTCTGTTTTTATCGGCGTATTAGTAAAACTGAAGTTAGAGAGGCTTTAAATAGAATGAAGGGTGGAAATGCTGTTGGACCTGATGATATTCCAATAGAGGTGTGGAAATGCTTAGGAGATGAAGGGATTTCTTGGCTTACTAAACTTTTTAATACTATTTTGAAGTCTAAAAAGATGCCAGATGAGTGGAGAATGAGTGTATTAATTCCTATTTTTAAGAATAAAGGCGATGCACAGGATTGCACGAATTATAGAGGTATTAAGTTAATGTGTCATACTTTAAAATTATGGGAGCGAGTTATAGAGCATAGGTTGCGGCGTGATACTAATGTTTCTCAAAATCAATTTGGATTTATGCCGGGTAGGTCGACTATGGAAGCCATACATTTATTCAGAGGTTTGATGGAAAAATATAGAGGAAATAAGGAGGATCTACATATGATATTTATTGATTTAGAAAAAGCATATGATAAAGTTCCAAGAGAAGTGCTATGGAGAGTTCTTGATAAGAAAGGAGTCAATAATGCTTATATTCAAATCATTAAAGATATGTATGCAGGAGCTATTACTTGTGTTCAAACACAAGGTGGTTTGACCAAGTATTTCCCTATTTCGGTTGGGTTACATCAAGGATCAGCCTTAAGCCCATATCTATTTGCTTTAGTCATGGATGTTCTCACTAGACATTTGCAAGATGATGTACCTTGGTGTATGCTTTTTGCTGATGATATTCTCCTTGTTGATAAGACTAGAGAGGGAGTTGAAGGTAAACTTGAATTATGGAGGTCAACCTTAGAGTCTAAAGGTTTTCGCTTGAGTAGATCTAAAACGGAATATATGGAGTGTAATTTTAGCAGTAATAGTCCTAGTGAGGGGATTGTGACTTTGGGCGATCAAGTCATTAATAAGAGTACACGTTTTAGGTATCTTGGATCTATTGTTCAGAGTGATGGTGAAATAGATGGGGATATTATCAGCAGAATTCAAGTTGGATGGTTGAAGTGGCGGAATGCATCGGGCTTGTTATGTGATAGAAATGTACCCCTCAAACTTAAGGGAAAATTCTATAAGATGGTAGTGAGGCCTGCAATGCTTTATGGTGCCGAATGTTGGCCATTAAAAGAGAAGCATAATACTAAGTTAAGTGTGGCAGAGATGAGGATGCTTAGATGGATGAGTGGCTTTACCCTTAGAGATAGGATACGAAATGAGCATATACGTGAAAAGGTTGGAGTAGCTCCAGTAGAAGATAAGATTAGAGAGAGTCGCCTTAGATGGTTTGGTCACATAAAAAGGCGGCCTTCCGACGACCCAGTTAAGAGAGTAGAGGTATTAGATTTGACTTGTGTTAAGAAAGGTAGGGGTAGACCTAAAAAGACTTGGTTAGAAAATATTAGTAATGACCTTTCTTTATTAGATTTAAACGAGAATTTGGCTTTTAATAGGACACAATGGAGAAAAAGGATTCATGTAGCCGACCCCACGTAGTGGGATAAAGGCTTGATGTTGTTGTTGTTGTTGTTGTATTAAAATAAAATAAACTATACGTTTAAAAATTGCTCAAAAAAATCCAAAAGGCTACATCCCAAGTTGTAATTGCTAGTTCTCATCCCATACAAGTCCAATTAAAACCTACTATGCCACAAGCCTTGTCCAATAAAGTCACTTGAAAAACTTCTGCATCATTAATTTGATATGGAGATATTAATTCTATAAGCCTGAAAGCTTGCAATGAAAATAGTTGATTGGTGGCGAGCATATGCTTCAGACATTCCTATTTTACGTGATTTTTGCAATTGAAGTGTTGAATCTCGCAAGTAATCCATCTAGGAGTGAATATAATTTAATCTTCATAACAAAAAAAAAAAATCAAGATGGATCATGATTGCCTCAAGTAAATTTGACAATCAGAATAACCTTAATATATTTTTTTGTCCATCCATAACAAAAGAAGAAACAGGTTAGAGCATGATTGCCTCAATAATCTGGTGTTCATGAAATATGAAAGCTTTAAACCAACACTAAAACTATCGTAACACTATTGAACCAGTTTCTCTATATGATATTAATGATGCCAATTAACTGTTGACTAGGAAATTGATATGACATTATTGAAGATCATGAGTTCATATTTCCTAACAAAGATCCAACTTTGGGAATGATTCCTGGCGTGGTGGTCCTTGAGAAGTGAGATATCAAATTTGAAATTACTCCATGACAAAAAAAATAAAGAACGAAAGTATGTATCTGCCTGTGATGACAATAATGATAAAGATATGATGAGGTTTGACTAGTTCAGCCTTTGTGCATTTAAAACTTAATACTTCGCTCCTTTGGATGAACTACATTCATTTGTCATTCAAAACTTGTTAGTTGATTAGGAGAGGCATTCACTCTAATGTATTGGATGAAGGGCATGTTATGCCATCTAAACTCTTCAATTATTAGAATATTCTTCATTTTTATGCAAGTTTAATGTCATTTTAAAATGTTGAGGATTGCCATGCATCATGCATGATGTCTCTAGGGAATCCATGTGCCATGATTTTTCATTCATTGTTAACTATGCACTATATTTTTATTTTTATTTTTGGAAAACTACATGAGAGTTTCTGACTATGCACTAGAATTTATTGATACATACAACTTCAGTTTAAGAGGGAGTGATATTATAGGAAATTTACTAGATTGAAAAGTGTTATCTTTAGAAAATACCATATTAGAGAGACACACTATTATTACGTTTCATTTCCTCTTAATTGAGGATACTTATAACTTTATTTCCTTTGTACTTGCTTTATATGCTATATAAAGGCAATTGATATCAAACAAAAACAACAACAGCAACATCAAGTCTTTATCCCACTGCGTAGGATCAGCTACAAGATATCAAACAATGATACTAAAAAAAATTCTCTTCCAACACTGATAATATATCGTAAACAATCCCGAGCACATTAGTAAACTTAAGTGTTGATAACTTATTATTATCTAGTTGAACAAAAATAGGTGATATCTTAAATATCTACATAATGCATATGCAATTAAATTGGGAAAGGTTAATATGTGTGAGTTTTAAAGAATTTTTTGGCATATATAATGTAAAATCAGCAAAAGTTCATATTTGAGTTGTATTGTCACAATGTAATCCATCAAAGGATTCAATAAAACATATCCAAGGATTTTCACAAGAGGCATCATCAAAAGTATTTAATCAATATAAATCATAATCATCAAATGAGTAAAGTCGAGGAGAACTAAAAGTAATAGATTGACGTACATAAGAATAATCTTCACGAGGTACAATGTAGAGTTAATCTTTATAATATGTATATGCTCTTTGTCTACGACAACAAGATAACAATGAAACTGAAGAAGTTGGTGGAGAAGAGAACTATATAAGTATGATAAACAATAGCAATGCCCAATGATACTAAGGTTAATAGATTTCTAGTGGAAGTCATAGTTAGATGTGCAACCATCAACACGAAAGACCAAGGGTGATTGTGGGACAACTGCAGTTGTGAGATGGCAACATTTGTGTTTAGGCTATAAGCATGGTGAAAAGAGCTCCAATGAATCATGGGGATAAATGCAATAGATTAAGCAAAGAAGGGTAGTTGGTAGAATTTGTATGTGGTTCACCTTTCACATAGTGTAGATGGTTCCCAAGGGAACCAGTTCACTCAAAAGTTGCTAATGGGCTACTATAACAGGGTGCAAAGTAAGGCAACAAGACACATTGCAAGCCAGCATGAATGGGCCATAGGTAATTTAACATTCAATATAGCATGAAATCAATGTGTAGGATAACAAGCGAGAAGGAAACACAGGCAAAAGACCTATAATCTAAGATGCACGGACACGGACACGGCGACACGGACACGACACGACACGGACACGGGACACGGCATTTTTTAAAAATATAGGACACGGGTGCGGCGTGGACACGGCATAATAATTTTAAATATAATATATATAAATTAAGATAATATTATATTAAAAATGACAAGCAATATTAAATCAAAATCATGATAACTTGTTTAGCTCATAACATAAAGATGTTTAATACAAAATGTCTAGTACAACCACAAAATATAACCAAAAAACCATTTAGTACAACATGAAAGTTCAACTACTCAATAGAGGGAATGATAGAATTAGATTCAGATGTTGGTCTTTGGCCTTCAATATCATCATCATTGAATATCATTGCTTCCAACTCTGGTTCTAAGCATGATGAATACAACTATAAGGAAGAAAATGCAAATAGCTGCAATCTCTACAAATTACATTAAACTAAGCTAAAAAATAAAGGCATAGCATGAATAAGCTTCAACATTTCCAAGGAAAAATTGGAGATAAGAATTCGACATAATCAGTAATACGACCATAAATCACGAATTCAATTCTGAAATTCCTCTTTAAATTCTTTTTTTTCCATCAAAATACGCATTTTATTTAACTGAATTGAATATATGAATTCCTACAAAAGAATTTGTTCATTAAAAGCCTCCAAAAAAATAAACTTGATGCTTAGAAATTAAAATTTATCATAAAGCTACAAGCTATGACATGCAGGCAGAGTATGTACATTCAGTAAATATTGGATTGCCACAACAGGATTTAATTGTGGCTGTAACATTCATTTAAACTGTTCTTCGTGAAGATTGAATAGAAGAACTCATAAATCTTTAACCCCGTAATACAAAATTTTGGGCATTTCCTACAACTTAAACGGTTAAACCTTAAGATATTCAGTTAAACTTAAAATTTAAATACAAACACACAACTTCATTTAATTAATGACATTGTGTCTAAAGGCTATCCTAATAAAGATAGAATGAAATTTAATTTGTTTGCTTTTTAATAATTGCAATTGATATTACCAGTTAGGATAAAGTATAAGATTTCTAAACAAAAGTTAAATGTTTATAAACAACTATTAGATATAAATCAGTTCATAATTTGTCATATCAGCTATATAAGAAGCAATATAGCCAATATTTTCATGATCAAATCCTAACTTCTAAAATTAAGGGAATTACGGGATTTGGCCGAAGAAGCGCGCGAAAGGGTGAAAGTTACCTTCGCAGCGTGCGTGCTCCCCGGCAGTTGCTTCCGATCAAAATGTAGCAAAAATTAAGTTTCCTGTAACAGGAATCAGGTCATGAACGGGATTTGGCAGAAGAAGCGCGCGAAAGGGTGAAAGTTACCTTCGCAGCGTGCGAGCTCCTCGGCTTTGCTTCCGATCAAAATGTTGTAACTTCCTCGTCGAATCTTCTCTAGACTGCGACTCCTCTCTGGACTGCTCGGGAGGATCCGAAATCTGCTCGGGACGGCGACTCTTCTCTGGACTGCAACTCCTCGATCGACTGCGACTCCTGATCGACTGCGACTCCTGATCGACTGCGACTCTTCTCTCGCTCGGGACGGCGACTCCTCTCTCGCTCGGGACGGCAACTCCTCTCTCGATCGGGAGCGGGACGGAGGGGACGGAGACTCCTCTCGGCTGCGACTCTCTCGCTCGAATGCTCAAATGAATGAAACGCACGGGATTAGGGCTACTTGTGCGTGCCCGGTTTTTTTTTTTATTTAAAATATGAAATAACCGGACACGCGTGTCCGACACGCGTGTCCGGCTCTAATTTTAATTTTTTTATTCCGGACACACCCAGAACGTGTCGGACACGTGTCCGTGCCGTGTCGGACGCGTGTCCGTGTCCGACACGTGTCCGACACTGCATTGCCTCTTAAAACGGAGTGTCGGTGCATCATAGCCTATAATGCACTAGGTGAGTGCACAAATGAGCAAGTGTGTGCATGACCAGAAGGTTGCAAGTGAGAACACCTGCAGAGAGGTGATCTCAATCGTGGATGCGAGTAAGTGAACTCAATGTGGGATGCACACCAGTAGTCAGGGGAGAGGAAGCAGTTAAGCAAGCAATCCTTATCGGATTATAGACTTGCACATTAACAATAGGATGTGCTATATAAGGACAAAGGCCTATGAGCGGTTTGTGCTATTTCCAAAAGATGGGTTGGCTACATAATGATCAATTTAACTAAAGAAATATTACATTTGATTATATCTCATCTCTAGGGGTGCCAATTCGGGTCAACGGGTCGGGTTCGGGTCAAACCCGGAACTGACCCGGCAATATTCGGGTCAACCCGAACCCGACCCATTTTTAAAAACGGGTCAGATTTCCGGACCCAAACCCGACCCGACACGAACGACCCAAAGTTGACCTAAAATTGCTAGTTTTCTTATCAAAATCGGTCAATCTTTGATTTTCGGGTCAAAACGGGTCAATCTCGGGTTTTTGGGTCCAATAGGAGTTTTCGTGTCAATTTCGGGTTGCTAGGTCAACCCGAACCAGACCCGATTTTTAAAACGGGTTGATTTGTTGAACTCGAACCCAACCCGTTTCTAGTCCGAGTTGACCCTAACCCGAATTTTTCCGGGTCAGGTTTCGGGTCGTGCCAAAAATTGACACCCCTACTCATCTCTACTACCAAAATTGAGAGAGAGAGAGAGAGAGAGAGAGAGAAAATCTACATATAGCTCATATAGTGGTCAACACAACTTGGATCTTATAAGCACTTAATTTACTCACAAATAATCAAATTTAATTTATCATCAATCAATAATTAAATTATAAATAATGGGTCCCTATTCATAAAAATAAGATTATAATGGCAAGCCAAAATATTTAAAAGTCAATCTAATTCAAATAAATATTCAAATTTTAACCAAATCTTTTCCAAAAGAAGAAGCATGACCTAACAAATTAAATTAAATTAAAATAATAGAAAGTGATACATAATCACATATGATTCTAAAAAAAAAGGATAAAAAAATAAGGTGTGGCCAATTCAACTCCTTTTAATTGGCATATGAAATCTAATCTTTTTATGGGCTAAGATAGCTAGCTTGTATTGCATCAAAAGAAATATTAAACCCAAGGTAATATGGATATCAGCTGCATAAGACACCCTGAGGTAATATGGATAAAAATTATACATTGCCTATAAGTTTAAAAAAATAATAATAATAAACCTAAGGTAAGTTACACATTGACTAGAAGTTTAAAAATAATAATAATAAGCCTTAGATAATATGGATATAAGTTGCACAAAAACCTTCCAACATGTCGGCTTTGATATCAAAAGTCTGCAAGCAGAACAAACTGCAAAATTAATAGTTGATAAGACAATGGGTGTTACTGCTGTGAGGCCCAGACAAGAATTGACATGGACAATATGTGATGTTATGTTGCACCGATACACCTATTTATTAAGGTGTCTTGTATCTGATACATTGATACACGGATATGCCTTCGATACGGCACCGATACGTGTCGGATACGGCTTTGTCGTATCTAATTAAAATACTATTTAATTTCAAAAGGACGCGCATATTCAATACGTGTGTCCATTGAAAAACAAAAAAAATATCCAAAAAAAAAAAAAAAAAAAAAAAACCAATCGTATTAACTTTTGCGGCTACGGGTGAGGTTCTCTCATTTCTTAGATGGATTTGAGTCTCTTGGTGATATGGAAATATTAGAAATTGCTAATCTTTCACTTGATGAGCCTGGATTAGAAGCTATGATATTTATTGAAGATGATATATAAGTTCAAAGACAAACCACTGAAGAAGCTAATCATATCATTCCTTCTACTGAATAGTTGAAACTTCATGTGCTAGAAAATTTATGTTTATGCTTTTGTTGCTGTACTAGGCATTTAATGCTTACTTTTACTTTGATATTATAAGCTACAAGGCTACAAATAATGTTACTTTCTTTTTTTTTTTTTGTAATTTCAAATATTATGCTTTTATTGCTTTCTTAACTTTTATGTATGATTTATAAATTATAATGACATCTCTGCGTCGTACCCGTATCCTATATTTTTAAGAATTGATGTGTCCCGTATCAGTATTGTGTCGTATCCGTGTCGTCATATCCGTATCGGTGCAACATAGATGTGATGTATATAAGACATACAATCGTTGCATAAAATAAGCAAAAACTTGGAACAAAATTCCCAAAATAAAATAATATACAAACTCAAAATTCCTCATAGCAAAGGAAAAAAAAAAAGATAGACCACCCTGATTGAATAAAAGTATGACTATAATAAAACCTCATCTATCCAATAGATTTGCTTTATGTTTAATAATGAAAACAATTGAAATGCCATGATGAGGACATTCAATAATGTAGGGTTTATCAGAGACGGAGCCAAAAATCGACAGCCATGATTGCATCCCTTTATTTTTGAAGTTGTTATTTGCATTTTTATTTATTATTGTATTGTTTCCGATTTTACCCTCACTTGAGGAAGTAGGCTTTTCTGACACCTGAGGGGAACTTTTATCTTTTGATGTTTACTATTGTACTTGGCTATTTATACCCATTTTCTCTTCTTGAGAGGGGTTGATTATTATGAAATAATTTTCACCACTTGTGTCTTGGTGAGTCGTGAGAGTTCTTGAGAGAGTTGAAATCCCTATGTGAGGGCAATATATCACCCATCAGCCGCAATAAGCGTCCGGGCTCATGGTCCATCTCCTCCATCCTCCTCAAATCGCAGGCCACCCTTCTTTTCCCTCCAAGCCGCTGGCGATCTTCCCCCCTCCCCTCCAAACCGCCGGCTACCACCATCCTCCTCCCTCCAAACCGCCGGCTCTGAGCCCCAACACTGCCGGCCCTAGCCCCACCTAGCCCAAGCCCCACCATCTCCCATAGCCGCCGACCTTCCCCTCCAAACCCTAGCCACGGGCCACCCCTTTCCCTCCTAGATTTACTACTTTCCTAAAATATTTCGTTATTAACTTGGAAGGTTTTTTAATTCAAATTCAAATTTTTTCCTAAATGATATAACTTATTTTCGGAAAGCCTCCCAATTATTGCAAATGTGAAATTAAATAGAAGTTGATTTAAATTCACATTCAACGTATGTGGACGCATTCAATGTATGTGGACTCCTTCCCTTTTTCCCTCCTTTTGGTCAGCCCCCTTTCTCCCTCTCTTTAATTGCTTCCTTCCCAATTTGGAGCTCCAATTAATGAGACAATTAGCCACCCCCTCCCCTTATTTCGTTTTTCTCTCTTTCATTTTAGGAAAATTAAAATCAAGTTCCCTAATTATCTCCTCCCTTAAATCTGAATTTAATTTCAGATTTTTCCCTCCTTGATTCAAATACAAGTTCTACAACTAAATCCTCCCTTTCCCTCCTCTATGGCCTGCCCCTAACTCCACCCCTCCACTTTGAATTAGCCTCCCCAACCTCCATCCCACATGTACATCAATTATTACATGTTTTCTTCTTCACCAAGACTGTTGTCCTGCATCCGGAAATCATCGAAGTTGCTGTCCAGAATTTCCTGCACGTAATAGTTTGTTGCCTTGCTGTCCAAGACTTCCTAGCTCATTGTCTAGAGCTCCCAACACGTGACAGATTGTTGTCCTGTCATCCAGAGCTTGTCTAGTTTGTTGTCCTGATTTTCGGGAACTGTTCGATCATCATCCAAACATCCAGAATTGTTGTACTGCTACCTAAAGCATGTGGGAAGGGTTGCGTAACCATTTCTCTGCATAAGCAACCAAACTACTTTGCCAAAGCTTCAAATCTTCTTCCTTGTTGGTAAAATCTTTCCCTTGTACCTTTTAAATCCCCCTCAATTGTGGCATCATAAAGATTGTGTAAACTTTTTCAGCAAGCCAATTTATTAAAAGTGTGAGTGAGTGGACCCAACTAGTGACTAGTATAAATGTTAATTTAGGGATTCTTTTGAAAATCCCACATGTTATGCTAAGCTTGATTAAATTGGTTAATGTTATGATCCTAAACGATTATCGTGTAATTCGGCTTGAGCTACATCATCTCTCTTATTGTATTTAATCTATGTTTAATTTACTAAAAGTTAGAATAATTATTATTGCTCTAATCTAAGGCATTTAATTTCAACATTTGATATTTACATACGCATCAAGTTCTACATCATTTTGGTATCAAAGCATGGTTGCATTTAGGTGCCTATTAGGATTTTCTTCTTACGTATCTTAGCATCTAAATCGCATCCTACACGCATCAAAATAGCTTGCTTGTTATCATATTAGTTTTCTTTAAATTTGCATAAGTCTGAGTTACCTTTAGACATAGGAATGGACCCAGAACAAATTCGCAGAACTTTATATCTGTTGGTAGAACATTATCAGTCAACAACTTAGGGAAAACGAAACTGATTTAGTCGAGCACCCCCGTCAAACAACCGAACAATTTGATATCTTAGACCGAGGTAGGAACCATCCCATACCTTACGCACCATCCAGACCTCCTTCCATGTATGGGGATGACACCGTACCGGATGAGTGACACCCTCGTGCCCCTTATTGAGCTCCACAGTACGGTCTCGACTTTCATAACAACCCTAATACACCTTTGTTGAAAAACAACAAGGTCGATGCCCCAACCTTTGACAAAACTCTCGATCCCCAGCTCTTTCTGGACTGGATCAAGGGCATGAATAGTTTCTTTAAGTGCTATAATATTTCTGAAGCTAGGAAGGTTAGGTTTGTTGAAATCACGGGTAGAGCTAGCTAGTATTGGGCCAACTTAGAAAGCCTTAGAGAATCCCTCAACGAATACCCCATCACTGATTGGCCTTCAATGAAGTGCGAGCTCAAACAAAAAAATACTTACCTCCTTCGTACTTCCCTAGGTTCCTAGATAGGTGGAATAGGTTAACACAAGGCAACAAATCGGTGAAGGAATACATTGCAGCTTTTGATGATTACCTGATTCATTGCAAGGGGGAGACCTCTACTACCCCCAATCAAATTTTGTTCATGTTCCATACATGGTTGCGCGCGAGAACCTGCGCAACGAACTATTTGCCCGGAACGTTACTACTCTTGAAAAATGCTTACAACCTAGTGTTAGACCTTGAGGAAACCCGTCCCCAACACTCTAGTTGACACCAAGACTCTAGACCTTCCTACCGACCCCCTCCAGTGGTTCGGCCCCCTCACCACTCCACTGCCCGACCGACCCCTGGAAACACTACTCGACCACCTTCTAGTCCTCCCACACCCCGTCCTAACTTTAGAAGTAAGCCTCCCACCCCGGATACCCCTAGGTCCCACCCATGGACCAAGTGCTTTCGATGCCAGGGGTATGAGCATATCTCCTCTTAGTATTCTAGTTCTTACAAAGTCACTATTATTGAGGAGATCACCGAAGAAGAACCTAAGCCCGAGGCTGACTAGATTCACTAGGTGGAAGATGATGGTAAATTCTTTGAGGATAACAATGATATTGATGTCATCCACTATATACAGAAAATAGACACCTCTCCCATCTGAGTGGTGAAATATGCATTGTCACAACATGATGCAGACAACTAAATAGAAAAAAATGCGACAAGGGGAGAACACCAGGACAAGTAAAACTTTTTCTTGTTTCAAACTTAGAATGCCAACATCAAACAAACTTCAAAACAAACAAAAGCCAAACAAACCAAAACTAAATTAAAAATAAAAACAACTACCCTCAGAACAATCGAATAGCGGTCACCTCACATGCAACGAAAATAGTAGGTAATATAAAAGATGTGCTTAAGGGCATGCAAACCAGGGGTCCACCACAGCTACTTGGGCCAACGTCCACCCAAACTCCTCTGGCAAATGTTACCAAACCAGCCAACCAACACCTCCAATAGCTCAAGAAGAAAAATACAAGTGGAGTGGAACCTGCAGGGATAAGAAGCCCAAGACGAAATTGTAGAGAGGGGAAGAGAATTGGTACAAGCTGGCAAGCTTTCCAAAGAAGAAACCCTCAGGTTTTTAGAGAACTTAGCTCAACAATCAACAACCTTTTCATGCAACAAAACATCTCAAATATATAGGAGAAATGGGGCAGCCAAACAGCCCAAAATATCACAAATCGAACCAATCAGGACAAGGGAAACAGAAGGCCAGTAGCCAGTCCAGGAGCAACACATGATGGGCCACAAGGGGGACAGGAACGGACGTCCACAGGGAACCGGAACAGGCAGCTATGGGAGAAGAACTAGCCACAGAACAGGAGCCAGGCGGGGGAAAACGAAGGGCCACAGAAAGGGGGAAATAATTAAATCCACTCCACTTAATGAGCTAAAAAGGAGGTGAACTATCAATAGTAATAAGCTGAAAAAACAGCAGCTCAACAATCATGAGCTGGAGCATAGCAGCTCCCAAAAACAGAGCAAAAACGGGACAGCCAAAGCCCAAACCAAACCCATCAGCAGCCCAAGAGCCAAGGCACCAAAACAGCTAGCACACCCAAAGTTTGTCAAGCTCAAGTACTCATGATCATTTGTTGCCTTCCATCATAGGGTAGCATTAAAAAAATCAAAAATAACTATAGCATTCAAATTACAATAAAACTGAAATTTGCATGCATCACAACATATTTCCACTAATGACTGGCATAAGACTTCAATCTTTCTCACCTACACCAAAATTAAGGATAAAAACAATAAAGTCGCATTGGATAGTGGTCGTTGCATCAATGTTGTCTCCTTCAGCATGGTATTTAAACTTAGTATGTTTGTTGTTCCTCACCCTAACCCCTACAAGGTAGTCTAGGTCAACTCCACTGCCTTAAAGGTGAAGGAACAAAGCCTCATACCCATCTCTTTCACTGACTATAAGGAGAATGTGTGGTGTGACATTCTGGTGATGGATGTTAGACAACTCACCCTAGGGCGTCCCTAGCTCTTTGACAATGATGTCCACATCTATGGGCGTTCAAACACCTGTATGTTTGAATATGCCGGCAAGAAATCAATCTTTTGCCTATGTAGCCCATGGTTAGAGATGACCCCAAGCCTAAGAAAGGGTTGAACCTTGTGATAGCTAAGGTCTTGAATTCTAAGATTGCCCAAGGCGCACCCCTGTACGCCTTGGTTGGCCATGAGACTCCCATTGAAACTGATGAGCCTATTCCTTAGGAGGTCCAACCCACACTGAGAGACTATGCTGATGTCTTCTCTAATCATCTCCCTGATCAATTACCACTACTTAGAGACATCCAGCACGCTATAGATCTTGTCCCTAAAACCTCCCTTCCCAACCTGCCCCATTATCGGATGAACCCCACGGAACATGTTGAGCTTAAGAAGCAAGTGGATGAGTTACAACAGCGGGGCTATATCAAGGAAAGCATCAGCCCTGTGTTGTACCAGCTCTTCTTACACGAAGAAGGATGGTACTTGGAGAATGTACGTTTATAGCCATGTCATCAACAAAATAACTATTACATATCTTTTTTCCTATCCCGAGATTAGACGATATGCTTGACATGATGACAGGAACCACTTTTTTCCAAGATTGACCTTAAGAGTAGGTACCATCAGATTTTGAAGATTGACTTTAAGACCAAGGATGGTCTATATAAGTGGATGGTTATGCCTTTCGGGTTGAGAAATGCCCCTAGTACATTCATGAGAGTCATGACACAAGTATTGTGCCCTTTCATAGGTAAGTTAAAATGTTGTCTACTTCAATGACATTCTTATCTATAGCCGGTCCGTGCGTCAACACTTAGACCACTTAAGGCAATTTTGTGAAGTCTTAAGGAATGAACAACTTTATGTTAATCCTAAGAAATGCACCTTCCTTTTTGACGCATTAATTTTTCTAGGCTTTATCGTGTCTGTCCAAGGGTTCTCTGCAATCCCGAGAAGGTGAAAGCCATTGTAGAATGACCAGACATCCAGAAAGTCGGCAGCTTCCATTGTTTGGCCACCTTATATAGGAGATTCATTAGAAACTTTAGCGCCATTGTGTCTCCTATCACTGATTGTCGTAAGAAATGTGATTTTCACTAGACCCCGGCTGCCACCAAAACCTTCAAGAAAATTAAGAAAAGAATGGTGGAAGCTTCAGTGATGAGACTTCATGACTTCTCCAAAGTCTTCGAAGTTACCTGTGATGCTTCGGGGGTCGGAATTGGAGGAGTCCTGTACCAGGAAGGTCAACATGTTGCCTACTTTAGCGAAAATCTAAATGACATCTGGCAGTGCTATTCCAAGTACGACAAAAAGTTCTATGTTGTGATCCAATCCCTTCGACATTGGTGACACTACATGCTCCCGCAAGAGTTCATCTTTTCGAATCACGAGGCTTCATTACATCAACTCCCAGAAGAAGTTGAATGCACGCCATGAACGTTGGGTATAGTTCTTACAGGAATACACTTATACCCTAAGGCACAATGTAGGAATTGAAAATAAGATTGTTGATGCTCTCAATCGTCGAATGATGATTGCCACCAAAATGAGAGCAAAAAAAGTCATAGAGTTCAAGCGAGACAAAGAGGATTACTTCGAATGCCCCGATTTCAAGTAGACTTACTCTCTTTTGTCCACAGGCAGCACGTGCCTTATGGATGATTTTTTCTGCTTGAAGACGGATACCTTTTTAAAGCTCAGAAGCTTTGTATCCCAAGCACTTCCCTACGGTAATTCCTCGTTTGAAAAATTCACGCCGGAGGCCTCGCTAGATACTTCGGTCGTGATAAGACTATTGAAGTCGTAGAGTACCGCTTCTTATGGCCTAGCCTGAAGAAGGATGTGGGTAAAATGATTAGTAGGTGACACACTTGCCAACTAGCCAAACACGTAAGCAAAACACTGGTCTCTACACTCCTTTACCAGTTCTCAGCTGCCCGTGGCAAGATGTCAGCATGGACTTCATCCTTGGCTTGCCAAAAACTTTTTGCAGGAATGATGCCATCTGTGTCATAGTCGGTCAATTCTCCAAAATGGCACATTTTCTACCCTGTTATAAGACATCTGATACAACCATATTGCCAAATTATACTTTAATGAGGTCGTCAGATTACATAGTTTACCCAAGACCATTGTATCTGACAAGAATGTTAAATGCACGAACTATTTCTGAAAAACTCTTTGAATGAAAATGCGCACCAAACTTCAATTCTCCACAATCTTTCACCATCAAACCAGCGGTCAAACAAAAGTAGTTAATAGAAGCCTAGGAAATTTATTAGGTCCTTAGTAGGTGAACACATTAAGGATTGGGATTCCAAACTCCCCATGACTGAATTTGCCTACAACAATTATGTAAATCGCACCACTGGTTTAAGTCCTACTATAATTATATATAAGTACAAACCTAGACATCCTTTAGATCTCATACACAGGTATCTTAAGTATAGGATTTCTAAGTCTGCATCCTCATTTGCATCGCATCTGCATGAATTGCATAAAGAAAGAACATGCCGAATTGAATAGAGCAACATTAATTATAAACTCCATGCTTATCTTAAAAGAAGATTTAAGATATTTGAGGTTGGTGATTCAGTGATGGTGCGGATTCATCAGGAACGGTTTCCACAATGTGTCATTAAGAAATTACATGCTAAAAGTGCAAGACCATTCAAAATAATCAAGAAAATTAATGATAATGATTACGTAGTGGATCTGCCTGCAGAATTCAATATTAATTCCTCTTTTAACATTGAAAATTTAGAAGCCTTTGAGTGTCCAGAGTTTAACCCACCAAATCCACTACAAACTGAGCCTGGTATGACCCCACCCCGTGAGAACCAAAGCCCTCCACTTCCAAATATTTCCAAAACATCCATAGCAGAGAAAGTTGACAGGATTTTAAGTGATGATATCATTTCCAGAAAAAGAGGGTGGACAAAGGTATTTGGTAAGGTTGAGAGGTAAGCTAGAGTCAGAGGACACTTGGCTAGAGCACGAGGAGCTTCAGCAGATTGATCCAGATGCACTAGAGATTTATAAGAGCACCCGAGATTCATACTTGACGGAGTTGTGCACTTTTCTACCTCGGGAGAATGATGAGGACATCCGACAGTGGAGAGTTTATTAGAGACGGGGCTGGAAATTGACGGCCACAATTGCATCCCTTTATTTCTGAAGTTATTATTTGTATTTTTATTATTATTTTATTATTTTCGATTTTACCCTCTAGGTTTTTGTGACCCTTGAGAGGCACTTTTGTCTTTTGATGTTTACTATTGTACTTGGCTATTTATACCCATTTTCTCTTCTTGAGAGAGGATGATGAATATTATGAAATTATTTTCTCCAATTGCACCAACACCGCTGGCCCTAGCCCCACCATCTCAAACCCTAGCCACCGGCCACCCCTTTCCCTCCTAGATTTATTACTTTCCTAAAATATTTCATTATTAACTTAGAAGTTTTTTGAATTCAAATTCAAATAAATTTGAAATTCAATTTTTTTCCAAAATGATATAACTTATTTTAGGAAAGCCCCCCAATTATTGCAAATCTGAAATTAAATAGGATTTGATTTTAAATCCACATTCAACGTATGCGGACGCATTCAACGTATGAAGACTCCTTCCCTTTTCCCTCCTTTTGGCCGGTCCTCTCTCTCCTCTCTCTCTCTCTCTCTCTCTCTCTCTCTCTCTCTCTCTCTCTCTCTTTCCTCTCTCTCCCTTCCCAATTGGGATCTCTAATTAAGGAGACAATTAGCCACCCCCTCCCCTTATTCCCTCTTTCTCTCTTTCATTTTAGAGAAATTAAAATCAAGTTCCCTAATAATCTCCTCCCTTAAATCTGAATTTAATTTCAGATTTTTTCCTCCTTGATTCAAATACAAGTTCTACAAGACTACAACTAAATCCTTCCTTTCCCTCCTCTATGGTCGGCCCCTACGACCACCCCTCCACTTTGAATTAGCCTCCCTAACCTCCCTCCCACATGTACATCGATCATTACAGGTTTTCTCCTACACCAAGATTGCTGTCTTGCATCTGGAAATCATCCTAGTTGCTGTCCAGAATTTCCTGCACGCCATAGTTTGCTTCCTTGCTGTCCAGGACCTCCTAGCTCGCTGTCCAAAGCTTCCAACATGTGACAACTTGCTGTCCTAACATCCAGAGCTTGTCTAGTTCGCTGTTCCAACTTTCAGGAACTGTTCGATCATCATCCAAACATCCAGAATTATTGTACTGCTGCCTAAAGCATATGGGAAGAGTTCTGTAGCCATTTCTCCACATAAGCAACCAAACAACTTCGCCAAAGCTTCAAATCTTCTTCCTTGTTGGTAAACTCTTTCTCTTCCTTGTACCTTTTAAATCCCCTTCAATTGTGGCATCATAAAGATTGTGTAAACTATCTCCGCAAGGCAATTTATTAAGAGTATGAGTGAGTGGACCCAAATAGTAACTAGTCTAAATGTTAATTTAGGGATTTCCTTTGAAAATCTCCCATGTTATGTTAAGCTTGATTGAATTGGTTAATGATTATCGTGTAATTTGTCCTAAGCTACATCATCCCTCTTATTGTATTTAATCTCTGTTTAATTCGCTAAAAGTTAGAATAATTATTGTTGCTCTAATCTAAGGCGTTTAATTTCAACATTGGATATTTACATACGCATCTAGTTCTACATCATGCCAGTGTTATATGCCAAGGAAAAAAAGCAGAACATTATAAAAAAAAATTCAATATTTATGTCATCCTCAGAAGCTGCACTCCCTAGCATAATAACCAATTATGATATTTCAATTGCCAATACTCACAAAACAAAATAGAAAAATTCAGAGAGCTAGGGAGAGATTACAGAAACATTGATTCATAAATATCTGCACGCAAGGAAAAATGGAGACAATAGCTCCAATGCACGAAAGTGCATCCACAAATTCAACATGCTTTTTTTTTCATTTTGAAAGTGGACATGCTAGCATTACAGCACAATTAACAAACTTATATTTTGCAAAAGTGCACAACCTACCTGTGCAAAGCGCTGCTTGAAATAGTCAAAGATCATATGTGGTTTCAGAGACAATACAGCTAGTGGAATATCATCACCCATGCAAAATGTTGGCTCTTTTCCTTGTGCAGCCATTGTTTCAATTACCATCTGAACATCTTCACTGGAGTAGCCAAATGCCCTGATCCAACAAACTCGAAAATTTAGAAAGGAATAAATTCAGTGATAAACATAGTTGTGCAAATATAACATCTGACTAAATCAATTACATCAAATAATGTGAAATGTTCCACATAAAAGTAATAGTTTCTCAACATCTAATGATGATGGTGAAGATATGAAACTACAATCATGCTAACAGAAAGAACTTAGGTAAGTACTGATATGGGAGAGTAGGCACATATGCCTTTATGAACACAAACAAAGTTAAGGTTTGTGGTGATTAACGCATGGAACAAAAAATGGATATGAGAGCACCACAATAAAATGGCCAAATTTTAGTAACTATAATTGAATAATTTAATAAACATTGTAACATAATAAATTAGATATTTCAAAGAATTAAACTAATATACAACCAACAGCAACATAAAATAGGCCAGAATCAGAACCCAAGTATTAGATGAGCGATTGAACAAGTGATCCTTACTGTTGCTGCCTCAGTATTGTATCATTATCCAGGACAAGTGATGACAGAAAGTTGACGGGCTTCAATGTCCTCATGTTCTCAGTCAGCCACTTCCTGTAGGGATAAAGTGATGCTATGCTCTTCTTAACATCTGTATTTTCATAAACCTGCAAATAACGGAAATGGATTATGAATTATAAGCAACAATTGCTGCATGATTCTGATAAGAAACTCCCTACACAGGAAGCCAAAAAAAAAATTCATTAGAACTTTACGAAATAAATGTGCCATTCATTAAATATGAAACCTAAGAGCAGTAATGTATCTAGGAAGCTACGTTTTAACAATCATCCGTTTAATTAAATTTTTAATGTCTCCATATTTTCTAGCAATGTTCTGATACGAAACAGAATGACAAGCTCAAATAGGCTGAATTCAGAATGAAAATTTGCACTTAAGATTTGTCTGACAACCAAATATGGAAATATTACTGCCTTTGAAAACATTGTGGTAGAACAAAAATAATATGCTTCAGTAGATCTTATGATAAAATAATCTCCTATTTATCACTTTCTTGCTCATAATCCTTGATGTAGTGCTGAGCTTTCTTACTATAAATTCAAGCCATAAAACGTTGAATATCAACTTAGAAGCCAAATCATGACCAACTAAAACATACCTTCAGGTCAAATTGATTAGCACATTCAGAATAAATGGTAAATATGACTGTAAATAACTAAGAAGGAATTTGCTCATTAGTAGCAAGTTTTCAACAATAATAATGAAATGAAAACAAGCAAAAGTACTAGACCTGTCCACTCTGTAGATCAACAGTTATCATCATTCCCGGACCCAATCTACCTTTCATGATGACCTTTGATTCATCCATTGGGAGAACACCCACCTGGATCACTAGTAATTGTGAGTCACATAGTAATTATGCTCACATGTGGAGTATCTTACAAACATTTCTTTAATGGCAAATTATGGAAAAACAAAATGGTAAGCACAGGATAAAGAAAGTCTGAAAATGCTCGACTGCATCCTCAACAAAGATACATCCTGCTTGTGGCTGCTCCAAGTTAAGACTGTAGCAGCCAAAATTGTGTACAACCACCAAAGAAAACATTGAATTAACATGAGTTTGCACTTTTTATTTCTTCAGACTACCCTTGAAAGCAATACCTTTATACAGAGATAACGACATTTTACCCTACCAGTCATATAAGAAAACCTATCTCTATCCCCAGTCGTACAACACTACAAAGAAATGACAAATATATTTGTCCTCTTCTGTCATGCTACTAGGAATTGGCAGAGGTTTCATATCTGAAAAATGATTAACCTTTAGAAAAATGCTCCAATGCCTACTGCTACCATGGTCATCTGCATTAACGAACCCTTTTGCATTGTAAGAAGCACATTCAACTTTCAGAATTAGAATATAACGGAGCAAACTGTCAAGAATGCTTCTTAAAATCTATTGTACCCATTGTTCAAGAAAGAAAGAAGAATAAGAAAAACAAAAATATACATTTGACTTCATCACAATTGCCATGAAAACTAATAAACATAATGCCAACACTGTCCACAGATGTTTGGCATACAAACTATTACAAAATTTAATGAAAATTACATCGTAACCATGGGCCACTCAAGGAGTTGCAAGTATGAAAGCATTAAATCCTACAACATGATCACTCCAACCCCTTGAGAATGTTATCATTCATAATTGCTACTTGGCCTCAGTTGCAACATCAACTTGCTATGTAATTTGTCATATCACAGGACGAAGCAACATAGGATAGGTAGGTACAACTAACGTGGCTAGATTAGGAAAGAAAAGCAACATACCAAAGTGTGGGCTCCGAAAATTTGGCCCGGCGGCGGGGAGGCCGCGCGATCTTCATTTTATTTATTATTCGGCGAGGGGAGTTTTAACTGATAAGTTCCGAGGTAAATTTTGGAAGGCAGATGGGTTTGTAGATAAGACACTACCCAGAGATATCGCCCTCATTTTGTGAGGACTTTATGATCTGAGTTCTGGTTTCCTATAGGTGCAAGCCCCTATAGTTAATTACCCCTCTCAATCATGAGAGAGAACTTTCGATTAAGGCTAGTCATCAATCAGATACGTAGTAAATACGTGTTATCTGGCATATAGTAGCAGCAATGGATTTGGGATTGGAAGGATTGGATTTGGAATTTGGGAGATTTGATATTTAAATAGAAACTGCACCATCCTACACTTAAAGCGGATGGTGGGGGAATGGATGATGGGCCCGATCAAAATCCCATGGTTCTGTCGTCCCGGGCCATCGTGGTCCCTGATCTACTTAGTCAGAGGAGGTAGTCGACCCAACCTGACAGAAGGATCCTTGTCAGCAGCCATGGGTTGCTTCGTCCAAGGGGACCTTGTAGACCGAGGTTGAATGTTTGTCTAAGGGGACAAATTTGAATCCACCTTAGCTGACAGAGGGCTTTGTGCCCTATCAATCATATCCTATTGATTCATATCTCAAGGATTTGATGCCAATAAGGAGCGTATTGGCTCTGGACATAACCGGTATATCGTGGTGCCATTTGGCGGCAAAACCACTCGGTTCAGAGGGCCCCGGGTCGTTGTAACCATTTATCCTGCGGTGCCATTTGGCGGCGAACCGCTGGTCAGAGGACACGTACCACGTCCTTATTGGCAGGAGATTGGTTTGAGAATAGATCCTAGTGATATTTTCGACTAGGCATTTGGCTCTTTGTGAGCTGAAGTAAATTTTGATTTGTCCACCCCGGCAAACTGTTGCGGAGGATGGATGGATTTTGCTTTAAGTGTGTTGATGGATTTATTTCATTTTTAAATATTTTTGGATTTTAGGATGGAACTTGTAGAGTTTGAATTTTGTAGAAGTTTGAGGGCATTTTGAAATATTTTGTGGACCCCTCCGGTTGAGATAAGCAATCAACACGGCCATCATCGGGGTGTTTGGGGTCATTTCCACTTTAGTTAATTGAACCCTGTCAACTCTGTCGAGCTGTCGACAGAGGATCGAGTTTCATAGGCTTTGTGCCTTTGTTCATAAATTTCCTTAATTTTAGGCATTGAAGGCCTAAAAAGAATGTATTTAAACAAATACACCGGTCGCTACAACCGTGTATCTATTTGATAATTCGAACCATGTCGACTCCTATTGATCCATATAGAAGGATCGGGTTCTTTATGCTTCATGCCTTTGTTCATGAACTTTCTTGATTTTAGGCATTGAAGGCCTAAAAAGAATGTATTTAAACAAATACACCGGTCACTACAACCGTGTATCTATATGATAGTTCGAACCCTGTCGACTCCTATTTGATCCATATAGAAGGATCGGGTTCTTTAGGCTTCATGCCTTTGTTCATGAACTTTCTTTGTTGAAGGGCCTTAAAGGCTGAATATGAATGTCGTAGACGCCTTCTGTCTGCTTGTATCAGTGTTGCAGATCCGGTGGCGATGCATTGCGGATCGTAGACGCCTTCTGTCTGCTTGTATTAGTGTTGCAAATCCGATGGCGTGCATCTTGATATTGACTCCCCCTTTCTCATTCACCGGGGAAGGTTTTCTTTTGGACCTTGGAGTCCACTGATTGCTGCTTTGCTTTGAAAAGATCTCCTTTCGAGCTCTTAAGTGTAGTGGACTTTTTCGTACATCGGGTTGTATTTGTACCCGACGTACTTGTAGATTTTGACCATCGCTATCGTATGTGGTATCAATACTTGTGTCCACAGTAGCTCGCTATGATTACGAAACTCTCGCTGTTGTTATCCACAAGTGATTTGTAGTTGTTTGCAGGGACCCATTCTATCCACTACGAGCACCTGGAACTGTTCGTAGGAGACCCATTGTTGCCTACATCATGCTCACCTGTCACCAATCTCAGGTGGTTTGTAGCTATTTGTAGAGGACCGTACTTGTGTCCACAGTGATCCATTGTACTTGCAACACACTGTTGTTATCCGCAAGTATTCATGTGCATTTGCAGGGACCCGTTGTATTTGCTATGACCTCTTATAAATGTTCGTAGGAGAGCCACTGTTTCTGCATCGAATCCACCTTTCAACAATCTCAGGTGGGTGATGATTTTATTTGCTGCAGGGACCGATCTTTGATTGCTCGTATGCTTTGCAACTATCTGTTGTTGCTTGCAAGCATAGTACATTGACCTTATAGGGATTGTTGTAGGAATTCGTGCATCAAGAGCTTGTAGTTTGAGTTTCCCGTGTGTGATCCAAATTTTGATCTTTGCATGTGTTTGGATCCGAATTCAGTTTCATTCAGACTTGAATTTATCAAGTTTATAAGTCCCCACTTAATGTAGTATAGCCTGAGTTCAAGTGCGAGTTCAACTGCTTTATTCGGATCCGGATTCAATCCAAATCAAAGTCTTTGTTTGATGTTCAGTCTTGTTCAAGTCCCCTGCAGTCCTTTGAATTCAAGTGTAGGTTCAAATTGGTTTGAGTCTGATTCCAATTTGATTTTATTTCATTTGATTTTGACCTTTAAAAATCATTTAGAATTTTGTTCAGATTTAGGTCCACCAGTCCTCTGTTCTTCGTACAAGTCCTCTGCTCATTTAGTTCAATTTTTGTGCATTTATGTTCAAGTACAGGTCCTTTGTATTGTTGCCCAAGAAGGTCATCTTATTGTTCAAGTCTTCATACATTTCAGTGAAAATTTCGGCAACACCCCGGCATATCCCCCGTTTGGGGAAAAATAGGGGAGCTGGGCCTTCCCACCACGCTACTAGAGCGTGTATGGTAGGTGTCCTAAGACACCGCGGCCGTACAAATTTTCATCCCACCACGCTACAAGAGCGTGTATGGGGCCTTCAGCAGTACCCGTACAGCGAAACAGCAGTGACGTACCAGAACAGCAGTGACTCCCCACCACGCTACAAGAGTGTGTATAGGGCTCTCCCACCTCGTCGTATGCGTCGCACAGGGCTCCCTCCTACCGTGCTACAAGAGCGCGTATAGGTGGTTCTCCGATCCGCTGCAAACGTCGAGAATGGGATTTTAGAACATCTTACCTTTCGTAGCAGTCGTCGGCAGTGTCGGTGTCGAGGTCGAGGACCCCCGCCTCGTCGTATGCTTCACACCGGGCTCCCTCCTACCGTGCTACAAGAGCGCGTATAGGTGGTTCCCCGGTCCGCTGCAAACGTCGAGGGCGGGATTTAAGTTAGAAATTATATCTTGAAGTCCGACGGAGGTGGCTCGTGGATCGAGGTAGGAAGAGCATTTTAATTATATTTAATTAGTAATTATAATTATCCTTAAATAATTATGTTTATTTAAAATTATCTATAATTAATTAAAGTAATTAATTATAATTATTATAATTAATTATATTTAATTTCAATTAATTAAACTAATTAATATTAATTAATCACAATTAATAATAAACAAGTAATAATATAATTAATTAATATTAATTTTAATTAAAGTAATTATAATTAATTAATATTAATTATAATTATTTAATTAAAATTAATTAAAATTAACTATAATAACTAAAATTAATTAGGATAAATATAATTAAAATTAATTTTAATTATAAAAAAATTAAACTCTCCCTCTCTCTGGCTTTGGCAAGTTCACGGGATTCGGCCGACAAAGTGCTCGATAGGGAGAATGTTACCTTCACAGCCAACGAGCTCTTGGTATTTCCGATCAAAATGTCCAAACTTCCGGTCCGGCAGGCAAGGCAGTCGTCGAACAAGTGAAATCAGGCAGCCACGCGGGAGTAGGAGCGGAAGGGAGAAAGTTACTGCCGCAGCAAGCTAGCTCCGGATGTTGCTTCCGATCTGGCAGACAGGTAAAGTCGTCGGAGGCAGCGAAGTTGAATAGCAAAGGAGCCGGCGAAGCGCTCGACGGGGAGAGAGTTATCTTCACAGCCGGCGGGATCCCGTCGTTGCTTGCGATCAAATGTCGTAACTTCCGATCCGACTGGAAGGGAAGGTCGTCGATTTGAGCGAAGTCGAACAGCAGGGAGGAGTCGGGGGAGAGATCAGAGCGGAGGAATGAGAGAAAGAGGCCTTCGGCCTCTTTTCCTTGGCTCTTTAACGACACGAGGTCGTGCGTGAGGCGACTTCGACGTGCGAAGTGCGGGATGTGCGCGATTTGGGCGGCGACGACGTGCTGAATTCGGCGCTCGAAACGTGGCCGGACAGGTATGAGATTATTTTATTTTTTTTTTTCTTTTTGTTTTATACAGCAGGTCAACACAAAGGTAACATGACTAGAAATTTACAAAATCATGCATGATTAGAAGTTACATTTATAGCACATAATATGATGCGGACATCCGACAGTGGACGTTAATCAAAGGAAGATACGAAGATCAAAGCCGAGATCCCTCCATTTTATCTTAGTTTATTAATTATATTTTTTATTTAATTATGCATTTTTCATTTTTACCCTTACTTAAGGGTCTTGTCTTATGTAAGCCCAAGAGGCAAAGTTGTCTTTTAGTTTCTTTTAAGGCCTCTATATAGAGGCCCTTGCTCTTGTATTAGACAATGATGGATTAATAAAAAAAATTGTTTCTACACATTGTTATTGAGAGCTATGGGAGTTCTTACGAGAGTGGAAGTCCCTATATAAGGCAATAAAATACCCACTAGCCGTAAGATGTGTCCGCGCTCGTGGTTGAAGTCCCTAGGTGAGGGCATCACATCACCCGTCAGCCATAGGATGTGTTCGAGCTCACGGTTTATCTTATTTCCCTATCTCCTTCCCTCTCTCTTTTCTCCCCTTATTCCAACTCTCCGCCGCCACCTCCCCCTTCTCCTACCGCCGGCTCCAATCCCCTCTCCACTACAAATTTTCATTTCTCCTCCCCACACCCCCACCCAAACCGCCGGCTAGCTCAGCCTTGAACCGCACCGCCACCTAACCTTAAGCTAGATCCTAGTCACCAACCTCCCTAGCCTTGTTTCCAAAATTTGCCCTAGCCCTTACTCCTTTCCTAATATAGTTTGTGTTAGATTTGGAAGGATTATTAATCCAAGTTTGAACTCAAATTCAAATTTGAAATCTTTCCTAACTTGCTATAAATTATATTTGGAAAGTTTTTTAATTCTTCAATCAATCTCCTATTAGAATTAAATTAAAAACATATTGTTAAATCCCATCTTTAATTTAATTGGTTCTATTTAGAACCCATTTGAATTATTTTCCCTCCCACTCTCTCCTTGAAACCGCCGCCGCCCCCTCTTCATGCACAAGTTTGAATTTTCAAATTCAAAATAGCCTCTTCATTACTTTCCTAAATTAATCTTTTGTTAACTTGGAGCCAATCTCTCCAAATATGAAATTAATTTCAGATTTAATTATCCCATAACATCTAATGATATGGACCACATACATCGAATGTGGACATTTTTCCTCCCTCCTCCTTTGCCCCCCCCCCCCCCCCCTCATTGCACAAGTTTGAATTTTAAAATTCAAAATAGCCTCTTCATAACTTTCCTAAATTAATCTTTTTATTAACTTGGAGCCAATCTCTCCAAATCTGAAATTAATTTCAAATTTAATTATCCCATAACATTTAATGTTATGGTCCACATACATCGAATGTGGACATCTTTCCTCCCTCCTCCTTTGCCCCCCCCCCCCTATCCTAATGATTTCCTTCCTAATTAAAGGCCCCAATTAAACAGACAATTAATTCCTCTCTTCCCTCCATTCTTTTCTTATTTGAATTTCAAATTCAAATCCACTAATTAAGGGAAATCTGATATGGAATATTAGAACTTTAATTTTTATTACACCCTCAACCTCCGTTCTACATCAGTCTGGTATCAGAGCTTGATTACCCGGGATGCGGACTCGACGGAGTCGAGCTCTTTTCCACCCCGGCAGAATGATGCTTACATCTGATGGTGTATGTTAATCAAAGGAAGAAACGAAGATTGACGACCGATATCCCTCCATTTTATCTTATTTTATTAATTGTATTTTTATTTAATTATGTATTTTTTGTTTTTACCCTTACTTAATGGTCTTGTCTTATGTAAGCCAAAGAGACAAAGTTATCTATTAGTTTCTTTTAAGGTTTATATATAGAAGTCTTTGCTCTTGTATTAGACAATAATGAATTAATAAAAAAAAAAACTCTACACTTTATTCTTGAGAGCTATGAGAGTTCTTACAATAGTGAAAGTCCTTATGTGAGGGCAATAAAATACCCACCAGCCGCAAAATGTGTTTGGGCTCGTGATTGAAGTTTCTAGATGAGGGCATCGCATCACCCGTAAGCCACAGGATGTGTCCGGACTCACGGTTTATCTTCTTTCCCTATCTCCTTCCTTCTCTCTTTTCTCCCCTTATTCCAACTCTCGACCACCACCTCCCCCCTTCTCTCTACCATCGGCTCCAATCCCCTCTCCACTACAAATTTTAGTTTCTCCTCCCCATACCCCCACCACAACAACCGGCTAGCTCAGCCTTGAACCCAAGCCCCACCTAACCTTAACCTAGATCCTAGCTGCCGGCCTCCCCTAGCCTTGTTTACAAAAATTGCCCTAGCCCATACTCCTTTCCTAATATAGTGTGTTAGATTTGGAAGGATTATTAATCCAAGTTTGAAATCAAATTTGATGCAAGCACACTAGTTAGAAAAGCCAAACAAGGAGAATAATGGGCAAAACTATAATCAAACTCGATTCAAATAGTAGCAATCATCTATTAGCACAAAAACCGACAGATAAAAACTAGAAGAAAGATCAAAAGAAACAAAAGAAATAATAAAAGTCGCTCTCATCAGAACAACCAACAGAACGGTTTCCTCACATGCATCGAAATGTAGGTTAAGTAAAGTATGTGCATAGGGCTAGCAAACCGATGGTCCACCACAGCAAGAAGGTCCAAACATCCAACCAAACTCCTCCAGCAAATGCTCCCAAATCAGCCAACAAACACGAAGGATACAAATGGAGAGGAACTTGCGTAGAGAAGAAAGAGGTAAGAAGCCCAGACGAAATAGAAGAGAAGAAGAAGTGGACAAAGCTCTCAAGCTTTCCAAGAAGAAGAAAACCCTCAGGTTTTAAAAGAGACAATGCTCAATAATTTTCAACAACCTTTCCCCACAAAAATCATCTTCTATATATAGGCAAGAGTGGGGAACCAAACAGCCATAAACCTCCAAATAAGCCAATTAGATTTTAGTAAATGAAATGCCAACAGCCACAGCAACAAATCCCAAACGACACAGCAGAACAAAGAAGGGGATTCACTGAACCAAAAAAGAAAACCGCAGAACCGAGCAGCCATCCGCAGAAACAAAAGGGGCAAAGGCACGGAAAAACCACCCAGCACAGGAAACCAACAGCTAGCCACGGAAACCCAAGGGACAAAGAACGGGAAATCACCTAGCTCAGGGAAGTGAGAAGAAAGAGGGGATGAGAAGAGACAAGTCCACTCCAAATTGAATCCAAAATTTAAGAGCATACCTTTTTAGATTAATGAGCTAGATAGTTCAATAAATCCCTCAATAAATGAACTAAACTTCAGCTCAACATTAATGAGCTAGCAACTTAGAAAAATAAAGCTCAACTCCAATAAACCACCACCTCCTATCATCATTTTCAGCTCAAACCGAGAACCATATGCCAAACCGAGAACCATATGCCAAACCGAGAACCAGCAGCAGCCCAAAGGACCCATCAAGCTAGCAAACCAAAGGTCTACCAAAGCCCAAGCACAACCTACCATGATCATTGGATGCTTTCCCATCATTGGATAGCTAAAAAAAATATAAAACTAAATTAAAAACTAATGTTCAATATTTGATAATGAAAATACATAAATTATGAGCATTAAATTCCCTTTCATAACCACTAAATTCAAATCTATGAGCATTAAATTCCCTAATTCTCTCCACATCCCGTCAACCTTCTTACAGGCTTGCTGAATTGAAATAAATTCCCACCCGTGTCTCCCTTCCTGTATTTATTATCTGATTAAATATCTCTCAGGTTTTGAATAAGAAAACCTGAAGCTATTGTTTGGAAACAAACCCCATCAGTTACTCCTCTCCAAAGCAGCCGCTCCCCCCTCTTTCTCCCCCACGTTTCTCAGCCAATAATTAATTCAGCCGTTGTTAAATCTGACCCTCCTCCTTCCTAAAACTGCAGCCAGGATAATTCAGCCATTGCCCATGCAAACCCAGCCATCGTAAGCCTCATAACTACTGTTGGGAAGATCAAACTGCTGTCCAGCAGTTTCGGTTGGATTCTTTTTGCTGTAGCAACATCAAAGAAGCCTCTCGCCTCTCTCTCTCTTACGGCCAAGCCTTGCTGGAATAAAGGCTAAAGTTCCTCTTCTATTTCTTTCTTCCCAACACTGACGGCTGGAACTCTTTTCTGATTTCTGAGAGAAAATCTGAAATACTTCAGATTTCTTGAAGGAAAATTCTGAGAGAATTTCTTGAAAAATCTAAAATATTTCATATTCCTTTAAAGAAATTTTCAGCTTTTGTGGAAGGACTTGGAATTCTGGAGAAGAGATCCTCTCCCTAGCATAGCCGTCCGACCCGTTCTACATCACTTAAGCCAACCCGAGAACCAGCAGCAGCCCAAAGGACCCATCAAGCTAGCAGATCAAAGGTCTACCAAAGCCCAAGCACAACCTACCATGATCATTGGATGCTTTCCCATCATTGGATAGCTAAAAAAAATATAAAACTAAATTAAAAACTAATGTTCAAAATTTGATAATGAAAATACACAAATTATGATTGCATCAAAATTCAAATTTGAAATCTTTCCTAATTTAGTATAAGTTATATTTGAAAAGTTTTCAATTCTTCAATCAATCTCCTATTAGAATTAAACTAAAAATAGATTGTTAAATCACATCTTTAATTTAATTGGTTCTATTTAGGAAACCCCATTGAATTATTTCCCCTCCCTCTCTCCTTGAAATCGTCGACCCCCCTCTTCATGCACAAATTTGAATTTTCAAATTCAAAATAGTCTCTTCATTACCTTCCTAAATTAATCTTTTGTTAACTCGAAAAGTTACTAATTTGAATCCAAATTAATTTGTATTTCAAATCCCTTTCCTAATAAATAGATCAAATTTAGGAATACCCTTTAATCCCTAAAAATCTGAAACTAATTTCAATTTTAATTACCCCATCACATTTAATGCTATGGTTTACATACATCGAATGTGGACATCTTTCCCTCCCCTCTATCCTAATAATTTCCTTCCTAATTAAAGGCCCCAATTAAGGAGATAATTAATTCCTATCTTCTCTCCCTTCTTTTCTTATTTAAATTTCAAATTTAAATCCATTACTTAAGGGAAATCTAAGATGGAATATTAGATCTTTAATTTTTATTACAACCCCCTCCATTCTACATCACAATAAGAACGAATGGGAAAGGAGACTTCATAAAGACAAACAAAATAGCTTGAGTAACGCTACTCATAATGACAGGAAGATCATGTTTCAACAGTTCAGTTTATAATTTCTCATACATGGTATCATCCCAGGTTATCAAAGCTTTTTTTTCATGGAAAGCGAATCTATTCTATGTTACCTACAGAAAATTCTTTTGTATCTTCCCCTCTATCATAGATTTTGATGTAGGACTATCATGTGAAGACTTGCATTATGAAATTAAACATAAGTTAAATTTAAAATCAGCAAGCTATTAATCATGGGGATGCTTAAAACAAGCTTCAAACAAGTTAAAAAGGCAATCCACAAATAGCAATTAACCATAACCAAAATTCTAGAATTCAAGAAGTATAAATCAAATCAACAACTTAGCTAACATCGGTTGGCAAAAAGATCCAACATTTAACATAGATCAGTCACTATGATAACCATGCACTCAATGATTTAAGAAGCTGGTAAATTTAATTAACATGAAAGTAGTGATGCCACAGAGAATTAGACATCAAAGCTATCTACTTAAATGTATGAAGTGAGAGTAGAAATACATAGGTATTTGCGCCGCAGGGAAGCTTCTATAAGAGGCGGTGGGGCCCCGACCGATTGATCTTCAAATGGTTGCTCCGTAATGTCTTCCTTGTGTCTTGCTTTACAGTGGAGAAGACGAAATGTTGGCCGAAATTTGAAAGGAGGGAAGCCACGATTTTTGCTATTTGAGGGAGATTAGGAATGGTATGAGGATAATTAGAGTGGTGGGGCTTAGGGGAATGGGAGAGAGTGGGATTGAAAAAAGGAAAAATTATTTTGGGAAAAAGAAATGATAAAGTTAACTTTGCAATTAATGGGTTAACTTCCCATTAATTAACTTGAAGAGTTCCAAGAGAGGGCCAATCATGGTGAAAGGGAAGGGGTTGTGGCTTTTCCAATTCCCAACTAGTTTTCAAAATGAAAATAAGGAGAGGCAATTAATGGATCAACTTCCCATTAATTAACATGAAGAGTTCCAAGGGACAAGTGAGGTCCAATTGGAATCCCAAAGGTTAAAATTTCCTATTTGGAAAAATTTGGAATGGGAACTTGAATGGGGAAGTGATGGTGGTGGGCTTGCCGTGAGCGGTGGAAGGGGAAGGGTGTTTGACCGGCAGTTAGGGAGGAAGAAGGAGGGAAAGGGGAAGAGATACAAGGAAAAAAAAAACCAAGAGCTCACCTTAATAGACTGTTGGGTACTTCATTCGCCTTCTCCTAAAGAATCACCACTCTACTACACTCACTCTCTCAACAAGAGAAGAGAGCTAAAATCAGAATTCATTCAAAATAATCATCATCACCTTACAAAGGGGGAGAGAGTCATATATATAAGCTCCACCACATGATAAGACAAAAGACACAAATGCCTTGAGCTTATAACATAACATTAAGGAAAAGCTCACAAACTAAATTAAATCACATACAACACACATAACAACTAATAATATATAATGACTCAATCGTGGTTGTCGATCTACAGTCCCTTCTATGATAAACTTTCCATGCATTGATGCCCCCATCATTCTCCCAGGGTGGGAAAGCTCCCGAACTCGTCGAGTAGGCGTCATGTGAACTCTCGTACAACTCCAATATATCTAGATTAATCTTCTGCAGCTCCTCATGATCTAGCCAAGTATTCTCATTCTCGGGATTTCCTCTCTACTTAACTAGATATCTTCTCTGTATGCCTTCCTTTGTGGAAATGATTTCTTCACTTAAGATCATGTCAATCTTATCCGCATTGGGTGATTTGGGTAGATTGCGAAGTAGAGGTAGGCTAGGGTGCTCACAAGGTGGGATCACATATTGGGTGGGTTAAAATTTGGTCCCTCGTAGGCTACTAAATCCTAAATGTTAAAGGAGGCACTACTGCCAAAATCTGCAAGCAGATCTAACACGTGAGCATTATCATTGACTTTCTTTATCACCTTAAAAGGCCCAGCACTTTTGGCATGCAATTTCTTAACCGTTCTTTTTCGAAACCGCTCCGGGACAAATTCGAACCATCACAGAAACACCCACCTCAAATGTTTTATATATTTTTTAAGATCCGCATGAAATTTGTGGCTTTCATTATTTTGTTCAATTCAGGTTGTAATTTCTTTATGTAAGTCATGCAAATGAGACGCAAATGTATGATACATACTCATATACTCTATACCTAGGACACATAGGGATAAGATATAATGTTTGCTTAAGCTTGTATAGGCCAGTGGTGCGGTTAATAGAGTTATTGTAGGCAAATTCAACAATATAAAGTTTGGAAGCCCAATCTCTAACATGCTCACTCCTCAAAATATTTCTTAAACACCTATTGACTACATCAATTTGGACATCAGTTTGGGGGTGAAAAGCTATGAAGAATTGAAATATTGTACCCATTTTCAGCCATAAGGTTTTCCAGAAATAACTTGTGAATTTGACATCCCAAGTAGACACAATGGTTTTGGGTAGGATTGCAAACGAACTGAGCCGAGCCGAGTATGTGAGTGTTCATGTTTGTGTTCATTTAATATCAGCTTGTTCAAGTTTGGTTCATGTTTGTTCGAGCTTTAGCGTTTGTGTTCATGTTTGGTTCATTTAAATTAAGGAGTGTTCATGTTTGGTTCATATTCAGTTCATGTTCGTTCGTTTAGTGTTTATCGAGCTTGTTCGCGAACATATTTAATAATTTTTTTTAACTATCAAACAAATATGTTCATGAACATATCTATGAACAAATACATTTATAATAGAAGCAATTGTCTATGTAACAAAGATAATTATTATTTATATTTATTAATTATATAGTCAAATATTAATTATTTTTATCGAGCTTATTCACGAGTTCAAAATCGAACATGAATCGAGCTTTTATCGAGCTTCTTATCGAGCTTAATGTCGAGCTTGTTCACGAACTTCAAATGATGTTGTTCGCGAACATAAATGAGCCGAACGCATTAGTGTTCAAGTTTGTTTATTTAAGAATCGAGTATTTAAAATATTGTTCAAGTTTGTTTGTTTAGTTAATTAAACGATCGCAAATGAGCTTTAATCGAACCGAACAACGAGTAGCTCGCCGAACGTTTGGTTCGCTTGCAGCCCTAGTTTTGGGTAACCCATGTAGTTTAACCACCTCATTGAAATAAAGCTTGGCAACACCTGAGGCATCGGATGTCCTAGAACAGGGTAAGAAGTGAGCCATCTAAGAGAATCTACCTACTATGACACAAATGGCATCATTCCTATGAATAGTCTTTGGTAAGCCTAAGACAAAATCCATACTAACATCCTGCCAAGGACAATTAGGGACGAGTAGAGGTGTATACAGGCCAGTATTTTGCTTCCTTTGCTTGGCCAGTTGGCAGGTTTGGCACCTACTAACCAACCTAACGACATCTCTCTTCAGGCTAGGCTAGAAGAAACGATACTCTACAGCTTTTATGGACTTATCACAACCAAAGTGGCCAGCAAGACTCCCCGCATGAAGCTCTCAAACAAAAAATTCCCTAAGGGAGGTGCACGGGATACAAAGCTTTTGGGATTTAAATAGATACCCATCCTCAATGAGATAATCATTAATAGTGCGCTTAGGGCTTTAGGAGAGCATGGAGTAAATTTCCTTGAAGTCAGGACACTCTAAATATTCTTCCTTCAACTATTCAAATACAGTGACTTTTGCCCTCATCTCGACATTAGTCATCATATGATGACTAAGGGCATCAATAACTTTGTTCTCAACTCCAACCTTATGCCTAAGGTTATAGGTGTATTCCTGGAGGAATTCAACCCATCTGCCTTGGCAAGCATTCAGTTTCTTCTGGGAGGTTATGTAACGAAGAGCTTCATGATCAGAGAAGATGACGAACTCTTGTGGGAGAAAATAGTGTCGCCAATATCGCAGAGACTGAACCACAACATAAAACTCCTTGTCACATGTGGAGTACTGTTGGCGAATTTCATTCAGCTTCTCACTAAAATAGGCCACGGGATGACTCTCTTGGGATAGGACTCCTCCAATACTAACTCCTGAAGCATAACATAGCACTTCAAATACTTTGAAAAAGTCAGGAAGTCTCAACACACATCATTTGTTTAATCTCATCAAAGGCTCTGGTGGCAGTCATAAAACACTGGAATTCTCCTTTCTTCAGACAATCGGTGATAGGGGAGAGAGACAATGGAGCTGAAGTTCCAAATGAACCTCATATAAAAAGTAACTAAGCCATGGAAGCTCCTAACTTCCCGAATATTTCTGGGAACAGGCCATTCAGCCATGGCTTTTACCTTCTCTGGGTTAGAAGAGACCACACTGGTTGAAACTATGAAGCCCAAAAACACAACCTGGTCAGTGAGGAGAATGCACTTATTAGGATTAGCATATAGCTACTCCTTCCTTACAACCTCACATACCTGGCTGATATAATCAAGTGTTGATCGACAGATCGACTATAGATAAGAATGTCATCAAAATAAATGACAACAAACTTACCCATGAAGGGTTTCAGCACCTGGGTCATGACTCTCATGAAAGTACTAAGGGCATTACTCAACACGAATAGCATGAACAACTACTCATAGAGACCATCCTTAGTCTTGAAAGCTGCCTTCTACTCATCCCCAGGACAAATTCTAATCTGGTGGCATCCACTCTTAAGATTGATTTTGGAGAATATAGTGGCTCCAGACATCATATCCAACATGTCATCCAGTCTAGCGATAGGGAAACGTACTTGACAGTGATTTTGTTGATAGCACAGCTATCAACACACATTCTTCATGTATCATCCCTCTTTAGAGATAACAAGGGCTGGTATAGCACAAGAACTCAAACTCTCCTTAATGAACCCCACTGTAGGAGTTCATCCACCTGCCTCTTGAGCTTAGCATACTCAGTGGGATTTATACAGTAATGAGGCAAGTTGGGGAGGGAAGCATCGAGGATAAGGTCAATGGCATGTTGTATATCCCTCAAAGGTGGTAATTGGTTAGGAAGATCCTCTAGAAAAATATCAAAAAATCCTTAAGGATGAGTTGTACCTCCTGAGGAATGGGCATCTCAAGCTCCACAGTAACCTCACGACCCACTAAGGCATAAAGGGGTGCTCCTTGGGCCACACAAGAATCGATAATTTTGATAAATACAAGGTTGAGCCCTTTACTTCGTTTCACAGGATTAGATTTAAGTTCATCCTTAGATTTTGGCTGAGTATACAAGAGCTTGATCTTCTTGCCACCATGTTCAAACACTGTAATATCCAAGTTTCAGAGCATGTAAATATAATTTATTTTAGTGGAATTGTGATTTTTAATAATTAGATTATTATTATGTAATTATTAGCAAGGTTTAAAATTGCGTATTCGGGTATTGACGCGTTTTTCGTTCGTGAGGCGAGGCGTAAGCCTCAAGGCGATTTGAGGCGTAAGCCTCAAAATCAAAAAATTGCGTAAACATAAAATAATAAATTTTGTATATACTAATGAGTAAATAATATATAAAAACATAAAAAATGCACAAGATAAATAGCAATGACATTAACATATCACATAAGAAGTTAAGAACTCACTAGTCATTAGCATTATCATCACTCATCAGTCATCACTAAGGGGGTCTTCATTTGAATCATCATTATGATGAGCTGCTCTCTCCTCTTCCCCCTCTCCTATAGAGTCCAATATCTCCCAATCAGCTTCTTCTTCCTCATTATTAGTTATCTTCATCTTCCCTAAATAGTAAAAATTTTTGAACAATATCATAATGAATAATAGTGTAATACATTAATAAAAGTTTAAGAAAAGAAAACTATATTATTTATATACCTTTTTTGATTTGTTCTTGAGTTGTGGTGGATGTGGATGCTTTAAGACCATCAAAGAAATCAACATTTAAATCTTCATCTTGTAATTCAGACGGCATCACTCCAACTTCATCATCTACAAACCACTCATCATCAGATGCCACATCATCGCAAAGCAAAGGATCTTCATCATCCATTAATCCTTTTTTCTTCAAATTTCTATCTCTGAGTCTCCTATTATACATAATGTACACCAGTGAGTTCATCCTCAATGTCGACAAGCGATTTCTCCTCTTTGTATGCACTTGGTTGTACGTACTCCAATTCCTTTCACAGCCAGATGAAGAGCATGTCAAGCCCAAAACTTTTACAGCAAAACGTTGTAATTCTGGAGTCCCATCACCAAATTGAATCCACCACTCAACTGGAGATCGTTTGGCAATTGTATCTTTTGCTTGTTGTAATCCAAAAAAACCTTCTTTGTTCCTAAAAGGTACCAATTGCAAGTCAGCATTTGATCTTTCAGTTGCATCACTTATTAGACGATCCATGCAATGATATAATCCCAACTTTATTTCAGGGTTTGTAGACTTGTTCTCTGCATATTGATACTGAGGGTTTAGGTAGTAGCCAGCGGCATGCAAGTGTCGATGAAGCTGTAGTTCCCACCTATCATCAATAATATTCCAAATTTCCCTAAAGCTTCCCTCACTGCCTCTTAAGTTGTAGGCAATCATCTCTTTGGCTTCATCCATAGCATTGTAGATGAAACCCATTGCAGGCTTCTTCTCAGCATCCACCATCCTTAAAACATGAACCAAAGGTCTAGTGGTTGTAATGGCATATAAGACACTTTGCCAAAATCTGTCATTTAAAACAATCTTTCTAATCTCTTTTCCCTCAGCCTTCTTCGCCCAAGCACAACTCAACCACTATGTAGATGTGAACATAGCCTCTAAAGGTTGTCTGGCATCCAGCATGCTCTCTAAGGTCAAGTATGTGGTGGCAAATCTTGTTGCGGCTGGCCTTAGAATTTCTTTCTTCGAAAACTTTCTCATAAGAGCTAGAATCCAGGAGTGGTTGTAAATAAACTTGGTTATTTTTTTGGCTTTAGTGAGTGCATTTTTATGTTGAGGTAGATCCTCAAGCTTCTCAAGAATCAGATCTATGCAATGTGCAGCACATGGAGTCCAATACAAATGTTTTCTCTTCTCCATAAGTTTATTACCTGCAGCCTTATAAGAACTTGCATTATCTGTCACAATTTGTACAACCAAATGTTCTCCAACCTCATCAACAATGCTATCTAATAATCTAAATATGAACTCAGCATCTTTGACCCTGGTCAGATGCTTCAATTGACCTTAAAAACACAGTACCATAAAGATTATTAATGAGGATGTTGATCAGACTTCTATGTTTGATATCAGACCACCCATCTGACATAATTGTTACTCCTGTTTGGGCCCAAGTCTTCTTAATTTCTTCAATGCTTTTATCAGTGCTTTCCAACTCCTTCAAAATCCATGTTCTTAAATCATACATGGTTGGAGGTTTGAACCCTCTCCCAAATGCTCCAACTGAACGAATCATGTTGTAATAAGCAGGTGATGTTGCAACATTAAATGGAATTGCATTTTCGTAGAAGAATCTGCCTATATCCTTACACTCTTCTCCGCGCCTCTCTTGCATTTTCTGGGGCCATCTTCTATGTAGTAGAAGGCCTATCCTCTGATGTGTCAACCATATAATGATCCATAGGCCCTCTAGCACCCCTAGATGAAATGGGCTTCATAGAAGAAGAAGAATCCCTGACGCTGCGCTCACTCCCGTAGTAAGATCCAGCATCAACTCTATCCTCAAATTGCTTTTGTGCAAGATATTTTGATGTGGTAGACTTATTCATGTATGACTTTATCTCTTCCCTTACAGCATCAGGAATTTTGGAGCATGGAGCAACATTCTTGTGAGAGCCTGAAAGGTGTTCCTTCATCCTAGTCACACCACCTTTACTTTATCACAGTAATTGAATTTCAGATAGACATATGTTTTATCACTTCCTCCTACATCCACCTGAGTGCTATATTTCCATGCTGGATCTTTTCCATGACCTGATGCAGCCTTATCCTTATTTTTGACCATCCTGATTGAGAGAAATTTTAGGAAGCAAACGAGTTCTTACTAATCTTTTATATGACCTGATGCAGGTCGGAGGAGACAGCAGCCTCGGATGCTCGGACAGAAGCGTGCGCTGGTCGGACGGAGAAGACAGCAACCCAACTCGCAGTCTCGCAGTAGAAGAAACCTCCAAGCAAATAAGTTTAGGGTTTAATATGCGTGCTGGATGTGTTCAGTATTATATAATGTCGAGCCGTCGATAAAGCAGAACACTGCGTACTCTATGCGTATTTATGCGTATTTTGTGCGTACACTCTAACGTGCACACATTGCGTGTTTTGAAGCAGATAATTTAATGTATGATTTTGTATTAGTAGTTAATGAAACATGATTTTCTAGGTATTGTTTGAGTACTGGGAGTGTTAATTATTTTATTGTGCGTACATTATGCGTATCTTATGCGTTATATATTGATAAACTATGTGTTCACCATACGTTTTTTGTGCGTGGTCTCTGCGTCAACATTGCGTATTTTTAATGAAAGATAAAGTCAAAGAGAAAAAAGAACATTTAATGTACATCTTTAAATACAAAAAAAAGAACATTTAATGACTATGTACAATATAAAAAATATAAGAACAAATTAAAAGAACATTCATAGTATCGCAGTAATGAATGGAAGGCTTGGTTGTCAAAGATTATTTATATTGGACAACACATCAATCATTCCATTAAAAATATGATTGTCAATCAGAAGTAATGCAGGCTTAACAGAAGGTAAGATTTTTTACAAGAGAAGCTTGCTTTGACACTTTGCCATAAGGCAAACGTTCCCGCATTATATAGTGAAAAATTTAAAGTTGAGCAATAGTAAGTAATAAATTGTAAATAACGGCTCATAAAAATTCAGCCTACCCTATTATCCTCCCAACCATATCTGCCACCCGTCAGTCCACAGCTAACGAAAATTATTATTCATGTCACGGCCCCTCAGTCCATACTCCATACTAAATGTAAGTAATCAAAAACATTTAATAGAATGTGTGCGTGTTTTATGCGTACTAAATGCGTAATTTATGCGTTTGTTGTGCGTGTTTTAAGCGTATGTTATGCATATTTTATGCGTTCGTTGTGCGTACTATGTAAAAACATTTCAAAATCATTTATAAAATTATTTTTTTTTTGCTTTAAAACAAATAAGAAATTAAAACACTAATCTTTGAACGAAATTGCCAAACACAAACTTCCAAACAAACATCATATTCCTTATTCCTCTTCCCTAAATACAATCCAACAAGAGCCATAAACCCTTTGTACTTGTTCAAGTATCATGTTCAAGATTAGAAAATGAAATCATACAAATCTAACAAGAGCCATAAACATCATATATTCATATTCTTTATTTCTTCATCATTTTAATGTAAGTAACTTACAAACAAAGATATATATTAATTAAAATATTTAATAGAATTTTATGAATAAAATTTACTGCTTATGTGTGCGTGTATCATACGTGCGTTATGCGTACGATATGCGTTCGTAATGCGTATTTTGCGAGTTCATTATGCGTATTTTATGCGTTCGTTGTGCGTTCTATGTTTAATATGTAATTTTTTACTCAAACCAATGTAAATAATATTTATACACATAATTGAAAGATATATTCAAGTGGTCCCGCATTATATAGAAGAACTATGAATGTTGAGCAATAGTAAGTAATAAAGGCTCATAAAAAATCAACCTACCCTATTATCCTCCCAACCATACCTGTCTAAAGGCTCATAAAATATATAATAGAATTTTGAAAATAAAATTTACTGCTTATGTCTGCGTGTAGAATGCGTGCGTTATGCGTACTCTATGCGTTCGTAATGCGTATGTTGCGAGTTCATTATGCTTATTTTATGCGTTCGTTGTGCGTACTATGTTTAAATAAGCATTTATACACAGAATCAGAATGAAAAACATTTATACACAGAAGCATTTATACACAGAATCAGAATGAAAAATATTTATACACAGAAGCATTTATACACAGAATCAGAATGAAAAACATTTATACACAGAAGCATTTATACACAGAATCAGAATGAAAAACATTTATACACAGAAGCATTTATACACAGAAGCATTTATACACATTACACATAATGAAAAAAACTGTTATTTTGACAACGTTTTACAAAGTAATTCATATGCAAATTCTGCCCTATACTTTGGCATGTCTTGTTGCCAATTTGTACTATCAGTCCAATCAGTGTTGCCTTCAAGAATTATTCTTTTCATATATTTACAGACATACATTCCACAATCAAAAGAGTTCTGTTATTTTGGTATTCCTTTAATGGTAGAAAGCTTCCATTTTCTGATATCACTATCAAAAGCTCCGTTCGTGTCAGAATATAGGGCTTTAACCTGAAATATACGTAGAGCAAGGATTAGTTCTGTAAATTTTTTAAAAATTGAAGAGTTTATGTTCATCTAATGACCTAAGTATCTGACAGACTAACACTTACGATTTTTGGAACAACAAGCCTATGCTCTTTGACGCGGTGGTCCAATGAGTCATAAGATTTTCACTTATGTTCTTTCAGCAAACCAACCAGAAGGGTAATGTGATTAGAATCAATGATTGGTTGTAATAAAATGTTGTTTGAAGAAACAGAAAGCTCGGTTATATGGTCGATTTGCAATTTGGACAATTTCTCCCTTCCTTTGTTATTCTGCAAGTGCAAGTGAGTAAATGTAAGAACTAAGAATGGATATAAAGTTACTAATCCAATAGTTAAACTGATAAATTGAATACTAAGTTACTAACCCAATAGATTGGAGAGATGTATAGAAATTTATGGTACTTGTCTGGCATAAGGTTACACTTCTCATCTAAGAGATAGGCAAAAATATCTACATGTTCATTGCCTAAATAACTGTCGCTTAATAACTCATCAATCTCAGATCTGGTAATAAGAATGTTAATAACAAACAAGATACTATCGTCCCTGCAAAAAAAAAAATTAAATACGCATTTCATAAGCATAATCCACGCATATCATACTCATAACACACGCATATCATACGCATACCACACGCATATAATAAGCATAACCCACGCATATCATACAAAAATAAAGTTACAATTTTTTACCTTTTAGAGTACTTTTTCAAACATTCTAGCACAAAATTTCTCTTCTCAGAAGTCAAACACATAAGTCCTCTGTAATTTTCTATTTCAGCTGCATAAACATAAGTTACAGGTTTTATTTGAATGTTATCTACTGGTATTGGTTCATTTGGTTTTGTATATGGAACAAGTTGCATTTCTGCTGGGACTGGCTCATTTGTTGGGATTGGATCTTTTGGTGGGATTGGATCTTTTTTGGGATTGGCTCATTTGGTTCATTGGGGCTGTGGGGTTGGATATCTGATCTCTGTCTCTTATTGGAAGATGAAGAGTAGCTAATAGATCTTTTCTGAGGAACTACTTTGCTCTGATCAATGTAATTATTGAGCTTGACCTCAATAACTCCAACTCTCTCAGTAAGATCTTCAAACTTTGTGCTCAGCCTGTCTTCAAATTCTCGAAAAAGTTTTGTACATGTTTCTTGGCAGGATTTCATGATTGTTTCTTGTATAGACTGAAGTGCTTCAGCAGAAAAACTTAAATATGGTTGCTGAGGAGATTGGTGGGGGTCTTGCTGAGGAGGTGGGGTATGATGGGGAGATTAGGGGGGGTTGTTTTGATGGGTGGATATGTCATGAGGGGAATCAGGGGATGTAGGGCAGTCTGGTGGATATTTCTCAACATTAACCATATCCATTTCTTCCTGGTTTACTGCCTGTAGGACATTACAAATCTGACTTTTCCTTATATTAGCAAATAAGTTAGTGATCACCTCTGTAGTATATACAATATCATCAGCCCATCGAAGAAAACGGGGCCTTTTGTCAGAATGTATAGGAGCATGAATAGTAGTATGCTCCAGGAACCAAATCTGCATAAGATGAAAGAAAATTTTAGCACTCACATTGAGCCAATAAAATTTTGAATGAATTTAGCAGTTAGCACTTAGCACTCACAATTAGCAGAGGTACAAAACCGTTGATGTAACCTGCTGGCTTCTTATTTGAAATCTTGGAGGCTGCCTTATTAAACTCTCCAACTAAAAACTCCCTAATTGAACTAGCCAGTTTATTGACAAAAAAACATCTGGACTATTTGCTATTCTTTGGATCAACCGAGGGGTTTTGAAGTTGTTAAGTTAAAAAAGTAAATTTGAAAATAAATACATGATAAACGTTCTTAACATAGTCTCCGGGGGGGTTTGCTTGTTCAACTCCATCATGTCATTCCTTATTTCCGTTGATGTAACTGAAGTATGTGCTAAGGAATGCCAGGATATTTCTTCTCCTTTATTTGGCAGACCAGTGAGAAGGGCCACTTCATCAGCAGTGAAAGAAATGGGTTGACCTTTTATAACAAAGCATTGTTTTGAAATGTCCCACCTTGAGATCAGCTCATAAATAAGAGGGACATTTTGCTCAAACCCAGGAAATTCCAAAAACTGTATCATCTTTAAATGTTTCAATGTGTCCTTGAGTTCAGGAGTAATTTGTCGAGCAAAGTTATCACAGATTGTTCAAAACGAAGAAACATAGCATCTATAAGTAATTGGACGAACATATATCTGAAAATTGTAAAAAATGATAGATTAAAAATAAGTAAATGAGATACGCACAAAACAAGCACAACATACGCATAATATAAGCAACGGTCACGCACAGTGTACGCATAACATACGCATATATTACGCACATTGCAGGAAACATACAGCAAATTATACGCACGCATAAAGTACGCATAGTGTAAGCACTAAGTAAGCAACGTGTACGCATTGTGTACGCACAAAAGACGCATTGAGTACGCACAGCCTACGCATATTTACTCGAAGGTTAAAATTTGGTTAGGTTTTATGTTTCAAATCTCAACATAAATTTATCATATAAACCTGAATACAGAGAAAACACGATGTCATCACAGTATCAAACATTTAAAAAGTTTCGAGAAGCCATGCATACGCATAGAATAAGCATAAAATCGGAAGATCTTCAGACCCTTCAACGCGAACGCATAGCATAACCACAAAATACGCAATACGAAACAGAAAACATAGCATTAAGTTACCTTTTTCTTTGGGGGTGACGCCATCTTAGAAGAAACTGAGTGAAGAATGCTTGAAATTCCTCCGGGTGAATGCTTGAAAGTTCGAAAGTTTACTGTAACTTGAAAATCGAAACGTCGACTTCGCCATTCGACCTTTACAAGGGTTTAAATGTTGATGCCACGTCGACATTTCACTAGGCGCACCACGTCGGCAACTGGGGGTCCGAACTGGAAAAAAAAAATTAGGTTAAATTTTAAAAAGGCGACGCCCTAAATATATGAGGCGAGGCGCGCCTTATGGCGTGCCTCAGTAAACTTGAGGCATAAGCCTCATAAACTAAACTTATTGCGTAGGCTTTGAGGCTTAATTGGTCGAAAATGCGCTGAGGCGCGCCTTTTATTGCGCAATTTTAAACGTTGATTATTAGTAACTATTTTAAGAATTATAATTTAATTCTTGTATTCCTGAATAGTTTTTAGGTTGGGTTGAGAGAGAGAGCAGTTATGCAAATGTGAGTGGGCCCTCACAAGCTCTTATCCTTATTCTTATTGATTCACGCAAGCATGAATGATAAGGGAGTCGGCATAGTGCAGTTTGCACTATTTCAGTGTTCGACATAGTTATTTTAAGTGGTTGGTGCGGGAATTCCTGAAGAGATTTCCTGAAGGAAAACTGCAGCCTTGTTCGGCCAGAGGAGGAGGTTGTGCGGCAAAAACAGGAAGAATTCCTGTTAAGCATTCGGCTGAGTCCTGTATTGTAGTATACAGCATAATGCTTTGAAGGAAATAGCATTTCAGAAATAGGCTAAAGGAAATTTGGGAAGATGGAAGCAGTGTGTGGATAAGAATTTAGTTCAAAACTTGGAACAGTAATCCAAAAATAGATTTGGGAGTAAATATAGTAAGAAATTGCTGCTATCAAGTATTGTAATGAGATCTATATTTGATACAGGAAATAACGAAAGAAAGAGTGAAGAATAATTAGTTCAGTAAAGGGAGAACAGAGAAGTTAAGGAAAAGGAAGGAGTTACCTAATTTATGCAGAAGGAAGGATGATGAGGACATCGCTCAGAGATTCAAATACGTGTACCGGCGACGGAATCGTAGATCGATGGCTACGATTCAACGTCTTTACTTTTGACGCTTTATGTTTTATCTTTTGTTGTTTGCATGATGTTTTATTTGGTTTTTGTTGTTTACCATTTTTACCCTTATGGGAAGTATCTTGTCATTGTAGCCCGGAGGGGCAAAACACTGGCCTGTATACACCTCTACTCATCCCTAATTGTCCTTGGCAATATGTTAGTATGGATTTTGTCTTAGGCTTACCAAAGACTATTCATAGGAATGATGTCATTTGTGTCATAGTAGGTAGATTCTCTTAGATGGCTCACTTCTTACCCTGTTCTAGGACATCTGATGCCTCCGGTGTTTTATTTGGTTTTTGTTGTTTACCAAGGACAATTAGGGATGAGTAGAGATGTATATAGGCCAGTGTATGAGGGCATCAATGCATGGAAAGTTTATCATAAAATGGGTCGTAGACCGACGGCCACGATTGAGCCGTTATATTATTAGTTGTTATGTGTGTTGTATGTGATTTAATTTAGTTTATTAACTTTTCCTTAATGTTATGTTGTAAGTCCAAGGGCATTTATGTCTTTTGTCTTATCATGTGGTGGAGCCTATATATATGGCTTTCTCCCCCTCCCCTGTAAGGTGATGATGATTATTTTGAATGAATTCTCTACATAATTTTTCTACTTGAATTTGAAATGATAGCATTCCTAGGACATGCATCCACCTATCTTAGAATATGGAAGATAAGAAGCAACATATCTATAAATTTACAGAGTTCTTAAAGCTGAGTGTTACACCTATTCAGAATTGTAGCACATGTTCAACATTATTCTCTACATGTCTTAACATTCACTAGATGTGAAGTAAAGCTCTTCAAATGTCATTGTCACCTGACTTAAATGGAAAATAAATGTAAAGAAAAAGATGGTATTGAATATTAGCAGCGAATAAAAAACATAAAAATTTTATGCTTTTGTATGTTCATTGAGGTTAAGTTGGTTGGGAAGTTTTTGGAGGTGCAGTTTAATCTACCATATACAAGCAAATACACAGTAATAAAAGAATTTCCCAATGCACAAGAATGTTGGTGCAGTATTATACAATATTTTCATGGAAAGTAAAAGTTGCTGATTGCAACTACGAACCGCCTTTATTTGGAAGTCAAAAACTCATTTTATTAACTAATATCTTGCCAAGACTTACCATTTTCAGACCCTAACATACAACAACTACAAATATATAGTCAATCATAAGAGTTTTGTAAATTCGTTGCCTATAAGACAGGAAAAAGGTTTCATGCAGGCTTATAAATTCTCTGTATTTAACACTATCCAGTTCCCTACTAAAATTAAAATACAGCATTCTAAAGGTATGCTGTATGTATAACAACAATATAAGTCTGAATATATTGCAAACCAAAATACACATTATTTGAGATCCACAAATATCATCATTTGACTTAGTTAAGACAGCCATATCCTATCACATGATAGAACACAACAATGAAACAATTAACAGCCATGATAAATAAACTCAATAAATCTTAAATAAATGATATCTACATACCTCAGATGCAACATAGACAATATCATCGGCTGTCCTCCAATATCTAGCAGGGCGTAAACCATTACGATCAAGGCATGCCCCAACGGTCTTGCCATCACTGTGTAAAATTAAACAATGGCAATCAACTAGCAAATATAATTATTTATATTGCAAAATAGAGACTACTTGAGATTGATAAAAGAGAGAAGCGCTGAAATTTAAAATTGAAAGTTGAATGAAAAACACAGAAGCATATTCCAAGTGAAAGCATGCGCAATTGTGAGCACATAAATCCCTGTTCTGGAGAGAATGCTTTTAATCACATTGAACGAATTAAAAACATAAAATAGTATAGATATAGGCAATAATCAAAAAGCAAGACCATCAAGTTTTATATTATGCAAACCTAACAAAGTACAAAATTAAAAAAATGCATTTTTATATAAGTCATAAGAAAAAGAAGATATGATATTAATAATGCTCAATAAGCAACTAATTGGGCTGTATGTGAACCCCTGCACTTAATGAATACTTCGCACACAACTAAATAATGCTCATTCAAGTTAGTAAAAAACATAAGTTCGAACAGCTTTTAAGAACTTGAAGACTGAATGAACTAAGCTTCAAAACAATCCAATGCATTTATTTAAAAAGTGCTTATTAAAGGCTTGATATTCGGCTCAATGATAGATCATATATTATTTAATAAAAATTTGGTAAAATATAATTTGCTTAATTACTTATTTAATAGTGATATTATGATATATATATATATATATATATATATATATTTATTTATTTATTGATTAGTCTAGGATACTCTTGCAATTCGCATCTCTTATTTCTACAACTCCACCTCTAATTGTTTTCTCCTTGTTTTCATATTTTTTAGTTCTGCCGCTTTTAGTCTCCTCAGTCACCCAATGTAACATGCTTGAGCAATTTTAGGCTAAGATTGCAAGTCGATTAAGCATGCCTACTAGAAGTGAGCTAATCTTCTATTATTCTCCTTCTTAGCCAACCTATAGCTTGTGCATTGATAAGAAGCCTAAAAGCACACTATCTTAGCCCAAGATGCATCTTCTCCAACATCAATGTGAGAATCAGAGTAGACTTGTATAAAAATTTGGATGTGAAGGGCAAAAGACTTGAATAACAATCAGACTGATAAGAACATCGAATCCAACAACTCTCGCAACTCTCACTTCAATTTCATGACAATATAAATTAAGTTGCATACTTCCCTTTCTCTTAAATTGACACCATATTTATCTACGAGAATAGGCCATCAATTCAAAAGAATAACATGGTTCTTTTATCTACTTTGTAAGAGCTTTCAATTATGCGCATGATATTAGGAACAAAATCAAAAGATAGATCACATAGAAGATCACAAATTATATATTTTATAAGTTTCAAAAATCAGTCAATCTAAAACCATATGAAAAAAAATATATATTACTATTTCCTTATGTTTAGCAGGATACTAAATATTGTTATACATGCCATGAAATTTTCATAAGATAAATTCTTGTGATTGAATGTTGTTAAATATTAAGTATGTCTTACACAACGTTGCAAGATTTCAATATTTCATAACCACTGGCTCTTGATTTAAAACCAATAAATCTAAATTGTAATGCTGACACCTTCAAAAGGTCAAATCGTGAATGATACTCAAGGTGAAGATGCATTTGATGTGGTTGCAAATGTTTTTGAAGGAGATGTGCAAAATATTAATAATAAGAATAATAATAATCAAGCGAACCACTTCAAAGCACAATGAGAAAGAAAACTTTCTAAGTTTGAAATACTTCACTATGTTATTTTAAAAAAATGGTGTTGAAAAGCTAAAAAATAATCATTGCAAGTTATGTATAAATAAGGAGATTTTGTAGGTGAGCTATCGTTTCTCTCTTAATGAATTTGAAGCATTAGATTCATAGTTAGCTATCTTAGTGATGTGATACCACATGCAAGGAGCTTCTTAAGAAAAATTAAAAGTGAATGACAACGTAATTTCAAGTAATATCTTATTGAGATAGCAAGAAAATCATTAAAGAAATCGTGTTATTAACTAGCTTAGGCGAAGAAGTATGCGTAGATTAACCAAAACTCATGGATAAACAACGATAGTAGCAACACCAAAAGCTATTAAGCAACAATCCGTAATTTAATAACGAGAAGTTCACCTTGGGGATTAACCACTCAACTAAACTAGGCTTAGCGGGAGAAGATTTTCAGCACACCAAATGATGCCACGAGGAAGGTTGCAATGCCAAGGGTCTTGAGCCACGGAGGGGTTGCCGGTGGTGGAGGACACACGGGCGGCGTGCTTTCAATAGTCCACTCGTAATCTTCGAACCGCTCGTCTATGATGTCGATGAGTGTGGGTAGGATGCGGTTCAAGTAGTTCTCCGCCGTTTCGTCGAATCCAAACCCGACGTCAAAGAAGGGAGAGCGGATGGTGTGAATATATCCCTCGTCGTCAAGCACCAATCCACTGTCAACTTCCGAATCCACTAGGAAAATAAATAATGAAGGAAAGAGGTCACCGAAGCCTAGGCTTGGGACTTGGAACAACAAAAAAAAATCTGCCCGGGCAAGACAGTCGTCCCCTTTGGCTGAATCTTCTTTGGACAACAATCTGAATTCTGTTTGGAGAATTGTGTGGCAGTTGGAGGACTTTTGATCTGCATAATAGCTGTTTCTACTGCTGAAATTTCTCTGGACAGCAACCCTATAACTTAGAAAATCTGAACAGCAGCCATAGAAAGGCTTTGGACAGCACCTTGAGGGTTCGTAGCAGTGAAACTGCTGATTTTCCTTTGCAGGAATTTCAGCCAGCAGGGTAGCACGTCTAGGAACGTGAGGCAGCGGGTGTGGAAACCCCTGGACGGCGTGACAGCAGGAAGAAGCCTGCTGGTAATGTTGCCGGTTTGAATTTGAATTGGAGGAAATTGATTCAGATTTTCTGAACTTAATTTCAATTCCAACGGGTGGGGGATTGATGGTTAATTGGAGGAGGTATTAAATGTTGCTTAGTTGGCAAAGTGGAGAGAGAGAGGGGTGAGAGCTTTGTGTAGAAAAACTGAAATAGATTTCAGTTTTAATTGGGATGGGAGGGGGTTTAATTGAAATCAATTTCAGATTTCAAAAATTAGAGGGGGTGCATTGATGGCAATCAATGGGTAGCTCAATGAGGGGGCCGACGGTCAATAGAGAGAGGGAGGGATTTGAAAATTTAAAACTGAAATTAGATTTCAGTTTTAAGTGAATTAGGAGGGAAAATTGATGTGAGTTAATTCCTAATTCAAGAGAAATCAATGCCTTAATGGAGCATTAATGGGGTTCCACCCAAGCATGGGGTCGGCGGCTTCTAGAGGGGGATTTGGTGCGGGTGTAAGTGGGTGGCTTCCAAAATTGCATGCATGATGTTTGAAAGGGGTTAAAACAAAATCCATTTGAAGTTGAAATTCGTCATGAAAACGAATTCAAAAACTTTCCTAATTTGGAAATTCTAAAATAGGAAAGATTTTGGCATTCGAAATTCGAACTTCGAAATTAGCTTCGAATGGAAGAGGAGATTGGGTCAATGGTTGGAAGATTCCCGGCCGGATGGTGGTGGTAGGATGGCCGGCGGCTAAGGGGGGAGTTGAGGTGGGCGTGGAGAGAAAGAGGGGAAATCGGGTATGGGGGATAGACCACGAGCCACGGACTCTTCCAATGACTGGTGGGTGTTGCTTTTGCCCTCACCTTGGGCTCTCCATAAAACTCACACAGAGATCTAGGAGAAAAGAACTCACTAAGAGATCTTCAAGACGGAACTCACAAAGAGAACACAAGAGCCAAATTTTCATTCCAAAAATTCATTTCCTATTACAAGAGAAAAGACCCATATATATAGGTCTCAAGTAACATGAAGAAATAAAGACTAAATTGCCCTCAGGGCCCCAACATGACTCAACTCAACATAAGGGTACAAAAGGAATACATAAAATAAAATGCATAATAACTAAAAATATAAGCTCTGAATCGTGGCCGTCGATCTGTGATGCTTCCGGCAATACACCTGTTTGAACCTTGGATCGATGTCCTCATCACTTAGTTGTATTAAATCATCTTCGCATTTATGAGATCAAATGATGCAACCATTTTGGCGAGTTGATGTAAGCTTTTTTTTCTAAGGAAAGCTTCTTATCCAAGTAAATATTAATCTTTATTTTTGAGAATTCTGAATTTTTTTAAACTAATTGATCTGTTATTATGTAAAACCCGCAAAACGTCATTTTAGACCTCGCACGCTTTTCAAAGCGTCGCGACGAGTTTTAAGTGGAAAATTCGAGGATGTCGGATTTCGATGGAAATAATTTTGAAAAATTCTACGCAAAATTCTAAGAAATTTGATTTAAAGAACTTATATTTAATTTTGCTTAATTTAGGAATTAAAATTAAGAGAAATCTCATAATGCCAATTCTACCCTTAAGGTTTGTTCAAGCATGGGTTGTTTAAGTAAGGGCATGTATGTCTTTTGGCTTTCCCCCATCTCCCTATTATGAGCCAACCGAGCCCTCATTCTTCCCCATTCGCACGATTTGAGAGAAAGAAACCGAAAGGGAGCGGCGGCTTAGGCGAAGCGGCAAGGGCGACGGGTTCCTCTCCGGCGGCGGTTTCCGGCGGCCAAACTTGGGGAAAATCGTAGGGGAGACTAAGGGAAGTGAAAGGTATGCAATAGAACTAGGGTTTTCCCTCTCATTCTCAAGATTTTTGGATGAGAAGATTTCTAGGGTTTGAGAAAAACTTAAGTTTTCTTTGAGATTCTTTTGAGAAAAGTTTAGGGAAGGTTAGGGGGATGTTTCTAAACCCTAATGTGCATTTTCTTTCATCAAAATATGAGTTTTGAAAATTAGGGTTTTACTTAAAATTGATCTTCCATGGAAATGCCTTCACAAAAGATATTTCTAAGGGTATGGGGAAGTTTTTATGGGAAGACATTATAAGGTTTAAGCAAAGTTTTGAGTTTATGGATTTAGGATTTTCCCCCAATCATGATATTTTTGATCCCCATGGTTTTCATAGGTTGTAGGGAGGACTTTAGAAGCAAATACGTGTATTTTGTTTGAAATACAAGATTTCCTAATTTTTTATTTATTTAATTCCGAAAATTTAATTTATTTTAAGGATGTTTTGAAGGTAAGGAAGGGTGTTATAGGTTTAGAATCTAAAGTTTTGGCCTAAACTTTTAATGAGAGGAAATGGGTTGAGAGATTTCATGAAAAAAATGGAAAGGGTTTGTTTTGGAACTTAAACAAAACATAGAAGGGTCTCTTTTATTACTTTAGAATTAAGGTTTAGTTTATTGTGTAGGAATTAGTCACTAATGTTTTTCTCTAATTATTTCTTTTAGATATAAATCGTGTGAAAGGAAAGAGTTGATTGGACAAACGAAAGGGGGACACGAATTGAGGTAGGTGGAATGGAAGTTTTTATAAATAATAGCTAACATTTCTTTCATTGCATTTACATAGAAATGGTAAATTCCTTCATGCTTATTATGATATCTTTTTATGACTCTTGCTTCTTTGTAAATGTTCATGGATACCCAAAGCAAAGGCAAAGATTTTCACTTTATGCAAATGGACAACTCATGAACGATCCCCATATTCTTTTCCTTACTTGTACTACACATGTTTCATTTACATGCAAATGACATGAGCATAGCAAGCATACACATTCATATGGAAACATACACTTGTGTAATTCATGAATGGTTTACTTAAAGCATTTCTTATGGTTATATAAATACTATAAATGTATGTGCATGTTGACGCGGGAGTATCACATGGAAAAGGAGCCTCTTATGAGCCATGGAAAAGGAGGCTCTTATGAGCCATGGAAAAGGATAGTTCCTATGAACCAATGGAAAAGGAAATGGCCAATTTATATGTACCTGATCAGTACAAGTGATACTCCTGAAACGGGTGTTATAGTTATATGCATATTAAACTATTATGAATGTTCATACACATGTTACATGCAAATGAGATTATCCCTTGAGGCATGGCTTTAAAAAGAATGAAAGGAAAGGTTATGGAAGGAATATGCATTTGAAAGTTGAGGTAAAGGTATGCTTTTCTTTGAGCAAAACTTGTTTTATGATCGATGATTCTTTTGCTAAATTACTCAAAGCATGTTATAGTTTTCTCTCTTGATTTTAAGTTTATTTAAATTTCCATTCTCACCTATTGAGTGTAAGACTCACCCTCGTTGTGGGAATACTTTTCAGGAGGAACTAGAAAGGGGTAGATGGTCAACCAACCACCGCGCACCTACCGTCGTAGGGAGACGACGGGCGGCAAGTTCTTTTGTGTTTTGATGTTTTGTAGTGAAATATTAGAATTAGAATGTAAAAGGAAAGGTTATACTTATGGATCCCCTTTTGTATCTTTTGTAATCTTAATGCTAAATCCATTGATTGGTGATCTTTGAAAGAAAGAAAAGAAAAAGTTTATGTTTGGAAATTGTAGTGGCTCTTTCTTTATGTTGATGCTTCATTTTGGAGTTATATTAATTGTTTTGTAAAGTTTCTTTTATCTTCTTTATGTCTGATTTCTGTTTCCGCCTCGCACTTGCGAGCTAACCGGGTCGGGTCGTGACATATTAGTGAATCTGCATATTGATTTGATGTAATTCTTTTTTAGTCCTTATAATGAACGATTTCCTAATACTTATTTATGTTATATGTTTCCAAGAAAACTTTCCTGGTTTATTTCTAATCTTATTTAAATGATTTCAAATAATTAGATAATAATTCCATATTTATTGAATTGTTTATTTATTTATAATTATAAAAGTACTTGTTCAGATCAAAATCCAAATACTCTTTTGATCAAAATCCAAATACTCTTTTGATTTTTAAGCTTGTTCATTAGCTCATTTAAGTTCTAATTTGATTAATTATTCAAGTACAAGCTTAATTTGACTATAAAAATTCTAAACAAGCCAAGTAAGAACATTTATGTGAAAGCTTGGCCCAAGCTCAAGTAGAACATGAATTTGCAGCATGAACAAACTAAAATATTTTTTTAACTAACATATTTGCAACGAAATCCAACACTATCGCATGACCTAACAATTATTCCTAAGCATGAGAACTCTCAACATCATGCATTACTCTCTCAAATGGAAACTTTTGAACATATCAAAAATTATGCACCAAGAGTTAGCACAACAACATGGAGCCACAATAGAGCCACCTGCACTTGAACTTGCTAAACCATGGAAGAATATTCCAAGACTCGAGGGAGCCACAAACCCCATGAACGCGAACCTTCAACTCTGAAATCACTTGTTAGGAAAGGCCAGATAAACCAATGGTCAAACTCATTTTCAACTTAAAAGACTTAAGCCGTAGGTGATGTCCAACCACTTAGTATTTCTATACTGACAGTTTTTAAGTATCCAATATGAAACTAAACTCAATACTCTCACATGCCCTAGTAAATTCTACATAGAATATATAAAACTTTCTTCAGTGCCATTTTTAGAAATTCATGTTGCACAAAAAAAAAATTAAAATTTATGCAACAATTTACCCATGCATGGCAACATGTGTGGCCATAGCCTAGCAAAGCCATGATTGATAATCAATAAATAAAATTAAATAACCAAGTAATAACTCAATTTTAAAGAGAATAACATCTCTTCATCAATTAAAATTGCAAAAACTACATTTAAGTTAGCTTAATGCAAGATAATGGTCAAATTATTCTTAGCTTCATAAATGTAAAAACAGTTTGCCTTGATGCAAATGGGATACATAAAACAAGCTGATTAGCGAACAATAACCATGTAGAATGACTGCAAATTTATACAATATAAAACTCTTTAGGAGATAACAAACTCCTCAGCTCCACAAGAGGGGGGGTAATTCTAACAATCTACAAGTTTTGGCCTCGCAATAATGCAATACTCATATCAAAACAACTTAATATTTCTTTAGACATAAATATTTTCATGCGTTTTAACCACTGCTACATATTAGCAAAGGATATCAACTCACAACCACTAAAATAGAACCTGAATAAAAGCAAAGCAGGTCCATCCCAAGCCTCCATTTGTCCTTTGTAATAGTCATAGAAATCAACTACCTGGATAAAAGAATATTGCACAACTAAGGATAAAAGGAGTAAGAAACAAAAAGAAAAGCGTACTTTTTCATTTCCAAGCATAAGATTACACATTTTACAATGGGGGCAAACATAATTTAAATAGCTTCAAGGCTGCTAGCTAATACTTTAAAGCATGGAAATTTGAAGTTGAAAAAAACTATCAAGGTAACTAATTATCCCAAAAAGACAACATTTCAATATTTCTGTCCATTAAAAGGAAATGTGCCCCACTTTAAACAACATGAGAACATAACCTCAGGATATTTAATCATCAATGTGGGATGGTTCTTATATGCCTCAGGGACGAGAATCATAAGAGCCTCTGCAGGGTTTCGACCACTTCTTAGTAATAACTGCACAAATTTAAATGATGGTGATCAGGAATCAGCCCATAAAGTGGAGAATAAACATATAAACTAGAAAGAATATAAAAAGGAAGAAATGATACCCCTTTTCCAATATATAATAACATATTGTTTGTAGAAATAATTACAATCACAAACTTCAAAGTTTCAGAAGTATTACATGAATAAAGTAATTAGTACATAGTGACTTTCACAACCTTGAGAGCTACCAAGTTGAACTAAAATGCAATATATTGGTATAAAATTTTGACTCCATGAGGCTTATTACCTCCTCAACTATTTAAAGAGAAATCGTAGAGAGAAAAATATAGAGAGAGAAAGGAATGAGTTTCCAACACTGGTCGACTCTGACACCAAGATCCAAAAACTTGACACAAAAAATGAATGAAACTGATAGGATATTATAGGTTGATGTGAAATAAAGTTTAATATATTTAAAAGCTTCATGCAAGAACCATCAATCAAGGTAAGTTAGCATTTTGATGAGGAATTCGAGATTTATAAAAGAATTAGGGTTTTATAAATAAAACATAATATTAGAATTTCACGATAAAAATCTTATCCAAGAAGCCCTAAAGTGGATGTAATTAGGATCGAGTTTAAATCAATGTCATGCAATAATATTCCAAAAAATCCCAACAAAGTCTTTGATTAGGATATCAGCTGGAGATTCTGGCGTGTCTATCAGAGGAGGCATCGTATATTGACGGCTACGATTAGGAGTTTTTATTTGTGATGCATTTATGTATTTTATTTTTTATTTATATTTTGGTTTTACCATTGTACCTCTGAGAGGGATTAGTTCATGTTGTAGCCCAGAGGACAATTTCTTCTTTGTGTCTTTTGTTCCTTGAGGCCTGTATATGAAGGCCCTAGCTTTTGTATTAGAGATGATGATTTTTTGAATGAAATTTCAGCACTTGTTATTTCTCTTTGTTGTGAGTTCTTGAGAGTGAAGAAAACCCTAAGAGAGGGCCAAGCAATTCCCGTCAGCCATCGGTAGAGTCTGGGCTCGCAATTTGTATCTGTTCTTACTCCCCCCCTCTCCCTTTCCTTCAACCCCATACCGCCGGCCACCCACACCCTTCCCCACTTCCGGCCTAACCTCTCCCCTCCACCCCCACACCTGCCGGCCAAGCCTTCCCCCGAGCCCAAACCGCCAGCCTCCCTACCCTCTCCACCTCAAGCCGCCGGCCAACCTAGCCCCACCCTATCTGCTGGCCCACTCATCCACAAGTCCCTTGATTTCAAATTCAAATTGTCTCTTAAATACCTTCATAATTTATCCTATTATTAATGTGAAAAGCCTCATAATTTGAATTCAAATAGATTTGAAATTCAAACTCTTTCCTAATTAATAAAAATTTATTTTAAGAAGCTCCTCAAATCGCTCCCAATCGGAAATTAATTTGGATTTAATTCCAAATCACACATTCATTGCATGTAGACACATTCATTGAATGTGGACACCCTTCCTCTCCCCTCCTTTGCCCCCCCCCCCCTATATTCCCTCTCTCTTAATTAATTCTCCCCATTAATGCTCTCAATCAACGCCATCCCTTCAAGGTGTGCCGCCCCACTTATTCCCCCATTAGAGGAGATTCAATTTTCAAAATTATTCCCTCCTTTCCAATTATAAAATCTGAAATTAAATTTCAGATTTTAATTTATTTCCCCTCCACTCACCTAAACCAAAAAACTGAAATTAAAGTTGCCTCTTCCCCTAGCCTAGGCCGACCACCCCAACCTTTCCCTCCTCTCATTCTCTTCTCCCGTACTTCATACCCCATCCAAAGAAGGAGCTACACAACCCCGGCCTACTCCCCATGAATGGCCGATCATGAAAGAGACCATGGATTCGTATACGATCATCAAGGACGAGTAGATGTGTTGAGATCACCCTTCTTCGACCTCAACTTGGAGATCGACCACACCGTTGATGACTACGTCGACCGGATCCTCTTTACTTTAACGACCGCATCGACGAGCACCAAATCCCTGGACAGTGGCAAGTTATTCAACATCCACCGACTCCTTACCCTCCGGCTAGGTTTTCATTGGGCAATATTGTAGGTGTCTTGTGTCTTTTGGTGACATCTTTAAGTTTGCTAAAATTATTCTTCCGTTAAAACAACCCTCAAGAGTGAGAGTGAGGAGAACTCAAGGTGAACTTTCTATTTGTTAACCGAAGGATTTCTATTACTTGTGCATCTAGCTTTATTATTATTTTGTTGTTATTTTAAATTGCTTTCTAACCTAATTTGTAACCGCATGCCAACGCAAAACAACAACTAAGAAATCCTAGAATCTAATCTTGTGAAACATTAATTTTAAAATTAGCAAACTTAACAATTTTTATTAAATTCCTATAATTCCTTGTATGTTTCACATCAGTCTTCCTCCTTATTACTTCTCTCAAGTATGAGAGAATATAAGCCAAATTTTCCTTCTGAACCTAATAGGAGAGAGTAGGATCAACGTTGTCTTGAGATGCATGCCAAGGGAGATGTAGGGCCATTAGTTGATCCATAAGATTAGCCAATTGTTACTTGAACAGAAAGAAACTTGTTATCGTCTGTTAGAAGTACTCCTAATAGACTAGGCGGTAAAGAGTTCCAGTCATTACAATAATTACAAAGGGAGGGAGAGAGGGAGAGAGAGAGAGAGAGAGAGAGAGAGAATAACAATGAAGAGAGAGGGGCAAAAATTATTATTTTAAAACATCAACTTGAAAAATATATTCTGATGCATCCTATTTTTAGACAGGATCCTTACCATGCTAACAAAATTGAAATTTAAAACAAGATAAAAATAATTAGATTATTCAAACCTAACAGCATGACTAGCTTGGTTTAGATTGTTGTCAACCCCCCTCTTGACTGTGCATAGCCTGTCTTGATGTCCCCAAATAAGTCATCATTTCTCGAGTGCTGTCTCCTTGAGAACATGATGCACTTGCAAAAAAGGACTATTACTAAAATAATATTTTTTGACTTCTATCTTTTTCCCCTTTTGTAGAGCATCTTTGTAATTTATTGCTATCTCCTTCATGTCAAATGGATCAAAAAGAATTGCATCTTGAATTTCTATTTTCACAATTAGTTGAATTCTTTATTAGCTGGTGAGAACCATCTGATCCTCCATTCTACATGATCAATCAGTTGAACTCTTGGTTGTTGACAATTGATTACTTGCAAAATATTATGAAACTCAATCTGTTCATCGTCCATGCTATCTTCAAATGTAATGTGTTAACAATCATCAAGAGTATCATATCTTCCAAGTAAATAAGATCCTAAAACATTTTCATTCCACAACAAACCATGATCAGCACCAAGTTCTGACAGCATATTGAAGCAAGTTGATGAGGAAAAAAGATTGGATGCACTTAGGAGATAGTTCTTTGAAATCACTCCAAGAGGAAAAATCTATTAACCCAAACTTATATTAATTTTGGAATAACTTTACAAAAGAAACTCTTCATTCTCTAAGAGAAAAGGTTGAAAATTGTTCCAGTTCTATTCTTTCATTTTTCAATTCATTCACCCATACTTCCATTTCCGCAAGCCAAGGGTCAGCCAGAATAAATCTAGACCACTAATTAAACCAGACAACACAACCAAAAACAAAAGGAAATCAAATCAGGCCAAAACCAGAAGGCTCGAACAAACCCTGATTGAATTTCTTCTATAGAAATGCCACACTATAGTATGACTGAAAAGTGTAGCTATGGGCATGAAAAACAGAACAACAAATTGTGAAACATTAACCAAATAAATTAAACAAGTTATCATAAAATCCATTCTACATCATATACTAATATTCAAAATCGTTAAAATTCAGATAAAAGCTCACCGATTTTAAGATCAATCTGTAGATCTGACAGAAAGTGGGAAGCATATCTGCCACAATTTCTAATTATTTATTCGAGAAACAATGCACCATCTCTACAGGAAACAACAAAAAACAAACAACAACGTCAAGCCCTTATACCACTTCGTGGGGTCGGCTAAATGAATCCTTTTTTTTTTCTTCATTGAGATTTGAGCCCGATTAAGAGTCAAATTCTCATTTAGATCTAATAAAGAAATGTCATTTCTAATATTTTCTAACCAAGTCTTTTTAGGTCTACTACTACCTTTCTTAACATGGGTTAAATCTAATACTTCTACTCTCCTAACCGGGTCATCAAAAAGCCGCCATTTTATGTGACCAAACCATCTAAGGCGACTCTCCCTAATAATCCTTCAACTCCCTCTTTAGTCTTATCGACGAGAAGAATATCGCCAACAAAAAGCATACACCAGGGAACATCCTCTTGCAAATCTCTATTAAGAATATCATGACTAAGGCAAAAAATATATGGGCTTAAGGCTGATCTTTGACATAATCCAAAGAAAATTGGAAAATACTTGGTCAAAACACCTTGTGTTTGAACACAAGTAACAGCTCCATCCAGCATACATATCCCTAATGACTTGAATATAAGCATTATTAATCCTTTTTTTAGAACTCTCCATAGCACTTCTCTTGGAACTTTATCATATGCATTCTCTAGATCAATAAATATCATATGAAGATCTTCCTCTCTCTGTGCTTTTCCATCAAACCTCTCAATAAATGTATGACTTCCATAGTAGACCTACCCAGCATAAATCCAATTTGATTTTGAGAAATGTTCGTATCACGCCATAACCTATGCTCTACAACTCTCTCCCGTAGTTTTTAAGTATGACACATCAACTTAATTCCTCTATAATTTGCACAATCTTGTGCATCACCTTTATGCTTAAAGATAGGAATCAACACACTCATTCTCCACACATCTGGCACTAGCTCTAACAAAATAAAATTAAAATATAGCTAAACTGAAATGGGTTCATTTTAACTAAATTTGATTATAATAGGCATTACCAAGATTCCCAAGATGCCCAGTCAGAGTATAATCATACTCAATCAGACTGGACTGGCTTCAAGACTTTCTGGATTTAATTAATAAAAAATATTCATCAGTATTACAATAAAAAGATTTTTAAAACTAAAATCAATCTATCAGGCCAGACTTGCAGCAACAGATTCACCTTGGCTTAGGACTTTCAAAATCCAAATCATGTTTTCAGGTTTTAGGGTATAAACCAAATACGCCACCTTAAGGGATTGAACCTCCAACACATTAAAAGATAAAAAAATAGCTTAATCAAATTATTTCACCAACCCTAGAAGGTTTGCATTTCATAGAAAATAGTTGTTGCTTTCTTAAAAGAAAATAAAGAAAGAGAGAAAACTGAATCCTGGACACATCACTTTTCCTCCAAGGGAAAAGAAAGCTTAAAAATAAATTAGTTTTCATCAAAGATGTGATGCCAATTTTCTCCATGTTCAATTTCATTTCTTTTCCTTTTGATTAGCATGGTTCCTAACATTAATGGCCCTTCAAAACAAGTTTTCTTAAAAATATTATTGGCAATAAAATCAGGTTGATTTTCCAACATAGCAATACTAGCCTCCCACACAACATCCTCGGTTGTTAGTTTCGCTCACTACTAAAAGATAGCCACAAAGATCCTCTGATGCTTCATCATTTATAGGTCCACTGGATTTTATTCAATTTTAGTGTTTTCATGCTCTCCCGATCTTTTTGGATCCAATAATGCCCAGTAGATACCAAAGACTGGAATTGTAGCGTTGCTTCAAGCTAGCATTAATAGAATTAATTCACTATAAATATAGTTCTAACAAAACAATGAGAAAAGCTTCAGTGAACAAACCATGAATCCGCATAAACAAGTTGTGTCATGAAAACAATTCTTAGAACTATACATTATTTATTTATGGCAAAAATAGAACAATAAACAAGCTATTATTCTATAAGTACTGAGAGGAATCGTCTATTGATTGCAACAAACAAGTACTAAACATAAAATATTTTCCAGATGTGGTTGCATTCATATAGAATGCTACTAAATTATAGAGCAAGTTATAAATCAAAATCAGCAGGTTGATAGAAATGAATCAAAAGAAGTATAGGAATAACAACAAAGTCATTATTTGTTATAATTTTAAATTACATCACAGTATTCTTTCCGTGATTGTTTATCCAAAATAAAGAAGAATAGCTATATGAAGATCCAAAACCAATTTAGTAATTCAGCAATGCAGTGTTCTTTAAAATCTTTAAAGATTAACACAGGTAACAAAAGCATATCGAATTTAATAAATACTAAAATCGAAGACCACAATACACATGATAAGTTAAAAATCATACTTCTGCAGCACTATCAAGGTTAGCTGAATCCGATGCTTTCGGATTGCCATAAGGACGTATTTCATTTTCCCGACCACGCCAAACAGGAGACTCAATAGTTGTCTCTCGAGATTGCATCCAATTCAAGTTTCCCTAGCACATGATCTCATAGATGAGTTATCATAAGCAATAGTTTTCATAAGAAGTGGCCCTTCAAAGGTATTTTATATAGAAGGGAATATGTTTATTTCAATAAATCAAGTCAGAAACCTGAATGGTATTGATCTCCCCATTATGACCCAGCAGCCTCATAGGTTGTGCAAGAGGCCATCTAGGACTAGTATTAGTGCTGTATCTACGATGGTAAATTGCAAATGCAGACTTATATAGGTCATCCTGTAGATCCAAATAAAATTGACCCAAAACTTCAGAGCGAAGCATTCCTTTATAGACTATTGTCTGATTTGACAAAGAACAAAAATACAGCTCATCTTTCCACTCTTCTAATTGTGTTGTTCGTTCAATTAGCTTTCTGCAGATGTACAACTCCCTTTCAATGTCATCAACACTCTCCTCTTTTGGTACTTTGACAAATACTTGTTGTATGTTGGGCATTGTTTTCCTTGCATAGTAGCCAACTATTGCCGTGTTTACAGGAACAGGTCTCCACCCAATAACTTCTAAACCCTCTTCCAAGAAAGTCCTCATAATAGCTGTATAGAGTTCAAATTAGCAATTTTCAAATATCTCAATGAAGAAGAAATTGAGGCAATAGCTACCACAAGTATTATAAGCAAGGAAATTGATGATTTAAACATAAAGAATGCATGAAAACCCAAATCCTTAAGCGGGTAATCTAGCAAGCTTAAGCAATAGTTTATAAAAAATTTTTGAGGGAGGTTTTTAAGGGAAGTTTAAAAATGGCAAGAAAGTAACAGAGAAACAAAAAAAAAGGATTATAAATGAAGAATATATGAGAAATAATTTCATATAGTGGGTTCCCATTTCATAAACATGGACAAGCATGCTTCATAAGCATTTTTTAAAAAAATAGAATGACAATAACAAGAAGGAATTTAAATTAAAAAAAAAACTAAACTGAGATGCGCGCTGTAGAATGTGTTGCATCAAAAGCATAACTAATGCAATGAGAAAAGAATGTTGGCAAGTGCTTGAAAATTTTTTAAATCCAGAAAAGAAATTACCTGTTTTTGCTGCTTTCATATAGTTTTCATCTTTGGGAAGAAAAACCATTCCAACACCAGTATTACTTCTATCTAATGAAGCAACTCCCTGTTTGCTGGCCCAATCATTAAAGAGATCCCATGGCACTGAAGTCATCAGTCCAGACCCATCACCAGATATATTATCTGCTCCACATCCACCACGATGTTCCATACAACCAAGAGCTGTTAGAGCATCCAAAATTACATTATGGGATGCTTTATTTTGTAAGTTTGCAATAAACCCAACTCCACAAGCTCCTCTTTCTGATATTATGTCATCCAAATTTACAACCTGAGCAACCATCAAACTATGTAAACTTTGACAGATGAAATATCAAAAGCTATTATTTTTCTAATTTTCAAGTTCAAACAGTCCAAAAGGATGATGTAAAGCTAAAAGAAATGCTTCTAACAAAAGTCAACATTCACATGTATTCTACATAATACAAAATGATGTCAGTAACACATTGGAATCCATGTCTTTTGTTAAATGGGAAGTGGCAAGAATAATACATAACACACAGGTCGGTTTTGTATTGTCCTCTCACGTACTTTGGAATCTATGGATTTAATTGCTTCCTGATGTCTTTGTCAGCGGACCTTAATACTTGTGTCAAATTGGTCAACATTTTGATAGTAGCAGTTATTGATGGCCAAAATAAAAGAGATGGGAAAAAAGGTTAAAATCATCATTAATCATTCTAGAGAGGAAAATAAAACTAAACCAAACAAAAACCAATATTTATTATCGGGGCATTCAAATAGAAGTGATATCAAGCAGCAAGGTATTTCCAATAAAAGAAACCAAGCAACCCCCGTGTTACATCTACTGTTAGTGGAATAGTAATTAATCAGTCATTTGATTTCAATAGCCTTGAGGCCGATGGTGAATTAAACATAAATTGCAAAATTTCCTTATGTTGGAGAAGAAAATATCAAAATAACATGCCAAAACAGATACAATTAATAATTTACCATATACCTAGCACATAAATTTTGAAAAAATATAGACATTACCACTACATTCATTCTCCTGCTTGCCTAAACAGCAATCCAGCACAGCAACAATGTTCAAAAAGAAAAGATATACGAAATCGTTATTTATTGTGCTAAAGGCCGGATGATCAATCTGATGTTTTGGACAATAATATCAAATCAACGGTGCCTCGGACAGAAATCACATAATAGAAAGTTCAACAATCCAGCTCAAAAGTAATGGAAAAAGCTTCAGCTTGGCTGATGATGAACCCAGACATCGCCGACGATATATTCACAGATTCACTAGTTGTGGATCATTAGCTTAAACGATAGTATTTTATTTGATCATTCTCATAGCAAGAAAATGCGAAAGCCAAACAAACTAGCAAAATAACTCAAAAACACTCCGTAGTGATCTAAAATAGAAAAAAATCAATCCTAATCGGGCGAAAGAATAGGTGTAAAATCAATCAAAATCACGTTATATTTCACAGGCTATCATCAGTACCTTGGACCGCTCCTTGCCCAGCATGCCTTCGGCTACAACTGGCGCTCTCCGTGCCCTATTGGATCCTTCGAGGTCAAGGTCTCGAAGGACTGCCCTGATGGTCGGAGACCACCACTTCCTTGCACCAGCATCTCTCCGCCGCCTCGCCCGCCCTTGCGAGAAACCAATAAAATCTCCGACGAGACGGCTTCGGTACGAAGAGGAAGCGAAGGGGCAGTTCAACAAAGGTTGGCGAGGAAAAAACCTCGCCGACGGCAGCGGTGTTGGGTGGGGAAGCGCCGCCATTCCCAGTCCGTCTCAGTTACTCTTGGACCTGATCTCGTCTAAAAACACCAAGAGCTAGATTATTTCAAAAGAACCCGACAATATTCGTGTGGAGGAGAGGAGCGCGGTCGAGATAAAGCGGGATAGAGTGCCCGTAGAGAGAGATTGTTGATATTGAAAGAGAGAATGCGGACTTCAGAGCCACACGCCGCTGCTCACGTCTAACCTCTTGAAGAGAGAAGAACGAAGAAAATGCAAGGAATGTCCGTTGCCCTATATAAGTGCGGTGAAACGAGAGGTGGATCTTTCCGCTTCTGCTACACCGCAAGAGTTGGAAAGTTAGCGTGATCCGCTGCACTCGCAAAGAGGTTGGATGGATCTGTCCCCGTTCCGCCGGTGAGGTGGTCGCATGACTGCGGTTCAACGAACCATGATCCTACCGATTCGACGAGGGACCCATAGAGTTGCGCCTAAACTCTAAAGCATCAGTCCAAGTTAACATGTGAATCTTTATATGAGAAGTTAAAGGTGATTAAATAATTAATTAATTATATTTAAAATAATTAAATTTACGTATTTAATATTTAAATTAAATAATATAAAACTTTCTTAATATAGTTAACAAAAATTACGAGGGATCTTGTCAGACACAAGAAGACTATGATAAAATCTTGATATACTGGATGCCTTGTACACAAGTACATACTTCCTCACTCTCTCATACACCTTCGCCTGCTCCTCTCTCTTCACCTCTCAGCCATCTATCCCTTGACGCTCCTACCAATAAACCCTTAACAAGAAAAAGAAGCAAGGAAGCAGTCAATGGAGCTCACTAATGAAGGTGTCGTGGCTTGTAAAGGAGTAGTAATAGGAGTTCATTGAGGAAGGCATGTATTACATTGTGATGCGTGAAGGAGACAAAAAGTTTATGAGACGTGCAAAGCCACCCTATAGCTGATCAGGTGAATACAAGACTTAAGCCACCTTCAACGTCCATTTCATGGTTTACAACCTTTCCCTCGCCATCAATAATGGGATTTTAACATAAAGATAATGAGGTGTTAGTTTTTATGTTATTTAAAAGTTTGAGTGTTATGCATATAAATAACAAAATTTATATGTTAAATCCATATGTAAAAATGACTAATTTTCTCGGCGAGTGATAGTGACTTAAGCTGTCTTCACCGTCAATTTTACCTTCTCGTTGTTCTGTCTTCAAGAGTTGAGATTTGAGCAGTAATTAGTGACTCCAAAGTCCGCATTCTCTCTTTCTATAACAATCGTCTTTATCTTCAACGCTCTATCTATTTTATCTCAAACAAACTTATCTCCTCCACACAAATGTTGTGGGGGTTCTTTTGAAATATGACATCTCATGGTGTTCCTACTTAAGATCAGAGCCAAGAGTAATTGAGACAAACTAGGAATGGCGGTGTTTCCCCAACCAAAGCCCGCACTGGTGGTGAGGCTTCTTCTATGCCAACCAACCACTCTTGGAACACCTTCTCATCTTCCTTGTACAAAGGCCTTCTCACTAGTGATTTAGTAGATTCTTGCAAAGACAACTGAGGCAGGAGAGTGTTGCTGGTACAAAAAAGTGGTGTTTGCCAACCATGAGGGCGGTGGTTGTTCAAGACCTCGAGCTTGAAGAATTTGATAGTGCACGAAGATTGTCATATATTCACATTTGTAGATGATGATTGATGTTATGTAGTTTAGAGCAGTGAGCAGTATTTTTGAGCTATCTTTGTTGGTTTTTTGTGTTTCATCTTTTGTAACATACTTTGATGAGAATGATCAAATATTATAATAATGTTTAAGTTAGTGATCTACAACTAGTGAATTTGTGAATATTGCATGGACGATATTGGTTCTCATCAACAGCCAAGTCAAATCTTTTCTCATTAAGTTTGGGCTGATTGTTGAGCTTTCTATTATGTGATTTTTGTTAGCAATTGTATTGATTTGATATAATTTTGCAAAAAAAATTTTGATTAATCAGCAAGTTTCTTCAGAGATTTACTGATCAATGAAAAGCTAATTTTCTAGCTTCTAATCTATTATGCAAATATTCTTACTTTTTTTTACTTGTTAACAGAACTCTCCTTTTAGTACAATAAATGAACAACTCATTGCTCCTCACTTTTCTGAAAAATGTTGCTCTGTTCGCATTGGTTTTTAAGTAAGAGAATGGATGTGCAAGTACTGTCTATATTTTGTTTCAAATTTGATGTGTTAGATATGTGGAAAACTTACTATTTGCATAATATGTTGTTCAATATCCTCTGCTATTATTTGTTTTGGCTTCTTATTTTCTTCTAAAAAATATGAAGATTTTGCAAGTCCTTTTTAGCTCATCATCACCATCCCTCAAGACTATTGAAATCAAATGACTGATTTTTTACAATTATATTCTATTAGTAGTGCATGTAACATAGGGATAGTTCGGTTCTGTTTTCAATTGAAAATGCCATGCTACTTGATAGCATTCCTATTTGAATGCCCTGATAATTAATCTATCAATTTGTAGGTTTAGCGTTATAGCTTACAAAAGTTATAATACTCTGTATCAATTGATTCTACCTTTTTTGTCTTCTAATTTATTTTAGCCATCAATAATGGCCAATATCCGGATGCAGGTCTATTTAACATGAGTACTAAGAAAATTTGAAACTGAAGATATTTGAGAAAGAGAACAATACCAAATTGACTTGTGTTTTGTGTTCTTTCCACTTCCATTCCCAAAACACATGCACTCATCACTAACTTCATTTTATATTATACAAAAATATATGAAAATTTACTTTGGTTAGGAGCATTTATTTTAGCTTTAAATCAACTTTTTTGTAGTTTGTACTTGAAAGGTAATAAAAAAAATAATTTTGGTGTTTCAAGTGTCAAAATTCACATATTTTGATGATGTCTGAGGCCATAAATATGGATGATATCATATCAGAAAAAGGGACTTACAGAGCCAATTTTCTTGCAAATTTGCAAAATATGGAACCCATAATGTAGTTTTGAATGTCCTAATTGCAGTTGGTTGTATAGAATATCATTGAGACTTACAATAGACAATTCCTTTGGTAATGGATGTGGTCTGATGACTTCAGTCCTATGAGATTTTCTTAATTACTTGCCCAACAAACAACGAATTGCTTCCCTAGGTTCAAGCAACATTAGTGTTAGGATGGGCTTTCTTCACAAAGTTGAAAGTTATATGAAGACACCAAAAACAAGTAACATTTTCTTGGATGTAAAAAAATTTCAAGCACTTGAGTATTATCATTTTGTTATGCTAACATTTTTTAAGGTTTTAATGCAACAAATACTAAAGCGTGCGTGTCAATTTAGCTCTTTTTATTCCTGTTGTCCTTAATTTTCTAAAGAGGAGTTTATGGAGCATGTTTATCTATGATTGTGAAATGGCAACCTACCAGATGACATCATTTCTCATATACTTTTCTTCTATGATATATTTTTTGGTTTGTTTCCATATTTTTTTTGTAACTATTGCTTATGCTTGTAGGGTTAGTCTTTTGCAAGCATTCTTTAGTTTTAAATCATCATTGTTCTTGATTAGACTACTTATGATAACAATTGCCTCAATTTCTTCTGCATTGAGATATTTGAGAATAATTTATTTTAGCTCTATGCAGCTAACATAAAGAATTTCTTGGATTAGATGTTATTAGGGTGGAGATCTATTCTTGTAAACACGGTAATTCTTGGTTAATATGCAATAATATAATGAAACCTCACATGCAACAAATTTGCCTAGGTACCAAAAGGGGAGAGTGTTGATAATATTGAAAGGGGATTGTATATTTGCATAAAGCTAATTAAACGAGCATCACAAGGTAAAGAGTAGAAAGATGAGATGTACTTTTGTTCTTTGTCAAATCAAACAATAGTCTACAATGGATCACTTCGTTCAAAAGTTTTGGGCCAATATCATATGAATCTATTGGATGAGTTATATAAGTCTGGGTTTTTAATATATCATTGTAAATAGACCACAAATACTAGACTTAGATAGGGTTGTAATGGAACAAGTGCACTCGATAAATAATTCAATATTTGTTCAGGTGACGCCTGTAATAGAAAATTGAGAGCTCGCTAGCAGATCCAAGCAAGGCAACTTCCTTAGTGGACAAATTGGGCAAAGCAAGTCACCCTAGTGGAATAGCAGGCGAAACAACTTTTGGCTTTGCCAGGAGCAAATTAGCAGGTAATTCATGTGAATAGGTCACTTGTGTGAATCCTCGCGAGATTTCATGGATCCTTATTGGATCTTTGAAACATAAAATTCTTATAGTTCACAAATAATGCAAAGATGAGCTAATTGAACGCCATCGAAGTCCGCTCTGACATCATTTGCATCAGAACATTCAAACATGTCTTTTTTTTCTAATATCATGACATAAGTTGTAGAAGGTTGTATCTCTTCTTCATGTTTTTAGTATTAGCGCAAACAAGCCTATATAAAGAGTAAAAAGAAGCAATAATGAAAGTACAATAAATAAGAATATTTATAATTCTTAGAATATATTATAATAAAATATGCTATAAATTTTTAATAAATATTAAACATATGTGATAACATTAATATGGTAATCTAATAATTTCATAAATCAAATAATGTTTTTTTAATAAAAATATTTTGAATTTTTTGTTACACACATTTGAACAATTGAAAAAATTAAATATCTTCCAAAAAAGCGCAAACAAACGACTCCACAATAAATAAGCAAATAATATTTTTATTTCATAAAGCTAATTCTTTGGTGATTTGAATACATGTCCAATATATATTTTATGGAAGGCCTTATTTATAAAAAATATAATTAATCATAAAATAATTTAAATGAAAATTTATGCAAATGCAGTTTATACATTTTAGTTCAAAAATCAAGTATTTATAAAACTACCAATATACCATTTGGGAACGCATGATATTCGATTGAATGAGTAGGGTCTTGTTGTTATATATAAGGTCATGTTCAGGTTTAATTTTTAAGGAGTGGAATGAAAAAAGAGCTTATGTGAACAAATAAAGTTTGATCGAGTTCAACTTCATATTTATTCATTTATTAATTCACTATAGAGATGAAGCTTTTGTTTGGGACGGTTTTCATATTGCTTCTTAAAACGACTTTTTAGCTAAAAAATTAAATTTTTTGTACTAAAAATTGCTTTAAGAAACATAAAGAAGACGTCCCAAACGAAGCCGAAGTCGCCACTACACATGATAATCTTGCCATCAAATTCTAATGCTAAAAGTATTCATTTTTTTTACCGCATAATTGGCCTAAAGAAAAGGCATACTCACTAAGGCTTTTCGCCTCATTTGTCGAAGCTACATGATCAATATCTTAAAACAACTTGCTCGAACTTAATGAGCACAAGTGAAATCGTTAGATGCCTTCAATTAGAATTGACATATATACCTGTTGCATCCTAAAATATTCGTGGCAATAGAGAAATATAAAGTTTAACGTCTTAGCATTGTGTGAAGATCCAGCGCGCAATCAAATAAGAGAGAGGTTGTATCATTCATAAGAGGCACCATAGTTTTTACGTGAAAACCTCTGAAATGGGGAAAACCTATGGGGCTTGGCGCAGTTTGAATAAATTCACTATTATTTGCAGTCAATTACAAATTAGACCTTTCCTTGGGGGGAAGGCCTTGGGTTAATGTAGCAAATATACATCATAGTACATGGGGGAATTGGAAGAATGAGTATTGAAATGTTTGTTTGGTCGGCATGACTATAATCGACAGGCAATGAAGATCAGAAAGATTATAGTCGGGTGACGGTGGTCGGAAGGACCGTTTTCTGGCGAGGGAGGTCGGAAGGATCGTAGTCGGTAGGAGACAGGGGTCAGAAAAATTGTTGTTTGGTGGTGAAGGCCAGAAGGACCATAGTTGATAGAAGACAGTGGTCACAAAGACCATTGTCTCAGTGGAAATTGAAAGGACCGTAGTAGGTGACGGAGGTCAGAAGGATTTTAGTCGACATGATACAAGGGTCAAAAAGATTGTTGTCTGGCGATGGAGGTCGGAAGGACCGTAGTAGATGACGGAGGTCGAAAGGACCGTAATCGACAGAAGAGAGGGCTCAGAAAGATCGTTGTCTGGTGGTGGAGGTCGGAAGGAATGTAGTAGGGCACGGAGGTCAGAAGAACTGTAGTCAGTAGAAGACAAGGGTTAGAAAGACCGTTGTCTGGTGAAGGAGGTTAGAAGGACCATAGTCGATAGGATACAAGGTTTATAAAGACTGTTGTCGTAAGGCAGTGGTTCGGAGGAAGTACGGGTGTCATGTGGTAGTCCGGGGGAACTCTGAGGGTTAGGTGGTGGCCCGTCAAAACTCCAGGCATCAGGTGGTGATCCGACAGAACTTTGGCATCAGGTGGTGGTTCAGCGGGACTCCGGGCGTCAGGTGGTGGTCCGGTGGAACTCTGGTAGACAGGTGGTGGTCCGGCAAAACTTCTGGCATTAGGTGGTGGTCCGGCGGAACTCTGGGCGGTGGTCGAGGAGGAGCTAAGGGGCAAGAACTATCTCTGATCTCTCTCTTGCTCTCTTAATTATAGCCCAATTTTCAAGAGGAAGGAGATGTCTATTAATAGATTTTCTAGAGTGGCATGACCCGTAAATAGGAGAAAGATCAAGGGTAAATGGGGAGTGGTTTGGATGGACGGCCGATGTTAAATCTCTTGATCATGGATTGTTTGCTAGACATTTGAAGCTCTTAATGATGTCAGAATGTTGTGATCTTGGGCTTGTTGGATTTGTCTCGTCGAGCCGCTCGATTCGATTATAAACATGTCACGTTTAATTGGAAACCATTTGGTAATCCAATTTGTGGCTTGAACCTTCCAACTGTGCTTCGGGTCCTTGATTTGGACTCATTTGGGCTTGGATTGAATCAAATTTGGTCTTGTTAGGTTCGTATTCTCAAGACGTTCAGTTCGAGTATAAGTTTGCTGAAATCAGAGTTCGGATGGTCCCAATTTTAATTTCGGAAGTTTCCAACTGTAATTTCCTCGAGATTCGTGCATCATCAGGATAATTTTTTTGATGATGTATTAATACCTTATGTAACCAAATAGGTACACGTTAGGTAAGGTCATTTTACAACAAACACTTGGTATGTCTTGTTATATGATTTCATTCTTATCATTGGAATAATAACTTTTTTTTGTAATACTGAGGCTTGACCGAAGCCTATAAATATATGGTTCGATGGCGAGCCAATAGCATTTAATTATTAGCCAAAGTCTTATATATTATAACGATTTAGTAAAATCTCAATGCTTCAAAGTTTCTTAGTCATTATTATCAAAAATTTTTGATATTGCCCATGAATAAATTTACATCAATTTTTTTTTTTCAAGTCCAATATTTAGTGTAGATTGATCTAACAACAGAAAGATAAGCTTTGAAATGACAAAACGATCACGATAGATCGACTGGAATGGGGAAATAAATCTTTGTCACCAGTAAGAAACTAAATGACATGGAAGAAAGACTAATTAAGTTGCTTATTTTGAGTAAGATATTTCTCTATTGAACATAAATAATGTCAGATGATGCTAATAATTCTTCACTACCCCAGTCACTAATAAGATGATTCTCAGATCTCCTGCTTGAATGTATTACTTCCTCTATTGAGTTCAAGCTACACTTACTCATGGTCAAATTTTTGGAATATGTAGTAGCCCTAGCTACACTTACTCGAGGTCGATCTAAGAGAGGAACAATTCATATATTTAAGCAAATAATATTTTTATTTCATAGAGCTAATTCTTTGGTGCACTGAATACATGTCCAATATATATTTTATGTGAGGTCTTATTTATAAGAAATATAAACCTTTCAAGATTAAATCATAAGTCTTTTATTTAAAAGAAAGTCCATTAGCCCATCCTCCGTACAGGATATCATATTTTAAGAGTCAACTCGTATTAATTGTAATGTTGACAACCAGCTTTTCTTACTTACATACAAATATGGTATATTGTATCAATCGATTCAATCAATTGCTTAATATAATACATTATGTATCTTATTCATATGCAGGTATTTATATTAAGCCCTAAAATGCATGTTTTGCCAAATGAATGATAATTATATGCATGCCATGCATTTTATATCCATATTCAGTACAGTGGCACACTGGCACCTGATCATTTTATAGTCAAAATTATTCATATTCATTCCATATAAAATGTCATATAAGCTAAACTACCTAGTGAAAACTCAATATAAATCATTCAAAATACTCATAATAATGATAATATTAAATATAAAAAGTTACATAGTGAAAGTTCACTAAAATAAGTGATATTATATTTTCATCAGATTTGAGAGGGAGAAATATACAAAACACAAAATTATTGAAAATAAATGTAGAGTCGAGACCATTTACAAATGATCAGAATAATTTTTGAAACATGATATACAAACAAAAAGTTCTGAAAGGTTTTCTCTCTTCTTTCTCTCTCTATTCTTCTCACTCCTTTCTCTTCTCCTTCTCTTTGGCTCCTTCCCCAGCAAGAAATGAAATGAGGGACGAGAGGAATGGTGGGGTGGTTGAAATATTTATATTAAAAATATTAAAAGTTTTATTTTTTGTGTCTAGCACTGCTGTGCATTAGACCAGGCATTACTGTGTTGCATGCATCTCCCAGAGTTACTGTAAAACAGAGCATTTACCACCACGATGGTGCTTTCACAGCGTTGCTATGCTCTTAAGGCCACTATATTTCAAGCACATTACTGCAGTACTCCCCTTCATAATTTTTTTTTCAAATAAATTTATTTTAGGAAAATTTGTGTTGCTACAATGAAAAAATATTTATTTTTTATCTAATTGATAATGATTATATTTAGAGAAACCATTACATTCACTATAATGCGATATTGGGGGTGGCAAGATAGGGAGTTTAATTTGTGTAGTGTAGCATGGGTTTGATATTCCCTTGCATTATCAAAGTAAAATGTGGTAATGGAGTATTTGAAATTATTTTGAATAAAAGCTTTAAAGTGATAAAAAAATGTCATGCACATCTAACTTTTATTTAAGTGAGTAGCGTCATATATATGTATTGAAGTAATAAAAAAAATTGTATAGTAGTTGAAGTCACTAATAGAATAACATGCGAGGCTTATACATATATGATGTTTACACTATGAGAGTAGAAATTAGAAGTAGTAACAAATTCTAATTTTTTTTTTGTGACTTGTATTGCATTGATAAGTATTATAAGAAGGTTTTTTTATAATGGACTTGCTAAAGTTATGAAATATGTGAAAATATAAGGCTTAAAAGTAGTAAAAGTAGGGTGTCCTAATTGAGAGTGCCACTCTATTGATGCTATTTTGTCACACAAAATGAAGCCCAACTAGATTGGTAAATGAGGCTAACTAGTCATATACATCATTTATAGTTTATCCTTTTAGAAGAATTGATCTCAGAAAAATATCTTCAAGATAAAAATAATCATGTATAAGTTTAAAAGAGGCATAATTGTATAACAAGATTGATAAATATATATGAGGCTCTATTTCATTCCAATTATACTCAAAATTAGTTAGATAAACATATGAGAGGTAAATTATAGAGTGGTGGAATTGATGTGGGTTATAATGAAATTGGTGGTCTTTGATTACGAGACATCTATTGCATCACTGGGAATATATATTTAGAGATTGTTGGATTCAATGGTGACATGATAAGATATCCCACAATTGATCAACCAAATTGGAGTGTTGATGGTTGTGATAAGTTTTATGTACTAAAAAGCTGCTCTAAGAAGCAGTAAGAAAGCCATCACAAACAAAGCCATAGTTACTGGTGGTAAGTTCTATCATGTTGGAGGGGTTGATTGTGAGGAGTGTATGATTGTATTCTTGATTATTTTGGATATTACCATGTGCTGCAACTAAGTTGGGTGTATCTTAGTAAGTAGTTTGTGGAAGAAAAAAGTGGAGGGATGATTTAGTCAGCAATTAAGGCTCTTGATTTGATGAAGTCATGTCACCTATTGATAGGGAAGGAGAGGTAAAGAGGCTAAGATTTTATTTGTGACATATTTCTTGTTGTTTTATAAAGTAATTTTTTTTTAAAAAAAAGGGAAAAGTACAACGCCTGTAATTTTTTTAGTTTAAAGCCTGAATCAAATCCCTAATTCTAAAAAGATTTGAGAAATTATGTTTTGTTATTTTTAATTATTTGATTATAATACAACAGCAACAACAACAACAACATCAAGCCTTTATCCCACTACGTGGGGTCGGCTACATGAATCCTTTTTCTCCATTGTGCCCTATTAAAAGTCAAATTCTCGTTTAAATCTAATAAAGAAATGTCATTCCTAATATTTTCTAACCAAGTCTTTTTTAGGTCTACCCCTACCTTTCTTAATATAATCAAATCTAATACCTCTACTCTCCTAACTGGGTCATCGGAAGGCCACCGTTTTATGTGACTAAACCATCTAAGGCGACTCTCTCTAATCTCATCTTCTATTGGAGCTACTCCAACCCTTTCACGTAAATGCTCATTTTGTATCCTATCTCTAAGGGTAAAGCCACTTATCCACCTGAGCATCCTCATCTCTGCCACACTTAACTTAGTATTATGCTTCTCTTTTAATGACCAACATTCAACATCATAAAATATTGCAGGCCTCACTACCATCTTATAGAATTTTTTATTATAATATTGAAATTAAATAATTTTTAGGCCGATTTCATTACTTACTTTTTCAAACCACTGACACACTTTTATTTTACTATTTTTTTATAGTACTCACAAAGATTTTGTGTGATGTGAAGTTATTTTTCACAATCTAGTAAATATAAGAAAATACCTACAAGTAATCTTACAACACCTTTTAAAAAATTACAGGCGCCTTAAATAAATCTTAATTCTTCTAAACATAAATTTGTACGAAATTAGGGCTCCCCTCCAATATAAAAATAGGAAAAAGAGCGACTCTTTTGTTATTTAGCAGGAAAATCGGACAAGACTGAAGAAAATACGGGTTGCTGCGTCATCTATGTTCGAAGTCACAAATAATGCTAATTATATCAGCTTTCTATTTTTTTTTATTTAATGGTGATGTCCATTGATTAAGTAGTTTGTTTAATTATGAGAAACATTAAAGACAAATCAAGCAACAAGCAGCGAAATTTGTTTCATATAGCTTTAAATATTGCAATAACAGTCATCGTAACATCGACAAAGATAAGCAACTTTTTTCTACTCTGTCATTATCGAATGATGTGTGAGATGGGCTGTTGATTCGAGCCTGACCTAAAAAATCTAAGTTCAGATTGATTTGTTTAGTAAGTGGGTCAAATTTGGGTTAAACTTTTTTACCTATTTATTGAATAGGTCGGATTCGGATTGACCCGTAAATTCATTTTTGACTAAAAAATGACCCATTTAAAATTTTTTTTTCTTAATTTTTTATATGTGAGTATATCTATTATTTTTTATTAAATATCATAAATTTTATAATAAATAAGTTATAATTTTTTTATGTTTACAATTCAATGAAGAAAGACGACAATCATACATCCTCCAATCCTGTGGAGGTACGATGGTATCTTCATATTGGAGATTATTTTATTTGGGATGATTTTGTTATTATTTTTTAAAATAATTTTTTAAGTATAATAATTAAAATTTAGGTACTAAAAAATTGTTTTATGAAATATTAAAAAGGTTGTCCCAAAATTTTGTTTTCCTTGGAATTATTACCTTTTGAAGATTGATTTTGTTTCTCATTTTAAAGAAAAGTTGCTTATTTGATTATTTTAAAAAATAAGACGATGCATGTTGGCACATAACTTCCTATTCCCAACATTTTTTATGAAAGCAAATACATTTAGAAAGGACAATTTTTAAAACAAGTTATACTAAAAAAACTTTAATTATTTAAAAAATTTAAAAATAGTCATTGTTGATCGTTTACGAGTGGTCGCTGATGTGACAAATAAGTCGTCAGTTAAACAAACGACATATGCTGATGTGTTTGCCACGTTAGCGACCAGTCTGTCATTAAACATGTGACTATGCCTACTTTAATATTTTTTATTATAATTATTTTTTTTTATTTTACCTGCTTTTGAAATTTGTTCAAGTAAGAAAATGATTTTATTATTTAATTTAAATTGAATTTTATTATGCCTTGACAGCGGGTATTAAAATGGATAAATTATTATGTGGAGTCGAGAAGTAGCTATATGTCCGGACTCCAATAAAATCATGACACATGGATTATACAAGTGGATATTCATTTCTATTTCACATTTTTTCTTGCCAGCCCGATCGCCCCGGCCCAGAAATGTCTTGTTCAAATATTACGGTTTAGGATTGATGCCCTTTTTCAAAGAAAATATTGCGAAAGTTTCATATTTTTTATGATTATAGCTCAATAAACTTTTTATAGCTGCTGAGAAAGAAGAAACGTAGAAAAACCAATGAAGATGAAGACTGATTCGGATCTGGAAAAGCTGAAGAAGATGAAGACTGATTCGGATGAGGGAAAGTCGAGGAGAAAAAGTTGATGAAGATGAAGACTGATTTGGAGGACAAGTCGATGAAAAAATGAGAAATGATTTTGTCTTTTTTTTTTACACCAAACTAAATCCCCTATGTTTATTTCAAGCTAGGATGAAATAGGTTTAGTGTAATTTTAAAATAGATAATTTGTGGCACCACAAGAAAAATTCTTGGCTCCAGCACTCTAGAAATGTCCAGTTAAAAAGAGGCCACCTTACCACACCTAGCTATCTTATATTTTTTATTCATTTGTTAAAGTAGTTTTCTATGCAATCCTCAGATCTTATAAATAAAATATGAAGATGTTTATTTTGGATATTTTAGCATTTTAGAATTCATTGAAACTTATATTATAGGCATTTAAGGTAATGGATTCTCTCTCTCTCTCTTCATTCTCACATAAATTTTTAGATCATGTTATTTTAAATGCATAATTAATTATATATATTTCATAATCTTGATATATAATTTTTTTAGTAAGTCTAAATACTTATTATTGTATTGAATTTAAATATATTTTGGATCTTTATTAAAACTTATTTTAGTTTTAAATTAAACGTTCATTTTATTAAATTTAAGTATTTAATAATTAATATTATAGTGGATGGCAATTTGATATAACTATATCTCAATATTATTGATAGTTTGGTTCTAAATTTCTAATGATTTTTTTTTTCTGAGTAGTTGTGAACAATATAATTTTTTGTAATTATTATATAAAATAGTTTATTAGCTTTTAATAGTTATTATTTAATTAAATTTAAATACTTTATGTATATATTTAATTTTGATATTACTTTACTTTACTTATTTAAAATATTAAATTTAAATACTTAATATTCTGTTAATATTTAACTTTTTTGTACATATTCATTTTTATTATTTACTATTATTTTAAATTTAGAATTCTTTCTAAATATCAAATTTTATTATATTGAGAATACTTTATACCATGGTATTATAAATTTTTCTAATTATTTTAGATTATTAATGTTGAAATGTTTTTTAATATGATTTTATTTTATTTTTTTTATTTGATGCCCATACCAAAAGAGTGGGCCATTTTTATAACACAAACAATGTAAATAAAATTGGCATCTATTGCTCCTAAAGGAATTAGAGGGCCATTATAGCTAACAATTATTTCTTAGGAGCCATTTGGGCATTTTCAACCGAACTCCATACCCTTGTTTGGCGCCCGCAAACCTCTCCATTCAAACGGCAAAAAGCGCGTCATTCTCTTGTTCATGAACAGTGCGACACTGTGTCGCACTGTTAATTTTTGAATCTATTGATTTCACTCTAAATAAAAGCAGATTTTGGGAGAAATGTTTTGTGCATCATTCCCTAAATTAATTCATGTGTATTTAAAGGTTGTTTAAGGGGTGTTTGGTTGTCTGAAAAAAAAAATGTAAATTAAATGCATTGTATTTAGAATACTTTAGGATTATTTGATTGTCTGCAAAATAAGTGCAGGGGAATTATTATTTTTTGTTTGATAAGATATCTACATAGTAAAATAAAATCAATGTATTTTGAAAATTTTGCTATAAAATTGGAAAAAAAAAATTTTTGAAGACAAATATACCTAAATATAAAATTTGATATAAAATTGAAAAAAATATATGAATTTGAAGACAAATGTAAAATTAAATTTTCTATAACATTGAAAAAACAATCTGAATTATGCACCATTGGGGGATTTTCCACAAGCACCTAGAGTGCATGAACCAGTAGCATTGCTCTTTAGTGTGGCTGAATTTTGAATTTTCGCAAACCCTGCAGCGCTGTTCACAAGCACAAACATCCACACAGGGGTCTATCGGGTTGTTGTCGCAAACCTGTTCGTGACTTCACTGCTCCAAAACTCAGCAATCCATGGCCGAACCAACATATTTCTGCTCTTCACAAGCTACAGGTTGTTATGTCATGGATGCATCTTCATCGCGATCATCTTCCTTAGCATCCATAGCTTCTCTTGAACTGCGTTGGTCGCAATCCTCGACCGATTGCATCCCATCGGAGCTGAAGCATTGAAGTCGGGAAGCTAGGGCTTTCGTTCCGGTTCGTTCCGCCTGCAGAGAGGTGCGAGAAAGCAGATCCGACAGGAACAGAACGTCGTCGACGGAGGCGAAGGGGCGAACGAGCTTTCTGCGACTAGTTCAAAAGTCTACCTCACGTGAAGCAGGCGAAGTCGAACATCAACGAAGAAAAGCAGAAGGATTACCGCCGCAAACGGGAACTTTTATTTTATGCAGTGAAGGTACGCTCCTCTACGTTCGATTTAGGCAAAAAAAATGCACTTTTTTGCTTAAACCGAACGTAGAGGAGCGTACGTTCACTGGATGTAATAAAAGTTCCGACAACGGAGGAAGAAACGAACAAGGGTTACCGTAGGCTTCTCTCTCGCTCCGCGTGAATTGATTTTTCGCGCGATTTGAGGAAAAATTATTAGGTGTGGAGTGTGCACCCGCCCGTACAAATATTGGATACATAGTGGTACTCAGTGATATCCAGCGGTACGAGTGCCGGTACCTAGCTGGGTATAGTGCTTGTACAGAAGGTTCTCCCCGTCCGCACTCCGCACCTAATAATCTATAGAATTTAAGCAGGTTTCACTTACACGTGAAATGAGCTTCAACAGAGAGTTCTAATACATTTGGATTTTACTTTAATTCACATTATATCCAACCAATATATATTTGCACTACATTCCTTTTTCCTCAAGCCAAACAACCCCTAAGAGTATTTATGTTTTTTTAATATTTTTGTTTTATTTTATTTGTTTTTAATATGAAATTAAAAAAATATTAAATAATTTAAATAAGTGTTATTTTTGTTATTATTGGGCAATGAGCATCGCAAAAGGGACAAATTATTACGTGCGGAGATTGGAGGTTCGGTTTGTCTCTATGAATAAATACTCACCATGCGCTTTTACTGTTTACAAAGACAAATCCAAATGATCCTCTGTGTCCGATCTGTAATAATCACTCCCCATAATTAAGGAGGTGACAATGGTTGGCAAGAATGGTGATCCATACCTAGTGGTGGTGGGCCGTGTCTGATTTATATTTAAAAAAAAAAACACCTAAAATTTATTTAAAGTTTTTTCAAAATTATCTTGATAAGTTAAGAAAAAAAAAACTCTTCTAAAGGTACGAACAACATGTATTTGATAAAAATAAAAATAGAAGGTGGCCCCTAACAATCCCATATGATCCACATTCTCCACTTTATATATATATATATTTAGATTAAGGCTTAGTTTGAGACATTTTTTTACTGTTTTTTAAAGTATTTTCTTAGTACAAAATTTTTTAGTTAAAAAACTTTTATACTAAAAATCCGCTTTAGAAAACAATAAGAAAGCTATCCCAAAAGCCTAAGCTTCCAACCAAAAGATCTAATTGAGCTTCTTATTCATTTAATGTTATATAATCAAGGCTTTATTTAGGACTATTTTTTTACTGTTTTTTAAAATAATTTTATAGTACAAAAATTTTATGAGCAAAAAAATTTATACTAGAAAAATATTTTAGAAAAAAATAAGAATTCATCTCAAACTAAAAAGCTTAAGTTTTAATAAAAAGTGATTCCAAGCAACCTTTTTGATGTCATCTATGACTATGGACAACAATGAAGGCAACTTTCAACTTTCTTTTATTTGTAATTTGAGAACATTGATTGCGTTAGCTAAAACAAGCCCTTTGAATAATTACATACTAACAGTAGTACTTTGATTTCAACAAGGCTACCTTTTTAGATATCTTATTTATGACTAGATAAAATTCAATTTGACTCCCATTTTTTTTCACTTGAAAGCTATTTTTTACTTAAAACTTAATGATCAATTTTATCTTAGTTAGGATAATAATTGTTGCGTCCTGGAATATTCGCGGCGGTAGAGAAATATTTAGTTTAACGTCTTAGCATTGTACGAAGATCCAGTACACAAGCAGATAAGTGAGAGGGTGTAGCGTTCATAAGAGACACCAAAGTTTTTACGTGGAAAACCCTTGAAAAAAGGGGGAAAAACCACGGGGCCTGGCCCGGTTTGAATGAATCCACTAGTATTTGTAGTCGATTACAAATGAGGCCCTTCCTTAGGAGAAGGCCTTGGATTGATGTAGCAAATGTACATCATATAGATTGCATTACATGGTAAGAGTTACATATACAGGTTTGTTTGGCCTGAAGGACCGTGGTCGGCAGGAGACCGGAGTCGGCAGGAGACCTGGGTCAGAAAGATCGTTGTCTGTTGATGGAGGTCGGAAGGACCATAGTAGGCGACAAAGGCCTGAAGAACTGTAGTCGGCAGGAGACCGTAGTCGGCAGGAGACCGTAGTCGGCAGGAGACCGTAGTCGGCCGGAGACCATAGTCGGCCGGAGACCGTAGTCGGCAGGAGATCGTAGTCGGCCGGAGACCGTAGTCGGCAGGAGACCGTAGTCGGCCGGAGACCATAGTCGGCCGGAGACCGTAGTCGGCAGGAGATCGTAGTCGGCCGGAGACCGTTGTCTGGTGATGGAGGTCGGACGGACCGTATTAGGCGACAGTGGTCAGAAGGACCGTAGGCGGTAGGAGATAAGGAGTCAGGTGTTAGTCCCAGTGTCACTTGGAAGATCAGATGTTGATGGTCTGGCCTTGAGTAGGACGTCAGGTCTTAAGCAGGATGTCAGGTCTTCAGCAGGACGTCGGGTCTTCAGCAGGACGTCGGGACTTAACTTCGGGCCTTGAACAAGACGTCGGGTCTTTGGCAGGAAGTAGGGACTGAGTGTCAGGCCTTGAACAAGACGTCGGGTCTTTGGCAGGACGTCGGGGATGAACGTCGGGCCTTAAGGTGGTGGTCCGACGAGGTTTTGTGGTGGTCCGGCGAGGTTCCTGCGGTGGTTCGGCGGTGGTCCGACGAGATTCCTGCGGTGGTCCGGCGGTGGTCCGGCGAGGTTCTGCGGTGGTCCGGCGGTGGTCCGGCGGCTGTCGAGAAGGAACTCCTTCCTTCTCTTCTCCTCTTCTCTCTCTTGCTTGGATCCTCTCTTGTGAGAAATGAGGGCTCTATTTATAGATTTTCTAGAGTGGCATGGCCCGTAAATAGGTGTGAGATCAGGGGCGAATAGGGAGTGGTCAAATGGACGGCCGATATTGAATCCTACGATTGTGCACCGTTCATTGGACATTTGAAGGCCTTAGTGATGTCGGAATTCTGTGATCTTGGGCTCGTTGGATTCGTCTCGTCGAGCCCTTCGATTCGAGTATAAGCTCGTCAAAATCGGAGTCCGTTTGGTAACTCAAATTGCAGTTTGAACCTTCCAACAGTGCTTCGGATCCATGATTTGGACCCATTTGGACTCAGATTGGGTCGAATTTGGTGTCGTTGGATTTGTATTTCCGAGACGCTCAGTTTGACTGTAAGCTCGCTGAAATCGGAGTTCAGGTGCTCCCGGATTTAATTTTTGAAGTTTCCTACTTGATTTTTGCCTCGAGATTCGTGCCCGATCAAGTTAATTTTCGCATGACGTATCAGTTGCCCCCTTATTTTCGGACGTCGAAGCTCGAGAAGTCCGAAAATACTTGTTCCGAAATTTTACATTGGCTGAATCGCAAAAAATTGCGTTCCAAAAGTTAAATGCTTGCTCAAACTTGATCGTAGAGGCCTCGTTGAGCTCCGAAAGTGTCAAAATCGAGTCCGGAACGTAGAAAAACGTGTCCGGGGATCCCAAAAAAGTCCGAATCGGACCGTCCGGGCCGAAAATTGGGCCCGGATACGCGTAGGCGGCCGAACCGGCCGGCCGGCGGCCGGCCGCCGCCGCTTGCCGCCGCCGGCGCCGGCGAGCGAGCGCGTGCCGCGCGCGCGAACAGGCGCGCTGCTTGGCTGACCGCGCGGTTATACTTTTTGTTTTGTTTTTTTTTTCTTTAATTCGTTGCGGGGCCCACAAAATTTCAAAAAACTCCCCAAAAATTCCAAAAAATCCGAAAAAATTCCAGAAAATTCCGAAAAATTTTAGGAAAATTTAAAAATCTAGAAACTTCCCACCATTCTCCAAAAACCTATAAATAGACCTCCAAGGCCTTTAGAAAAATTATCTCTTCTCCCTTCTTCTCCTCTTTTCTACTTTTCTTCTTTTTTCTTTTCTTCTTCTGCTCTCCCTCTGTCCTTTCTATTGAGGCATTCCCTCGATTTTTCGAGGCCCCTCTCTTGGCAAGGAAGTTCGGAGATTTCCCCTCCTTCTCTTCTCCCTCTGTCCTTTCTATTGAGGCCTTGCCTCGATTTTTCGAGGCCCCTCTCTTGGCAAGGAAGTCCGGAGATTTCCCCCTTCTCCCTCTATTCTTCGAGAGATATTGCGGAGTTCTGATGTTAGTTGGTTGGAGATGGAGGTCGGAGAGACCGTTGTAAGGAGGAAGGTTGACAACGAACAGAAGTCCAACGAAGGTTGGAGAAGTACGATGACGAGTAGACATTCAACGACATGTAAAAGCTCGATGAATGTCCGTCGATATGCAAGAGTTCGACGTCGAGTAGAAGACCGATGATAGTCCCGTAATGAGTATAAGTCCAGCGTCGGGGAGAAGTATGATGACAGGTAGGAATTTAACGTCGCGTAGACATACAACGTCAGGTAGAAGACCGGCGAAAGTCTATTAACTGGTAGAAGTCCGACATCCGGTAGAATTACGAAGTCGGGTAGAGGTGCAGCGTCGGGTAGAAGACCGACAAAGGTTCGTCGACGGGCAGAAGTCCGATGACGAGTAGAAGTCCGCTGACGAGCAGAAGTCCGACGACAGGGAGAAGTCCGACGTCGTGTAGAAGTATGGCCTCTGGCAGAAGACCGATGAAAGTTCGTTGACAGGCAGAAGTCTGACGATGAGTAGAAGTCCGCTGATGAGCAGAAGTTCGACGACAAGGTGAAATCCGACGTCGTGTAGAAGTACGGCCTCTGGCAGAAGACCGATGAAAGTTCATCGACGGGCAGAAGTCCGACGACGAGTAGAAGTCCGCTGACGAGCAGAAGTTCGACGACAAGGTGAAATCCGACGTCGTGTAGAAGTACGGCCTCTGGCAGAAGACCGATGAAAGTTTATCGACGGGCAGAAGTCTGCTGACGAGCAGAAGTCCTACGACGAGGAGAAGTCCGCTGACGAGCAGAAGTCCGACGTCAGGCAGAAGTCCGCTGACGAGCAGAAGTCCGACGTCGGGCAGAAGTCTGCTCACGGGCAGAAGTTCTACGACGGGGAGAAGTCCACTGACGAGCAGAAGTCCGACGTCAGGCAGAAGTCTGCTGACGAGCAGAAGTCCGACGTCGGGCAGAAGTCTGCTGACGAGCAAAAGTTCGACGTCGGGTAGAAGTATGGCCCCTGGCAGAAGACCGATGAAAGTTCGTCGACAGGCAGAAGTCTGACGACGAGTAGAAGTCCGTTGATGAGCAGAAGTTTGACGACAAGGTGAAATCCGACGTCGTGTAGAAGTACGGCCTCTGGCAGAAGACCGATGAAAGTTCATCGACGGGCAGAAGTCCGACGACGAGTAGAAGTCCGCTGACGAGCAGAAGTTAGACGACAAGGTGAAATCCGACGTCGTGTAGAAGTACGGCCTCTGGCAGAAGACCAATAAAAGTTCATTGACGGGCAGAAGTCCGACGACTAGTAGAAGTCCGACGACAGGGAGAAGTCCAACGTCGTGTAGAAGTACAGCCTCGGGCAGAAGTCCGATGAAAGTTTATCGATGGGCAGAAGTCCGCTGACGTCGAGTAGAAGTCCGTTGACAAGCAGAAGTTTGATGACAAGGTGAAGTCCGACGTCGTGTAGAAGTCCTCTGACTAGCAGAAGTCCTACGTCAGGTAGAAGTCTGTGACGAGCAGAAGTCCGACGTCAAGGAGAAGTCCATTGAGGAGAAAAAGTCCAACGTCGGGTATTAGTCCGACAATAGGAAGAATTCCGGTGCCGGGTATTAGTCCGTCGAAAGTCCTGCAAGGCAAAAATTCAGCTATAGGAGAAAATTCAAAATCGTGTAGAATTTTAACATTGTGGAGAAGTCAGATAGAAGTCCATTGACGACATTCTGGCGACGTTAACCAATGATGTGAGACTTTTCCGAGGTTGTATGCCGGAGCCCTGCTCGACGACGTTAACCTGTGTGGAAGAGGTCGGGAGAATCCACTAAGGATGTGAGACCTTTCCGAGGTTGTATGTCGGAGCCCTGCTTGACGACGTTAACCTGTGTGGAAGAGGTCGGGAGAATCCACCAAGGATGTGAGACCTTTCCGAGGTTGTATGTCGGAGCCTTTGCTCGACGACGTTAACCTGTGTGGAAGAGGTCGGGAGAATCCACCAAGGATGTGAGACCTTTCCGAGGTTGTATGTCGGAGCCTTTGCTCGACGACGTTAACCTGTGTGGAAGAGGTCGGGAGAATCCACCAAGGATGTGAGACCTTTCCGAGGTTGTATGTCGGAGCCCTGCTCGATGACGTTAACCTGTGTGGAAGAGGTCGAATCGGATCCCCCTGGGATCGATTTTGCTTTGATTGGGAGGGGGCGAATGCCGCGTATATCCCGAATCAAAGATAATGAGGGGTCTATCTTTAGACCATTACTACCTTTTTGAGGTCGAGATCAAGACCTTGTCCAAGGAGTATGAGTCCTGTAGGGGACTGTATGAAACTTAGAAGTGATAGAAAGTATCCTTGCATTTGCTTGGATTTTTCTGAAATATCATCTTGATGTTGGAAGTATTGAAGGATCTTTTTGACCAGAATTGGGGTCAAAGTTGCCCCCCAGTCCGCATTTGATGCAAAAATGACTGATGTCAGGAAGTTGATAAGAGCGATCTTTTGAGATTGGAGCAAAAGTTGCCCCCCAGTCGGGAATCACTTTCCCACAGACGGCGCCAAACTGTTGCGTCCTAGAATATTCGCGGCGGTAGAGAAATATTTAGTTTAACGTCTTAGCATTGTACGAAGATCCAGTACACAAGCAGATAAGTGAGAGGGTGTAGCGTTCATAAGAGACACCAAAGTTTTTACGTGGAAAACCCCTGAAAAAAGGGGGAAAAACCACGGGGCCTGGCCCGGTTTGAATGAATCCACTAGTATTTGTAGTCGATTACAAATGAGGCCCTTCCTTAGGAGAAGGCCTTGGATTGATGTAGCAAATGTACATCATATAGATTGCATTACATGGTAAGAGTTACATATACAGGTTTGTTTGGCCTGAAGGACCGTGGTCGGCAGGAGACCGGAGTCGGCAGGAGACCTGGGTCAGAAAGACCGTTGTCTGTTGATGGAGGTCGGAAGGACCATAGTAGGCGACAAAGGCCTGAAGAACTGTAGTCGGCAGGAGACCGTAGTCGGCAGGAGACCGTAGTCGGCCGGAGACCGTAGTCGGCCGGAGATAAGGAGTCAGGAGTTAGTCCCAGTGTCACTTGGAAGATCAGATGTTGATGGTCTGGCCTTGAGTAGGACGTCAGGTCTTAAGCAGGACGTCAGGTCTTCAGCAGGACGTCGGGTCTTCAGCAGGACGTCGGGACTTAACTTCGGGCCTTGAACAAGACGTCGGGTCTTTGGCAGGAAGTAGGGACTGAGTGTCAGGCCTTGAACAAGACGTCGGGTCTTTGGCAGGACGTCGGGGATGAACGTCGGGCCTTAAGGTGGTGGTCCGGCGAGGTTTTGTGGTGGTCCGGCGAGGTTCCTGCGGTGGTTCGGCGGTGGTCCGACGAGATTCCTGCGGTGGTCCGGCGGTGGTCCGGCGAGGTTCTGCGGTGGTCCGGCGGCTGTCGAGAAGGAACTCCTTCCTTCTCTTCTCCTCTTCTCTCTCTTGCTTGGATCCTCTCTTGTGAGAAATGAGGGCTATATTTATAGATTTTCTAGAGTGGCATGGCCCGTAAATAGGTGTGAGATCAGGGGCGAATAGGGAGTGGTCAAATGGACGGCCGATATTGAATCCTACGATCGTGCACCGTTCATTGGACATTTGAAGGCCTTAGTGATGTCGGAATTCTGTGATCTTGGGCTCGTTGGATTCGTCTCGTCGAGCCCTTCGATTCGAGTATAAGCTCGTCAAAATCGGAGTCCGTTTGGTAACTCAAATTGCGGTTTGAACCTTCCAACAGTGCTTCGGATCCATGATTTGGACCCATTTGGACTCAGATTGGGTCGAATTTGGTGTCGTTGGATTCGTATTTCCGAGACGCTCAGTTTGACTGTAAGCTCGCTGAAATCGGAGTTCAGGTGCTCCCGGATTTAATTTTTGAAGTTTCCAACTTGATTTTTGCCTCGAGATTCGTGCCCGATCAAGTTAATTTTCGCATGACGTATCAATAATCATTTCTATTTATGAATATTTGGTTTTTGTGCTTGATCTTATGTTGAACGCTTTAGAGACACTGCATAAGTTTAATTAAAATAAAATAATGAAACTAATATTCTAACTATTCTTTATTTGAAAATGTGTTATTTATCAGTTTTATAAGTAAGCAAGAGTGTTTTACATTATCAATACATCTGCAATCGCCAATAATTTCCAATATTATGGTGCCAAATCTACTACTAATCATGAGTTTAACAATATATGATTTTATGTATGTTTCGGGCTGAGAAATTCATGGCAGTAGAGTAAAAAGATTTTACGTCTTAGCGATGCACAAAAATTCAACGCACAAACAGATAATTGAAATGATAAAGAAACGCCTAAATTTTTACATGGAAAGTCCTAAAAATGGGAAAAAATCACGGGGCCTCGTCTAGTTTAAATGATTCCACTAATATTTAAGGAGATTATAGGGGCTAACTTTTCCTTAACTCAAGGATGATGAGAATACAATGTATTGGACAATTGACCAAACTTCAGATGAATACTCTTGATTTGATTGCATGACAGATATTAAAAGTATAGCAATAATAGTTGGGAAAATATTAAGCAGAGGTTTGTGATGGTTGAGGATCTAGTGATATTTAGAAGACAAACGAAAGACTGGGGACAGTCAATAGTTGGGAAGACATATGATGATATCCAATGAATTGGTGGAAGTTTGACAACAATCGGTGGTCGAAAAGAGATCTGTCGACTACTAACGAACGAGCGGAAGTACGACGACGGTCTGTGAACGGAAAGAGATCTGGAAACTACCAATGAATAGGCAAAAATACGGTGATGGTCATAGGTCAGGAAGAGTTTTGATGGCTACCAACGAACGTGTAGAAGTTCGACCACGATTGGTTGTCGGAAAGAGATCTGATGACAATGAACAAGTGGAATTTCGGTGATGGTTGGAAATTGGGAGGAGATTTGCCAGCCTCCAACAAATGGGTGGAAGTCCAGCGACGGTCAGTTGTCAGGAAGAAGCCCGATGGTAGCGATGCTGACTGCAAAATATGACTGAGCTCCTTAGCTTTCTCTTCTCTTCCCCCTTTCATGTAAAGAATGAGGGCTTACTTATATTTTGTGCTAGTGTCATGGCCAGTAAATATGGACAAGATCAACCGTAAGTTTGGAGTGTTCCATCGGATGATTAATATCAATCCCCTTGTTCATAGAGCATTTTTTAATATTTATAATGATGTCAGAATAAGGCAATCTTAGGCTTGTTTGATTCTTTTCATCAAGCCGCTCGATTTGACTATATTCATGTTATACTCGAATATCATTTGATTATCTAATTAATGCTCTAAAGCTAAGAAGGCTTTGGTCCTTTGATTTGAGATTATTTGGGCTCGGGTTGGATTGATTTTAGTGTCATTGGCTTTGTCTCCACGAGATGATCAATTTAATTATAATCTTGGTGAAATTAGAGTTTGGGTGATCTTGAATTCAAATTTTGAAGCTTCTGACTATTATTAGCATCAAGGTTCATGCTCGATCAACATGAATTTGTTTACGACATATCAGTTACATCCCTATTTTCAAACATTAAAGCTTGCAAAGTTCAAAAATAAGTGTCGGATGAAAAATTAGAAATTTGAACAAATTACGTGATGTGCACATTTTCCAAACATCAATGTGTACCTCCTGTCAGTGCCATGGACCAAATAAAGCACCTTTGATTAAGAATAGAACATTTCTTGATGTCAAAAAATAGATTAGAATAAGAATTGTTGAAAAAAAATTATTTACAAACTTTAAAAATGCTTCATATTGATTGTAAAGACTCCGTTGGACTTCGAATATGTCAAAATTAAATCAGAAACATCAAAAAATGATTATGAGGGCCCAAAAAATGACTAAAATCAGACAAGGCTTGACAGCTGAACATGCAAGCCAACCGACTCCGGCCTGCCACTAACGGGCCCGCATGCGCATGCGTACGCGTGATGCAAGCACTTTGTGCGCACGTTGGGGAGGGGGGGCTTGCCCTCCTCCCATTTAGGTGAGCTTTTTCCCTCTTTTTTGCCGCCAAAGTGATGGAAGATGAGATAGCTACAATGTCGCCTCTTCATAAATAGGAAATATTTAATTTTTTAAATAATTTTTACCTTTATTATTATTATTATTATTATCTCATTTTTACATTTACAAATAAAAAGTAAAAAAAAAAATTTGAATTGCCTTTTGAGCTATCCTGTTTCTTGTTCATATAAATACCGCCACCCCCTCCATGGGGGTTAGGGAGAGCAGTAATCTCATAACCGGTCAAAAATTTCTCCCATATATTAAAGAAAAAATTGATTGGAAATTTTTTGAGTTCGTCAACAGTGAAAAACGCTCGGTCCTCTATTGTGGGCTTTGGTTTTCATCTGAAGACTATCCTCATGAAGGATTAACAAAACTATCAATGGTGATAAAAGCTTGGTTCTCTGACACAGGCTCCGATCTTTCTCTGAAAACTATCATGTAGGAGTCGCAAGACTGTCAATCTCTGGTAAAGGCCCGATCCTCCATTGCAGACTCCTATTTTTCTCGGAATACTTTCTTATAGGAGTTGAATTATCATCAATCTCTAATAAAGGTTTGTTCCCTATTGTGCCCCCGAATTTTTCTTTAAAGACTTTCCTGTACGAGTCGCAAAACCATCAATCTCCGGTAAAGGCCTAATCCTTTAGTACTAATTTTTAGCTAAGAGGACGTTGGTGGCAACTAAGGCCTTGGCTTTTCTAAAATTTTGAAATAGATATGGAGGACACTAGAAAGACTAGTAATCAATGGAGCTGCTTATATTTATTATCAGGGAGGTATGTTTTCAAGAGTAGTTCATATAATCTGTCAGATGATACAAGTTTTTCCTTTGGAGTGCTTTGTCATAATAACTCTGATATCCATCAAAAGCCAATTTTACGTGTGTTTCTTCTGGAGGTGGATTAACGAATGCACCAAGAGCTACCCTTTCTGCCATGAAAGTAATGAAATAAGATAAAATTCTGTAGGTAATGTTTTTCCTTCTTGTATTTTTATCTTTTATTGGATCATATAATTGTCTTCTACCTATGCAGGATTGTGATAAGAGAAGATATCATGGAGCAATGTTGATTGATAACTGATACGTCATCACAAAATTAACTTGATCGGGCACGAATCTCGAGGCAAAATCAGTTCGGAAACTTCAAAAATTAATTTCGGGAGCATATGAACTCCGATTTCAGCGAGCTTATAGTCAAACTGAGCGTCTCGGAAATACAAACCCAACAACACCAAGATCAACCCAATCCGAGCCCAAATGAGTCCGAATCAAGGGCTTAAAGTGATGTTGGAATGTTCAAACCGCAATTTGAGTTACCAAACGGTCTCCGATTTTGATGAGCTTATACTTGAATCGAACGGCTCGACGAGACAAATCCAACGAGCCCAAGATCCCCGAATTCCGACATCATTAAAGCCTTCAAATGCCCAACAAACGGTGCATGATCAAAGGATTCGATATCGGCCGTCCATTCAAACCACTCCTAATTCGCCCATGATCTCACGCCTATTTACGGGCTATGCCACTCCTTAAAAACTATAAATAGAGCCCTCATTCTACACAAAGGGAACTCAAGTGAAGAGAGAGAAGAAGAAGATGAGGAAGAAGCCCGATGGTAGCGATGCTGACTGCAAAATATGACTGAGCTCCTTAGCTTTCTCTTCTCTTCCCCCTTTCATGTAAAGAATGAGGGCTTACTTATATTTTGTGCTAGTGTCATGGCCAGTAAATATGGACAAGATCAACCGTAAGTTTGGAGTGTTCCATCGGATGATTAATATCAATCCCCTTGTTCATAGAGCATTTTTTAATATTTATAATGATGTCAGAATAAGGCAATCTTAGGCTTGTTTGATTCTTTTCATCAAGCCGCTCGATTTGACTATATTCATGTTATACTCGAATATCATTTGATTATCTAATTAATGCTCTAAAGCTAAGAAGGCTTTGGTCCTTTGATTTGAGATTATTTGGGCTCGGGTTGGATTGATTTTAGTGTCATTGGCTTTGTCTCCACGAGATGATCAATTTAATTATAATCTTGGTGAAATTAGAGTTTGGGTGATCTTGAATTCAAATTTTGAAGCTTCTGACTATTATTAGCATCAAGGTTCATGCTCGATCAACATGAATTTGTTTACGACATATCAGTTACATCCCTATTTTCAAACATTAAAGCTTGCAAAGTTCAAAAATAAGTGTCGGATGAAAAATTAGAAATTTGAACAAATTACGTGAAGTGCACATTTTCCAAACATCAATGTGTACCTCCTGTCAGTGCCATGGACCAAATAAAGCACCTTTGATTAAGAATAGAACATTTCTTGATGTCAAAAAATAGATTAGAATAAGAATTGTTGAAAAAAAATTATTTACAAACTTTAAAAATGCTTCATATTGATTGTAAAGACTCCGTTGGACTTCGAATATGTCAAAATTAAATCAGAAACATCAAAAAATGGTTATGAGGGCCCAAAAAATGACTAAAATCAGACAAGGCTTGACAGCTGAACATGCAAGCCAACCGACTCCGGCCTGCCACTAACGGGCCCGCATGCGCATGCGTACGCGTGATGCAAGCACTTTGTGCGCACGTTGGGGAGGGGGGGCTTGCCCTCCTCCCATTTAGGTGAGCTTTTTCCCTCTTTTTTGCCGCCAAAGTGATGGAAGATGAGACAGCTACAATGTTGCCTCTTCATAAATAGGAAATATTTAATTTTTTAAATAATTTTTACCTTTATTATTATTATTATTATTATTATCTCATTTTTACATTTACAAATAAAAAGTTAAAAAAAAAAAAAAATTTGAATTGCCTTTTGAGCTATCCTATTTCTTGTTCATATAAATACCGCCACCCCCTCCATGGGGGTTAGGGAGAGCAGTAATCTCATAACCGGTCAAAAATTTCTCCCATATATTAAAGAAAAAATTGATTGGAAATTTTTTGAGTTCGTCAACAGTGAAAAAGGCTCGGTCCTCTATTGTGGGCTTTGGTTTTCATCTGAGGACTATCCTGAAGGATTAACAAAACTATCAATGGTGATAAAAGCTTGGTTCTCTGACACAGGCTCCGATCTTTCTCTGAAAACTATCATGTAGGAGTCGCAAGACTGTCAATCTCTGGTAAAGGCCCGATCCTCCATTGCAAACTCCTATTTTTCTCGGAATACTTTCTTATAGGAGTTGAAATATCATCAATCTCTAATAAAGGTTTGTTCCCTATTGTGCCCCCGAATTTTTCTTTAAAGACTTTCCTGTACGAGTCGCAAAACCATCAATCTCCGGTAAAGGCCTAATCCTTTAGTACTAATTTTTAGCTAAGAGGACGTTGGTGGCAACTAAGGCCTTGGCTTTTCTAAAATTTTGAAATAGATATGGAGGACACTAGAAAGACTAGTAATCAATGGAGCTGCTTATATTTATTATCAGGGAGGTATGTTTTCAAGAGTTCATATAATCTGTCAAATGATACAAGTTTTTCCTTTGGAGTGCTTTGTCATAATAACTCTGATATCCATCAAAAGCCAATTTTACGTGTGTTTCTTCTAGAGGTGGATTAACAAATGCACCAAGAGCTACCCTTTCTGCCATGGAAGTAATGAAATAAGATAAAATTCTGTAGGAATATGTTTTTCCTTCTTGTATTTTTATCTTTTATTGGATCATATAATTGTCTTCTACCTCTGCAGGATTGTGATAAGAGAAGATATCATGGAGCAATGTTAATTGATGACATTGTATCTGCCATTACTTCTAATAGCTTGGAGTTGATTCGTAAAAAACTTATATACTGAATTATGTGCTGATTATTTTTTCAAAAAGATATCACAGAGTTCATGATAGCCATGTATGAGATGGTTAGGATTGAGAGCTCCTGAATTACTTGAGATTTTGAAGGTGTGTGGTGTCACCTTACCCCAGTTCTTATGCAGAGTTATAATGATTTGGGTTTAATAATTTTTTTAGAGAACGTGGAGCAGCACTGACTGTCGAGCATTTATTCAAAATGTATAAATTCACAAATGATTCTCAAGGTTGGGTTTCATGTCACAATAATAAGAAGTGGTTAGATTTTTTAACACGTGATCATTCTAAAAATTTTTCCAGCTAATTCTTTTTTTATGAAGAATGAGTGGGCTCTTTCAGAAAAGTGGGGGAGGTTAAAGGAGCAACCAAACTCTTATAGCCTAGGAGAGGAGGAGATAATGAAAACTCTTAATTTTTCTGATAAGGAAATCCTTCAGCAGGAGTTGCACTATATTAGTCAATGTGTGGCATAAGAGTGCCTTTTTAAAGTTGGCATTTCTATTCATGTAAAAAAATATCATGCAATTTAGTTTAAGAGATATGAGAAAGTCCATGAAGTGCATTCTAGTCCTTTTAAGCTTTCAACTAACGCCCTCTAGAAGGTCGAAAAGAAACTGGATTTTCCTTCTTGAAGAAAAAGAAAAATAATGATAAAATCATCATGCCAATGAATAGTGAAGGGTGTAGGGAGGTTATATGTCCATTGACCATCAATACAATTTCCTTAGATTTAGATACGACCGCGAGATCGTCTTCTGCGACCTCTATAGGTAAAGAGAGCGGCTGTGGGATCTGGGTCAGAAGAAGCGTGAGCAGAGTCTGAGGCGATATTGATCTTCTCGCTGAGTAAGAGCGGGTAGAGTTGATCGAGGGAGAGAGGATGTAACGTGGTCTGAATTGCAGTTTTAAAGGACTGGTAGGAGGAAGGTAGACCATTGAGGATGCATGTAAAGGATTACATCTTCGTTGTCAACCGTCGAACCTGATGCCGAGATTTGATCGACGATTATCTTGATGGCCGAGAGGTACTGTGTGACCATCTGGTTCTTGAGAGAAATGTTGTGAAGGGAGTTCTTGAGCGGTATAACCTTCGATCGGTTGGTGGATTGGAATTGAGTTTCTAATGTGGACCAAATCACTGCAGTGGAGTCCAGATTGACGACGTATGGAAAAATGGAAGGTGAAATCGTCGAGCAAATGGCAGCGGCAAGATTTTGGTCGTTGAGCAGCCACTATTGATGCAGTGGATTCAGCGCAGATGATCCATCGGGATTATAGAGGAGCGGAGCGGGAGACGTGTGATGGAGATCAAGAAATTTCTATAACCGATTTGCGTGGAGCAGTTTGGCGATCTGTGCTTTCTAGACGGGATAATTGTCGGCGTCAAGTTGCACCAGAACAATGGTTTTAAGATTTGCGACGACGAATTTGAGGGCAGACGGGATGGAAGGATCGCTGATCTCTTCCATGTCTTCTTGATCGCCGGGATGAGAGGTAGCAGAGCTCATGGGGAGGGAGGAAGAAGAAGATCGTGCTAAGCTCTTGATATCATGTAGAAACTCACGGATCAAGAACAAGAGAAAAGAGACCAACAGTAAAAGCAAGAAATGGAAACCCTTGTCTTATTCATCTGATGGTATCACTATTTATAGTACAAATAAGCTGTAAAGGTAAGGCTTAACCAATACGATAAAGCCATGTCAGTAAATGTAATAATACATTATTTATTTAATGGTTATGTTCTAATAGATAGTGGGATTTGACCTTTGAAGATACATATCTCGGAGGGTCATAATTCCATACTTTAAACCACCGACTTTCATTAAGGACCATCTTGTTGTTAATAAATTCAAAATATTTAATCATATTATTTGAATGGATGTGTCTTTTCATTTGTGTGGATGTGGTTTATTTTCTTAATTAAATGTAGTTAATTGTAAGTGAAAGGGTGTGTGAAGCAATGTTTCATTTGAAAGTGAAAGGGTGTATGTGAAGTGATGTCTAATTAAGATAAAAGAGTTGTAATGTGTGCATGAGATAAATAATAGAAGAAAAAGTTTGTGTGTTTCTTCTTCTCTCATTTTTTCTCTTCTTCTTCTTCTTCCAATTTTTTTCTGTTTATTTCACAATTTGGTATCAGAGCGTCATGGCAAATTCTGGAAGTTTTTCGATGGGACAAATACCTCTACCACGACTCACGAAGACAAATTATGATAATTGGAGTATTCAGATGCGGGCATTGTTGGGCGCACAAGATGCATGGGAAGTCGTTGAGAACGGCTTCGTTGAAGTGACGGATACGGCGGGCATGACGGCGAACCAATTAAAGGCGTTGAAAGAGACGCGTGCAAAGGATAAAATGGCTTTCTACTTGCTATATCAAGCAATAGATGAGTCGGGCTTTGAGAAGATTGCCGGAGCGACAACTTCAAAAGAAGCGTGGAACACTTTAGAGAAAGTGTTCAAAGGTGCCGATCGTGTCAAGCAAGTTCGCCTCCAAACTTTGAGAGGTGAATTGGAAGGGATGAAGATGAAAGAATCAGAAGGTGTATCTGATTACATCACTCGTGTGCAAGCCGTAGTAAATCAACTAAAGAGAAATGGTGAGATGTTAACCGATGCCCGAGTAGTGGAGAAGATATTGCGGTCATTAACCAATAATTTTGAGAATGTTGTATGTGCGATTGAAGAATCAAAGGATCTCGGCACACTAACTGTTGAAGAGCTTGCTGGCTCTCTTGAGGCACATGAGCAACGAAAGAAGAAAAAGGAGGAGACACTCGAAGAAGTTCTTCAATCAAAGGCAACAATTAAAGATGATAAGGTACTATATTCTCAAAATTTTTGTGGAAGAGGACGAGGAAGAAGAGGTCGTGGAAATGAACGTGGTGGAAGAGGTCGTGGTTATGGAAGACAATTTGAAGAGAAGGAACAGGCAAATCAACAAAATTGGCGAGGTCGAGGACGAGGACGTGGAAGAGGCGGTCGGCAAAATCATTCAAATGTTGAATGTTACAAATGTGGCAAGTATGGTCACTATGCGAAGGATTGCAACTCTGAAAAATGTTACAATTGTGGCAAATTTGGGCATTATGCAAGAGATTGTTATGGTGAAAAGAAAATTGAGGAGAATACAAATCTTGTAACAGAAGAAGAGGTGAAAGATGGGCTTCTCATGATAGCTCATGATGAAAAGAACAGTAGTGACGAGACGACTTGGTATCTAGACACTGGTGCTAGTAACCACATGTGCGGGCATAGACATTTGTTCAAAGAAATGCGGCTCGTTGAGGATGGACATTTTCATTTGGTGATGCATCAAAGATTCAAGTAAAAGGTCAAGGTACAATTTCTTACATGCAAAAAGATGGCGCAAAAGGCCTAATTGAAAATGTGTATTTTGTACCTGATCTTAAAAGCAACATACTTAGTATGGGGCAACTCATGGAGAAAGGATATTCAGTGTTCATGAAAGATGAAGTTCTACAATTGAAAGATAAGAAGGGGCGGTTAGTCACACAAATTAATATGGCGAAGAATAGAATGTACAAGATCAACTTGGTTTATGTACGAGAAAAATGCTTGCAAGTTGATGTAGAAGACAAGGCGTCTCTATGGCATTTACGATTTGGTCATTTGCACTATGGAGGCCTACAAAAATTGTTGAAGAAGAAAATGGTGTATGGACTACCAGAAGTAGATTACACCAACAAGCTTTGTGAAGATTGTATATTTGGGAAACATGCAAGAAATTCATTTCAGAAAAAGGCTGAATATCGAGCATCAAGTATTCTTGAATTAGTACACACTGACATTTGTGGGCCAATCACTCCTGAATCTTTCAGTGGTAAAAGGTATTTTATTACTTTTATCGATGATTATTCCAGAAAAACTTGGGTTTATTTTTTGAAGGAAAAATCCGAGACTTTCAATGTGTTTAAGAAATTCAAAGCCATGGTGGAGAAGACGACCGGAAAGTTTATTAGAGCATTGCGATCTGATAGAGGTGGTGAATACAACTCAGCGGAGTTTACAAGTTTCTGTGAGCAACAAGGAGTAAGAAGGTTTCTAACCACACCATATTCACCCCAACAAAATGGTGTGGCCGAGAGAAAGAATCGGACCATTCTTGATATGGTTCGGTCAATGTTGAAGAGTAAAGAAATGCCTAAAGAATTTTGGGCGGAAGCAGTGCAATGTTCAATTTACATACAAAATAGATGCCCACATATGAAGTTAGAAGATAAAACTCCACAAGAGGCATGGAGTGGTAAAAAACCGATAGTCTCGCATCTTAAAATATTTGGTAGTGTAGCCTATGCACATGTGCCGGATCAACAAAGAACAAAGCTTGAAGATAAAAGCAAGAAGTATGTGTTTATTGGGTATGATGAGCAAACTAAGGGTTACAAACTACTTGACCCAATAAATAAGAAGGTGGTGCTAAGTCGAGATGTTCGAGTGAATGAAGCAAGAAAATGGGATTGGAACAATTCATCGGAAGAACAAATGGAAGATGGAGAATCACCAACTATTTCACTAACAAATTTTCCTACTTGTTCTCAGGTACCTAGAAATACTCAAACATCTGATGTCGAGCAAGAATCAAGACAATCAAAAATGCGAAGCCTACAAGAGTTGTATGATTCTACAAGCGAAGCACATCTTATTTGTCTTCTTGCTGATGGTGAAAATATAAGTTTTGAAGAAGCGGTGAAGAATGAAAAGTGGAAAGAAGCTATGGATGAGGAGATCAAGTCCATCGAAAGAAACAAAACATGGAAACTTGCAGAATTACCTAAAGGAAGTCGACCTATTGGTGTAAAGTGGGTGTTCAAGAAAAAGATGAATGCTCAAGGTGAGATAGATCGATACAAGGCTCGACTTGTGGCAAAGGGATATATACAAAAAGCTGGGATAGACTATGATGAGGTTTTTGCCCCAGTTACAAGAATGGAGACAATTCGACTTCTTATCTCTTATGCGGCACAGTTTGAATGGCCAATATATCAGATGGATGTGAAGTCGGCATTTTTGAATGGAGTGATAGAAGAGGAGATTTATCTTGAACAATCACCTGGTTACAAGAAGATTGGAGAAGAACAAAAAGTATTGAAGTTAAGAAAGGCACTTTATGGGTTAAAGCAAGCACCTCGAGCTTGGAATACTCGTATCGACATTTATTTCAAGAAAAATGGGTTCACTCAATGCCCATATGAGCATGCACTGTATGTGAAGAAAAAAGGAGGTAACTTGTTATTTGTAGCACTTTATGTTGATGATCTTCTTTTCATGGGGAATAATGGCAAGATGATTGAAAATTTTAAATGTGAGATGGAACAAGAATTTGAAATGACAGATTTGGGCCTAATGAAGTATTTTCTTGGTCTAGAAGTTAGACAAGGAAAATCAGGAATTTTTGTGTCACAAGAAGCAAACTCAAAAGACATCTTAAAGAAGAACAAGATGGAAAATTGTAATCCAGTAACAACGCCAATGGAATTAGGTGCCAAATTCTCAAGGTTTGATGGTGGAGATCGAGTCGACGCAACAAAATATCGAAGTTTGGTGGGAAGTTTGCGTTATCTCACAAGCACTCGGCCAGATATTTCTTATAGTGTTGGAGTGGTAAGTCGGTTCATGGAAGAGCCGACCTATACGCATTGGAAGGCATTGAAGAGAATTCTTCGATATGTCCAAGGAACAGAATCACTCAGATTATTTTACTCGAAGACGAATGAATATAAATTGGTGGGTTACTCCGACAGTGATTGGTGCGGAGACATAGATGATCGAAAGAGTACATCGGGGTATGTATTTTTTTTGGGAGATACGGCATTCACATGGCTATCAAAGAAACAACCGATAGTGACACTTTCGACATGTGAGGCGGAATATGTGGCGGCAGCATTGTGTGTGTGTCATGCAGTTTGGCTAAGGAATTTACTCTATGAAATGAATCTCCAACAAACAGAAGCTACCGAGATTCGTGTTGATAACAAATCTGCAATTGAGTTAGCAAAGAATCCGGTACATCATGAAAGAAGCAAGCATATCGATGTCAAATTTCATTTCATCTGTGAACATGTGAAGGAAGGAAGTACGAGAATGATTCATGTTGCAAGTCATGATCAAGTAGCAGATATATTTACAAAGCCATTACCCACAATATTGTTCGAGAAATGCAAAATGGCGATCGGCATGAAGGATGGAAGAGATTTTGAATTTAAAGGAGGAATTTGTTAATAAATTCAAAATATTTAATCATATTATTTGAATGGATGTGTCTTTTCATTTGTGTGGATGTGGTTTATTTTCTTAATTAAATGTAGTTAATTGTAAGTGAAAGGGTGTGTGAAGCAATGTTTCATTTGAAAGTGAAAGGGTGTATGTGAAGTGATGTCTAATTAAGATAAAAGAGTTGTAATGTGTGCATGAGATAAATAATAGAAGAAAAAGTTTGTGTGTTTCTTCTTCTCTCATTTTTTCTCTTCTTCTTCTTCTTCCAATTTTTTTCTGTTTATTTCACACTTGTCACATCTCAGTCTACTAACAATTGTTGAATTTCCAATTTCACTTTCTTGATATTCATTATGCATCTGTTAAAAATAAGAGGGTCGCCAGTAGTTCCAGACAAAGAAATTTAACCTCACATACTCCCATCAGTCGGACAGCTTTTTTGAATTCTCATGTAGATGCCTTAAATAATACAGGTGAGCTCCATAGGGAATGTTTCTCTACAGCCACGGATTCGCAAGCAGGAGCGGGATTCACAGGGGGTGAGCGGGCTTTGATTCACAGGCGGGAGCGAAATTCGCAGGCGGTCGACAGAGGTCGACATATCTCGGGACGACGAGCGGGATTCACAGACAAACATGATTTGCATCTTCAATGACAAGACAAAGGTCTACGTAGCTCAGGACGACGAGCAGGATTCGCGGATGACGCAGGAGCTCAATGAGCCACTCGACTCGACTAGTTTCCTAAGACGAGTCGAGCTCGAGTTGGACTCAAACACCCCTTGGCTCGAACTTGATTCTACTCGTTTACACCCCTAGTGACATACTAAACATTGGTGCAACTGTCTATCTACCGAAGTGAAGATAAGTAGTGGAAGATACTGCTCAATGTCTGTCGCATATGCAGTTATATGGTTCCATCTGAAATTTTTTATTTGTGCTTAGAAATAAATTGATAAATTACAGGAGATGATGTAAAGCATTTGTTGATTCGATCATAATTTTGAAGCAGGTCAATTAGAGATGAATAGATTTATTTAAATTCTGAAGAAGTAGATTCAAACTTGGTTTGGGGTCATTAAAGTTGGCGCTGAAGGTAACTTGAGCCATTTTTATTGAATAAAAATTGTTTAATGTTGTTAATAGGCCAGCTATTAAATACCAATGATATTCCCATTTACACTCAGCGTTATTGGCTAAATTGTAAGATTCAATGGGGATGAAAAATAAATTCTTCGGCTCGGAAAGATATGTAAAATCAATGAGAAAATTATTGGAAGCGTACCCGAATCTATTGAAATGCATGATGGAGGTTTTCGGTCTTCTGTGTTTGAAGCGGCGTTCTTCAAGAGAGTGAGAGACAAATTCTTTTCACTCAAAGATGGTAAATGAGAGAAACAACAAATTAAACACTTAAACCGGGGACTACGACCCTTTTATACTTTAAATTTATTTATTTTATTTCAGCACATCATTAAAATAAAATAAATACTTGACATATACACAATATTTAATTTCATACAAAATAAATAAGATGTAACATAAGCCAAATAATAATTTATTTCTTAAATAGACCACACACTTAATTGGCTCAAATTTTGATAACAGCTGAAGTATTATACTTAATTTATATGCATAAATATATAGGCAAATGCCCACCCTAATTTTTTTTTTTAATTTTAGAGGGTATATTTTGAAATATTTTGGGTATTTTGGATATTTTGCCCCCTCTCAAAAAAATTTTTGGCCCTAATTTTATCAATCCTAAGCATCTTTGTCCATCTCCCACAAAAAAAAAAAATTACCCACCCTAAAAAAAGAAGCTGGATCCGCCCCTGTATGAGGGACACAAGCTCTTACACTTCTTGCTTGTATGAATAATGCTAAGGTTTGTAATATTTTATCAAATGGCATGTGGCAACTCTCAATCCCCACCTCTAAGAATTAATTAGGATTTGTAATCATATTGAACTATTTGTTTTTAGAAAATAGTAAGAAGAAAGCTTTCCCAAATGAAATCTTAAACTGGTACAAGTGTTGACTTGTTTTGGGAAAATTAATTTATCATGTCTCCTAGCCATAGTAGCATGATAGAGCTCAAGAAATTTGTTTAGCTCGAAAACAAAGCTCATCAAGGCTATCGATCAATAATATGTTGTCTTGTTTTAAATTAATTATTTTGTGCGTACGCCGCCGAACGTCGTCCGGAAATCAATCGGAATGCGCCATGTCACTTCTGTGCTCGGTACCACTGATGTAGCGCATTCTGGTTGATCTTCGGACAATATTATGCGTCCGGTCTCCGCACAGAAAATTTCTCCTTATTTTGGGGTAGAATTGTCACTTTGTTCAACGCTACAGTATTGTGCCTTTGATCGGCATAATTTACAATTTAGCTGAGAGCTGATTGATTTATATAGTAAAATTAATTAGAAAAGTGTACCAACTGATCTATTTTAAGATAAACCTTCGTATTTTTAGTGAGGTTGGTTTAGTTTTGGAAGAACCGAATTGTAATTAAATTATAAGATAAACCTTTGTATTTTTAGCTTAAATAATATGTATTAAGAAAAATATTAAATATTTTTTATTCAAATTTATAATTTTATATGTGAAATAAATATCCATATCTTTCACTTGCTAATGTTAAATTTAGGAGCTTTACTTATTTAATATTTTAAAAATTAATATGATTTAGTTTTCAATTTAGTTGACTTTATAAAAGCAAAAAAACTAGTCAATAATCAAAGTAACAAATAATTAAAATTGCTAATAATAAACAACCAAATAAAATGATTTTCTTTTGCATAAAAATTTTTATCTAAATAATTAAAGGTGGTGCTTTAGGTTTCATTGGGACAGCTTTTAATACCTATTTTTTTCATTATTTTAAGAAAAATTTTATGCTAGAAAGTTGATATAAAAAACAATAAGAAAATTATCCAAATGAAAGCTTTATTTGAGAGTTGAGACAGATTTCTTATTGTTTTTTAAAACAGTTTAGTTTTCTAATATAAAAAGTTCCACTTTAAAATATTTTTGAACTATAAAGTTGTTTTCGAAATCAGTAAAAAGCTGTCCCAACCGAAACATAAGCCTTAATTATTTTGTTCAAAAAATTTATCTTAAATGAGATGTCAATAATGCGGAATTTGAGACTTAGGCTTCGTTTGGGACGGCTTTTTTATTGTTTTCTAAAACGGAGTTTTAGTACAATTTTTTTTTATTTTTGAACTAAAACTCCGTTTTAAAAAGCAATAAAAAATCCGTCCCGACGACTTTCTTATTATTTCTTAAAATAACTTTCTAAAAAACTGCTTTAAAAAATAATTAAATAGCCGTCTAAAAAAAACTGTCGTCAGAAAATCAGTCTAAGTAGTTAGCTTCAGAAAAATGTACAAACTTCCAAGACGCTTTCGCTTAGTTCTGCATGGATTTATTTAGCAGTTCGTGCCAATCACGCCGCAGAGAACCATAGAGAATAAAATAAAGCACATACACGCAGCTTTTTATAATTGTTAAACAAAATTAAATCCTAAGTTTAAGCTCAATTATCAACTCAACATATCTCATTTAGAGTTTGTTTGGGGTAGCTGTAGCTTTTATAAAAGTGATTTTAAAACTGTTATAGAGAAATCAATTTTTTTTTAAATAGCTTTCTAACGTAAATTTTTTTTAGAGCAATAAACAAGTAGTAGCCAAACAGAAACCAATTGCCCTCTGCCCGATTGAGTTGTTTTCACATACAGAAATTTCTATTTAGAAGTGATACATCATCATGAAATATCTTGATCGGGCACGAATCTCGGCGCAAAAAATCAAGTTGGAAACTTCAAAAATTAAATCAGGGATCATCTGAACTCTGATTTCAGCAAACTTATAGTCGAATTGATCATCTCAGAAATACAAACCCAACGACACCAAATGCAACTCAATCCGAGCCCAAATGGGTCCGAATCGAAGACTCGAAGCGCTATTGGAAGGTTCAAATCACAATTTGAGTTACAAAACGATTTCCAAACATGACGAAATTATAGTCGAATCGAGCGACTCGACGAGACGAATCCAACAAGCCCAAGATCACCAAATTTTGACATCATTAAGACCTTCAAATGTCTGACGAACGGTGCACGATCAAGGGATTTAACATTAACCGTCCATTTGACCACTCCCTATTTGCCTCTGATCTCACACCTATTTACAAGCTATGCCAGTCCAGAAAATCTATAAATAGACACCTCATTTCTCATGAGGTGGGATGGAAGCACGAAGAAGGAGGAGAAGAAGAGAAGAAGATTAGGAGGGAAGAACTCCTCGACCACCGCCTTCGGAATTCTATCTGAACGACGCAGGAATTCCGCCCGACCTCTCCAAGTGACGCCGAGGTTTCACCTGAACTCCAAGTAACGTAGGAGTTCTGCCTGAATACCATCTAATACCGGAGTTCTCCTCGGCCGCCAACTGACGGTGGAATGCTACCTGACGCTAGACCTCCGCTCTTCGCTAAGTTTCAACATGATGTCGGACTTCTACCAGTTATCCGACTATTGTTGGACATCTATCCGAAGTTGAATTTATGTCTATTGTTGGACTTCTACCTAACGCCGTCGTTTTGACATTCATCGTTAGACAACAGTCCTTCCGACCTCCGTCGCCAGCCGACTACGGTCCGCCTGACTTACATTGCCTGCCGACTACAGTCCTTCCGACCTCCTTCTCCCGTCAACTACCGTCCTCCTGACTTACGTCATCCACAGACTACAGTCTTTTTGACATCCGTCACCAAACTATGGTCCTCCCTACCAAACGAACACGTCAATAGTGATTCTTTGTGTTCACATCATATAATATACTCTATAAAATGTACATCAATCTAAGGCTTTCTCCCAAGGAAGGGCCTCATTTGTAATCAACTACAATACTAGTGGATTCATTCAAATTGGGCTAGGCCTCGTGATTTTTCCCCCTTTTCAGCGGTTTTCCACGTAAAAATATTGGTGTCTTCTATGAATGCTACACACTCTATTATCTGATTGCATGCCGGATTTTCGTACAATGCTAAGACATTAAACTTTATATTTCTCTACCACCGCAAATACGCCTAGACGCAACAAGAAGTTTATAGAAAAATTGTTGGATGACTATGGCACCCCAAGAGGGAGGGGGGGGGTGAATTGGGGTTTTCAAAATTTTTATTAAAAGAAGAAAAATAAAATGATTTTAAAATAATTTTGAAAGGAGTAAGTAATCACACAATAATTTTTTATAAAAAAAACAGAAAAATAAATACAAGGAATGAATATAAGAGGCACAATATTTTTACGTGGTTCGGCCCGGATTCCAATCCGACCTACGTCCACGCTAGCCAACTCTCGGGCTAGAATTCACTAATCCCAGGTTTGCTTTGCAAACCTCACTTCTTTAAACCGAAAAAGTTCTTTACAACCTAAGTACTCTCCAACACGGGCGAGTACAACCCAATCTAATTACAATTAAAACTTCTTTAAGTCAAATGACTTAGATAAATAAAATGAAAAATATAATTTGATGAAAATGAAATAAGCTCAAATAATCTTGCAATAAAATATCCACAATATTTGAGGTGATCTTACAAATTAACTTTAATCACCTCACTACTTGCAAATGGAATATTAAACTTGCTCACTTTAAGATAGATTATTATAAGAATAATATTTTAAATAAAAATATAATCTTGCTGATTTAAACTTTAACTTTTCCAATAAAGTAAAATGAGTTTGATAATAGATGTAAATCTATGTCACCTTAAAGAAGTAAAATATTTCATTTGCTAAACTTTATGGATTTGAAAGATATGATATAGAAAACTTTAATATAAAATTTGCAACAAGTAATTCACCATAAAATAAATATTTTCAAGAAAGAAATATATGGTGAAAGCTAAAAGAACAGCAAGTAAGGATTTAGAGATGAAAAGCAAACTCAAGGACTCAAGTGAGATTCCTCGGTTTTGTGTGTTGATGCTTTCCAACAATGATTTCGATCTCACAAATGAAATGAGCTCTTGGAGTAAAATCAAGGCTTCTCCTCTTAAGATTTAGCATGCAAAAAGGAAAGAAGGAATGGAAGAATTGCTGGAGATTTTTTTTTATCAGCCCTTACATGAAGAAGATAGGTATTTAAAGAGAAAGGACAAGTAAAGACACATTTGAATAAAAATAGTATTCTAATATGTTTTCTATCAACTAATAATATTATATTTCATTAAAAATTCATTTATATTAATTATATATGAGATTCAAACGGCTAGAAAATGGCTAGCCACATGGGAAGGTCAAAAAATCATCATATGCATCCAAAATAAGGCTAAAACGGCTAGTAGCAGCTTTTATTTAAATCCGATAATGTTAGGAAATTCATTATAAATTCAAATGAAATCCAAATCAGTCATATAATATATCAATTTATATCTACAGAATCTAAAAAATCTAATGTAATAAAAATTTGACCACGTTTTAGACATCATATGATCATATTTAGTACAATAAAAAACTCATGCATATTTTAAATATTTAAGTGTATATTGAATATTAATATAATAATATTATGTAATATATATAAAATTAATCATACATTAATTAATATATATGAAATAAGTCAGTTTAAAATAACTACATAATAAAAATTTTGTCATATAAACTTATTATCTTTAATTCCCTAATTATATAACTTTATATATTTGATAATAATTAATCAATCAATGTTGATTATAAAATTTATTTATTAAAGAAATCTTATAGATTTTTATATCAAGATTAATATATAATCAAAAGATATTTAGATTGTGAGCAAATCAAAATATGCAAGTACCATTAACAAACTCCTACGATAATGTAAAAGGCTTCAAATTATGCATCTTGGTCCATCTTAATCTCAACATTTGATTGATCTTGAGTTGTGCAATGTAAATCCCATAAGCAATTACAATGCACATCATTACACCTGAAATACTTAGGACACAAATTAGAGCATCCAAGCATATATTTGTTATCATCAAAATCTCTTAAATAGGTAATGAGGTAGATAATATCAACAAAATTTAGTCGTTTATCAAGTAATTCATTGCATAACTTCAAATATTTTTAGTTTTGTAAGAACTTTACATAAAATCATTTTTTTTTTTTAATTTTGAAGTAAGCTGTCGGAAAAATATAACTATCATTTTTCTTGAATTTGAGGATTCATATCTCTCTTTACTTTGATTTTAATTAATCAAATATTGATGTACTTGTATATTATAGATTTAATAATATGATTATAAAATTATCACAAATATTTTTTTATATTTGCACAATATGTGATAAGATGTACTCTTAGTGAAAAAGAATTTTTTTTTAATTCATCTCCAGGCTGAATTAATTGTTCATTTTTTTTTACTCTAAATATGCTCTTTTAACCCAATATAAGTTGTAAAATTTCTACTTACAATAATATTTAACTAACACTAAATATTCTAGGTGCATATATGACTTCCTTGGTTCCTTCAAAAAATTTTGTCAATGGAATATACAAATATTTTGTTAGCCTCGTAGATGAACCCAAGAAAATACAACAACAACAACAACAACATCAAGCCTTTATCCCACTACGTGGGGTCGGCTACATGAATCCTTTTTCTCCATTGTGTCCTATTAAAAGTCAAATTCTCGTTTAAATCTAATAAAGAAAGGTCATTCCTAATATTTTCTAACCAAGTCTTTTTAGGTCTACCCCTACCTTTCTTAACATAAGTCAAATCTAATACCTCTACTCTCCTAACCGGGTCATCGCAAGTCCGCCGTTTTATGTGACCAAACCATTTAAGGCGACTTTCTCTAATATTATCTTCTACTGGAGCTACTCCAACCTTTTCACGTATATGCTCATTTCGTATCCTATCTCTAAGGGTAAAGCCACTCATCCACCTGAGCATCCTCATCTCTGCCACACTTAACTTAGTATTATGCTTCTCTTTTAAAGGCCAACATTCGGCACCATAAAGCATTGCAGGCCTCACTACCATCTTATAGAATTTCCCCTTAAGTTTGAGGGGTACATTTCTATCACATAACAAGCCCGATGCATTCCTCCACTTCAACCATCCAACTTGAATTCTGCTGATAATATCCCCATCTATTTCACCATCACTCTGAACAATAGATCCAAGATATCTAAAACGTGTACTCTTATTAATGACTTGATCGCCCAAAGTCACAATCCCCTCACTAGGTCTATTACTACTAAAATTACACTCCATATATTCCGTTTTAGATCTACTCAAGCGAAAACCTTTAGACTCTAAGGTTGACCTCCATAATTCAAGTTTACCTTCAACTCCCTCTCTAGTCTTATCAACAAGAAGAATATCATCAGCAAAAAACATACACCAAGGTACATCCTCTTGCAAATGTCTAGTGAGAACATCCATGACTAAAGTAAAAAGATATGGGCTTAAGGCTGATCCTAATGTAACCCCACCGAAATAGGAAAATACTTGGTCAATCCACCTTGTGATTGAACACAAGTAATAGCTCCTGCATACATATCTTTAATGATTTGAATATAAGCATTATTGACTCCTTTCTTTTCAAGAACTCTCCATAGCACTTCTCTTGGAACTTTATCATATGCTTTTTCTAAATCAATAAATATCATGTGTAGATCCTCCTTATTTTCTCTATATTTCTCCATCAAACCTCTTAATAAATGTATGGCTTCCATAGTCGACCTACCCGGCATAAATCCAAATTGATTTTGAGAAACATTAGTATCACGCCGCAACCTATGCTCCAAAACTCGCTCCCATAGTTTTAAAGTATGACACATTAACGTAATACCTCTATAATTTGCACAATCTTGTACATCACCTTTATTCTTAAAAATAGGAATTAACACACTCATTCTCCAATCATCTGGCATCTTCTTAGTCTTCAAAATAGTATTAAAAAGTTTAGTAAGCCATGAAATTCCTTCATCTCCTAAGCATTTCCACACCTCTATTGGAATATCATCATGTCCAACAGCTTTTCCACCCTTCATTTTCTTTAAAGCCTCTCTAACTTTAGTTTTACTAATACGCCGATAAAAACATAAATCTTTATTTTCATCTAGGGTGCTAAAGTCACTATAGTCAATCTTATTTTCACAATCTTCATTAAAAAGTTTAGCAAAATATCTCATCCATCTTTGTTGAATATCATCTTCTAAGAAAAGTATTTTTTGATCTTCATCTTTAATACACTTCACTTGAACTAAATCCTTATTACTCCTATCTCTTTGTTTGGCTAACTTATACATATATCTTTCTCCCTCTTTAGTATCTAATCTATTATATAAATCACTAAAAGCTAATGCCTTTGCATTGCATATTGCTTTCTTAGCATCCTTACGAGCCACTTTATATATTTCCCAATTATCAGAATTTTTAAAATTAAACCAATTTTTATAACAAAACTTCTTATTTTTGTGGAGGGTTGCCGTTGCCAGGTCCCAAGTCTTGGATGAGAAAAGTGGAGGGTTGCGTTAGGTAGTCGACAGCCAGCGTAAAACTTGTCGAACAATAATGACATGAATCCTTTAAGAAATTGTGGGGGTAGATGAACCCAAAAAAATAAAAATAAAAAATTTGTTACCCTTATACATGAACCACTATAAGGAAAATCTCGATTTAACGACAGCATTTTCGGTGGAATCATATCTGTTGGTAAAAGCGGCTACATCGTCAGATATTTAGCCGGTAACTTAATGACGAATTTTCTGGTGGATACACAACCGAAACATTACTGGCTGCCAATCCGCCAGCACGTTCGTCAGTTTTTGCAAAACAAGCGATATTTTCCTATGAAAAATACGCCAGAAAGAGTCGTTATTATGTTCTCATGTACATCTTCTCTCTAGTTTACTACAATATTCTATATTTTGAGCACAATAATGATAATTATATTTCACTTTGGTGCTCCACTAAAAAATCATTAATAGTGCACATAAAATATGTGCTTATGATAAAAGTAATACATGTTACAATCCTTACATAAAATTCCATACCAAAATTCATATAGTTCCTAAGTTAGTATATGAAGATACAACAACAACAACGTCAAGTCTTTAACTCACTATGTGGGGTCGGCTATATGAATTCTTTTTCTCTATTGCGTCGTATTAAGCGTCAAATTCTAAAGAAGCATCATAACCTAAGAACATATATTAAGGAAATAAAAAAATTATGTGTTTCCTTTATAGTCTTTCATGAATTAGAAAGAATATATGTGCATTTTCTTATTAGAAATTTTAATTTGTATGTAAATAAATTAACAGATTCAATAATAGAACACAGTGTTGTTTTAAGTTATAAACATTTTTGAACAAACTATTGAGTTCTAGCTTTGAAGATTCTTTATATATGTTATGGAAATATTTAGTTATTTGCATTATAATCTTAATAAGCTTCCCCATTTTAGCAAACACAATCTTAAATTTATAAGAGATGTCCTTATATATGTTATCATTTTGTGTGTGTAATATATTCAAGTTACTTAAACATATCATAGCTTGGTACTATTTTATCTTCGAATAATATTAACTAATAATTTTGAATGTTATACTTACAAACATTATATATGACATACTTAGACTTTGTTATATTGCTTAGTACAAGATAAACTCTAGTTTATCCTTAAAATCTATATGTTAATTCGAGATAAACCCTACTTCATCTTAAATTCAAAATTTTGAGGTTATATCTTTGATCTTCCTAACTACTTTGAACTTCATAAGTTAATTCTTGATGAACCTGATTCGACCATAAAATTCATACGTTAGAATATACTAAATTTATTTTTTGTTCTTGAATTCCATTTGTTAAACTAAATTTAGGAATCCTAACTAGCTTTTTGAGTTTATATGCCTAGTAATTTCCTATGAATCTTTATAACTACCTTGAAATTCATAAGTAAGGTCCTAACAAATTATAATAAATCTTAAAATTGATTTAATAAATGTAATGAAATCTTAGTTGATCTTGGACACCATAGACTAGACTAGACTTGGAGCTTAAAATTTTTCCTCTTTGATCAATGTTAATATGTGCAATATACTTTTATAAAGTCTACCATATTATTAGGGGCCCACTTATTGACTTGTCTTTTGGAATAGTATAATTCTCAACCTTAGCAGACTAGATTCTCGAACCTTAAATCTTTAATGACCCTATCTTCCTAAACTAACTGGTTGCACTATATCATTTTTCGAGGCCAAATTGAAAAATATACCTCATCTCTAATAAATTATAGTTAACCTGAATTTTATATGTTAGAGTAAACTAAACCTCAGAAAGTATTAAAAATCATGAAATCAACTTGATCCTCTTAAATCATAGTCTATCTTCAAATTAATATGCTAACTTGAACACAACTTTTAGACTATGTTTAAACCAATAGGTCAGACCTAAATAAACCTAGTCATTCTTAAAGCCATAGACATAACTTAGCCTACAATATCATTAATATGTATTGAAAGTCATAGACTAGACTTAAATATCTTAAGCCTTAGTTCTATCTTCGAAGTCATATACTTGACTTGGGACATAAATAACCCTTATCCACCTTGGAATTCATAGGTTACAATAGATAAAATATCAGTCTATCTTGAAAGTATTAGGTCAAATTGAAAACAAATTACATTATATCTAGGACTATCAAAATGGGGTTACGGGTCGGGTTCGGATCTAACGTGAAACTCACCCGGCATTATTCGACCTAACCCATTTTTTAAAACAGGTCAATTTCTCAGACTCGAACCCGACCCGCTTTTGATTCGGCTCAACCCGACCCGACTTGTAAGTCAGCCACCACCCTTAGTTTTCATGCTTATTCAGCCAAATCCCGTCAGACACTCAGACCAGAAAGGAAGCGACAGTAGCAGTGGCAAGGGCCGTTGGCAGCTGCAGCGAAAGGCGGTGTCAGCAATAAGGTGGCTATAGCGGCAAGGTAACGGCATCGAAGCAGGCCGTGCGGTAGTGGAAGTGAATCGATCAGTCAATTCGACACAGACTGACCGACCGATGCAGTCACGCAGTGATGCGATGCAGCATGAACTAACCTATTAAATAGCATTGGAGTAGATCTTAATACTACAACAAGTGGCTATCACCACTTTCTTCGATTTCAAAAGGCTACTCAAAATGAAATTTTATGTCTAAATAGCTATGCCTAAAATTGACCTAGTATGAATAACCTAGATATTTTATAACCTAATTCGGCAATAAAAAAAATTAAAATTTAAAAGTCATCGAACTAAGCAAGAAAATATCTCTCATCGAATACTATCTATAATGATGGTTATAATTAAACATAAAGGATATCTTAGGATGACCTAAAAACAATGAAGTCTAATGAAAGCATGTAAATTCAAATAATTTATTTCAATATCATAATAATCATAAACAAAGTTTAAATATGCATATCATTTTTTTAAAACAAAAGGGCAGCTGAACTGTGCATACTAATTTAGCAAATAATTGTGCTGTAACGTGGGCCCGTTTAAGATCACCATCAAGAAGATGGGCCCGTTTGAGATCAAAACAAGAAGATGGGCCCATAACTGGCAGCTGCGTTCTGCCAGTGACAACGTGAAGTGACTCCTCTTAGCAGCGTAGTCAAGCCCATAATCATCCTTTCGCATTTGCTGATGTGGACAGCTTGCCAACTACTAGCTGTTGTGGCACATGACTTTATGACATTATTATGTGTGGACATCGAACAGGAGAACGGTTCTTGCTCCGTACCGAGTGCCGTATAATTTTTTAGACGACGTGGCGCATTTTTAATGGTCTTCGGACGAAATCGGACCCGAACGTAATAATTTTTCTCAAGAGTGAGATATATACTTTCTTTATAATAGTGGGAACTCAGTGTTAGGGACGAACTTCTAATATTTATAATTAAATTTATCTAATCTCTTAAGAAAAATATTAATCATACAAATCACTCGACCAAGATAATTGAATTAACTCTAATCTTAGATCACAAATCTTGCAAATCAGCTAAGTAAAAAACATCATCATGTCACTTGAATGAGCACAATTAAAATGGAGAAAATCGCCTATACACATCTATAGTCTATATTCAATATTAAATAATAATAAACTTAGGCTTCATTTGAGACAGCTTTCTTACTTTTTTTTTTAAAATAGCTTTTTAGTCTAAAAAATTTTTAGTTCAAGAAATCTTGTACTATGATTTTTTTTTTAAAAGCAGTAAGAAAGCCGTCACAAATGAAGCCTTAATCAACACTACCCAATCGATCGATAATAGAAGCTATAGAGCACTTAGTTAAGTCTGACTAATAGCCACGTCACTTCTTGGCCTTCTCATAATATCATCCATTGTAGTTGCCAAAGAGAATTTTATGAGTAAAACTTCAGTATTATAAATAGTTACATAAGAGTTTTATTAAATCTATTAGAAGAGAAAGCCACACTTAACCTCTCCCTTATTTTGCTATAGCTTCTAGCTATAAGTAAGCTTCAATTGTTAAGAGTTTTATCTAAAACCTACTTTTTAGACAGCTTCAAAAGTTATTCTCTCCAGCAGATTTACAAAATAATAAGAAAATTATCATAAAGGAAGTCTTATGCTTCATTTGGGACAGCTTTCTTTCTGCATCTTAAAGCCATTTTTTAGTAAAAAAGTTAATTTTTTTTTAGTAAAAAGTTGTTTTAAAAAATATTTATATTGAAAAATTGTTTTAAGAACATGAAGAAAGTCGTCGCAAATGAAACTTTAGTCTCCTTGAGTCGTGTAAAAAAGCCTAAAATTAGAACTGTTATTTTTCTCATGTGATCATGCAAATTTTAGGGATGGCACAGACCAAGATATATATGCTAAATACCTGAGATTTGAACTTTAATTGCCTAGCAGGGGCGGAACTATGAAGAGCTTAGGGGGGGCAATTGCCCCCCCTAAAAAATTTTTTTTTTTTTATAGGAGTAAAATTTTTAAAAAATATATATAAGAGAGTTAAAAATTTTTTTGCCCCCCCTAAAAATTCTTTTGTCCTAACTTGCCCTAAAATATCTATATATTTCTTTACATTTAGTTCTAATATTCTCTTTCATGCTTTTAATAACAATTTAATTACACATTTTTTCTTAATTTTTCTTGCTTAATTTTTTTAAAAAACTTTTCGTAATATATAGATATATAATATTATTTTTTTTAATATTTAATTATTTTTATGTTGTATTTTTGCCCCCCTCAAAGTTAAAGCCGGTTCCGCCCATGCTGCCTAGAATGGTATGCTGAGTGTGCTACCATATTAAAAAAAAAGCTAAATTTTTTTAATAAGAGATCTGTTCTTTAGTGAAATTATTTATTATCCTTATTTAAATTATATTCAGTGCTAATTTTTTATTTCCTTATTTAAAAGAAAATTAATTTATTCGTTATTATTATTATTTTTATCTACTTCAACCATTTTTTTCTTCCATCGTTATAAAATGCAGCATCACCAAAGAGCTCAGACGCCTTTATAAAGCTACACGTGCCGCGGTGGTTTCAGCCTACACGCGCCTTCCCGAGGCAGCTCCTCTTCCCCACCCACAGCTCCACTTCTTGAAGAACTGCTCTGTACAAGCCGAGATAAACACAAAATGGAGAAGAGGCATAGCAAAAGGTTGAATTCGCCACAGCTGTCGGTGCTCTGGTACGCATTGTTCCTTCTCATTGTCTGTGGCGATGAGCTGGCGGCAGCCGGCGGCCCGATTAAGACGGTGGTGATAGTGGTAATGGAGAACAGGTCATTCGACCACATGCTAGGTTGGATGAAGCGGCTTAACCCTGAGATCAACGGAGTGGACGGATCGGAGTGGAACCCTACGTCGACGTCGGACCCGAAGGCCGCTAGGGTTTACTTCAAGGACGGGGCGCAGTTCGTGGATCCGGACCCGGGCCACTCTTTCGATGCGATCCGAGAGCAGGTGTTCGGCTCGAACGATACCTCGGCATCGCCGGCGCCGATGAATGGGTTCGTGCAGCAGGCGGCGTCAATGTCGGCGAACATGACGGAGGCTGTGATGAACGGGTTTCCACCGGAGATGGTAGCGGTTTATCAGGAGCTGGTGTCGGAGTTCGCCGTTTTTGACCGGTGGTTTGCATCTGTGCCCTCATCCACTCAGCCCAACCGCCTCTATGTTCACTCGGCAACCTCACACGGTGCTACAAGTAATGATGCTGGGTAAGCCTAATTCAACCAAGTTCGAGCCCCAAATTTCTAGTTAGGTTAGAAATTCCGATAAAGAAATTGACAAAAACGAAGATGCAGAATTTTTTATTGAATTGCTGAATTTTGTTTTTGTATGCGTGTTCTCGTGCCATTGATCAGGATACCGTTCTTACGTCTTGTGTTTATTTTTTTTATATTTATGGGTCTCTTTCTGAATTGATGCAACAGTTATTAAAAAAACTGATGAGATTTTATGTCATGTGAGATGCTTTAGGTAGCATTTGAAGCTCGATAAGGCTAGAAGAAGGCGATTGATATTATTTATTTCCGGTTTAATAATTTGTTTAAGTAAGGTGGGCTCAGCGGTAAGCGATGAATTGGCGCTCGAATTTCTTAACCTGTCAAAAAAAAAAAAAAAAAAAAAAAAAACACTCGGGAACATAGGGGTTTAGCTCCATAATTTCCTATAGAATTTTTTCTAAGAAGACTTCATGAGCAATACCACATAAACCAACAACTGACCAAAATAGCAACCGAATAATCAGATTTACCAACCTTACCCTATTTTATATTAATTATGAAAAAGCAGAAGGCTAAGTTTAGTAATCATTCAGCCATTTGTTTACCATTTGTATCATTTTCTCTTAAAGTAATCTAGTGGCTGGCATGTTAGTAATTTTGAATAAATTTCGATTAAAAAAAGATGATGTGACTAGCGAAAAAATAATGGACAATCATTGTGGTACTCCCAAGAAATATCTAGATAAGGGAAATAATTTGCTCTGCAGCTCTGCAAATTTACTCGAAAAGAATTTGTTAGATTGTAAGAAATATCTTTGATGTTATTGTCAATTTTAGACATTTATAAGACAATGATTCTTATATTGGAAATTAATATTCTGCTTAAATAATTATTTTTTCAGATAAAAAATATTACCGATTTACTTTCAAATAAAAATGGTTAACGCAAATTCTTTGGTTCAGAAAATGCTTTGCAATTTTGCTTTTCATGGGCAGCTGTCCTGCATGCATGTTTCTTTTTTTATTAAAGTTTTGGCACTGATGTCAAAAGGATTATCGGTAAACAAACAAGTTGAATTTGGTCTGGAATTTTAGGTAGTTCACTAGCAGTTGAATATGAATAAAAGCGCTTTTGACTTTATTCGGCTCAATAAGAGTTGAATATATATATATATATATATATATATATATATATATATATATATATATATATATATATATATATATATATATATATCATTGATACACGTCTTCTAAATCGTTTTGATCTAGCACGAATCTCGAGGCATATCTTAGATGACAACTTCCAACATTAAGTTCAAGATAATCGGAACATCAATTTCAACAAATTTATAGTAAAAATGAATGTCCTAGCGAGAAAAACCTAACAATACTAAATCGGTCCAATTCGAGCCTAAATGGACACAAAAATGTAGGGCTTAAAGCATATTGAAAAACTTAGGGTATTAGTTTGATTAACAAATTATATCCAAATATAGCATGCTTATAGACTTATAGTCAAATTGAGCGGCTCAACCAGGCAAATCCAACGAGCCTAAGATTACTCAATTCTTACATCATTAATACACTTGAATACTGAACAAATGCTTTATGATCAAGAGAATCATTATTGATTGTCCGATGGAGCAGTCCGAATTTAACCTGGATCTTCTCCGTATTTTTTGACCTTTCTAACAGAGCAAGAAATAAAATAATAAAATAATGAAATAATAAAAAAGAGGCTCAAATCATTACCTCTGTCGAAATCCTCTGAATATCCTGCAGAATTCCTGCCGTTTGCTATAGTGTCGCATCCTACAGTCCTGTGAACGACGCCAAATGCAGTCGCCATGCCCCGCGTGCGCAATTCCTTCTCAAATCTCGCTTCTGCGATTAGTCTACAGGATGTTAAAACGTGACCAAAGCCTCATACATCGAACTTCTTTGGCATTTCCTTCACTCCCGCACACAAACTTCTTCCCGCTTCTTCCCCTTCCCATTCTTCCTTCAAAACCTCGCGATCTCCAACCAGCCTCCATGCAAACTGATGCATCCTACCTCTGATCCAAACAACAACCACAAGCCTTACAACCTATTGCATCTCCGGTCCCTTCATACGCAGAGCCCTCCAGCAGCCCCTTTCACTTGCCGATCCTCACTCAACTATACCCTTCTCTGCTCCAAATCGAACCCATCCTTGCGATCTCTCCCATTGTCTGCTCTAATCGAAGCCGATGCCTCCCCACAACCTGCCCTAGCTGACCTCCTCTACCCTATCCTTACCTAGCAGTCGAACCCGACGCCAAAGACGCAAAAGCCGCCAGCCTTCGATGACCTTCCATGTTCTGAGAGCTTTCCAAACCGTGAACCTTACCTAGCAACCAAACCCGACGCCAATGCCGCAAGCCTACAAGTTCCTAAAAAGAGCATCGCACGTGTTCAAATGACAGTTGCCCGTACAACTGACTAGAATTAAACATTTTAAAATGCCCCCACACGTGTATTGCAACATGTATACACACGAGCACAGAAGTGCACATTTAATCATATTAGCCCGTATACATGTAAGGATATTGATGCAGGACTAAATATGATTTTAATGAATGTGAGAAGAACTTGCACGTTTTGAATAAGAGCAAATAGTAATTAAGACTGTTAACTAATAAACGATGATAAAAAACGAATGTGGGGTAGCTACGCTTAGGCCAAATCACATGCTAAGAACTTAAATCACTAAAGTAATTTAGAATTTCATTCAAAATGCAAATTAAGTAGTTATTCAATAAAAATTCTTAAGTTAACATTGAGATTAACACATAGAAAATCAAGAACACAAATATTATGTTTACTAAGCGAAGGCAAAGAGCTTGGCATGAATCATTGTGTTTGAATCACAACCTACAAGATCAGAGGATTTAGAAGATAAATGAAAAGTGGAAGAAGTTCACCCTTGTCGAGGACCGGAAGCAATTTGCCATTGAACGTTGGCGAACTATTCTTCGATTGCTTCAGATAGTGTGAAGATTATGCAATTCAAATATTCTTCGACGGAGTTGTCGACTTTCGGGTTGACATCGAAGAATGTTGACTAGAGAATGTCGATGTTTCCTTGCTTGTTGTAGACGAATTCAGAATCAAGCTTGGGATCGGCCATTCATCGATTCCTTGGTTGTAGTATTGTAGATGAAGGTCTTGACTTTCCCTTACAGACTTCTCTCGAGAGGGAGGAGATTATCTCAAGAATCCAAGAGGGAAAGAGGGAGAGAGTTGGCCGGCCAAGGGTGAGAGCGTGGGGAGAATTTGGTTCAGATTTTTAGAGAAAAGAAGGTAGAGGGAAATCAAGCAATTATTTCCCCAATTAATCCTTTTAATTTGGAAAGGATTTGGTTGTAGTTAGGAAAGGGTGGGGGCGGCTAAGAAAGAAGGAAAGAGGATTTGAGATCCTCCCAAAGGGGAATAGCTTGAAGTTGGAAAGTAATTAGGAGGTGGGGACCGAAGGAGGGGGCCGACGGCATGGAGAAAGAGGGATTTGGAAATTAAAATAAAGCCTTATTGATTTAGATTATTAAATTAGAAGGGCTTAATTAATTCCCAATTAATTTTAAAATTCAAAGGGCTAAAATTTGGCAACTTTCCTAAAATAGGATTTGTATTTTAGGTAAGAATTTCAAATTCAATTAGATTTGAATTTGCAAATTGATTGAGTTACCCAAAATATAAAAATCCAATTAGGAAGGAGGTAATTACAAGCATTGATGGAGGGAAACCCAAAGGGAAGGGGCCGGTGGTTGGGCTAGGGATTTGGGTGAGGGGGGCCGGTGGCTATGTAGGGAGAGAGTGGTTATTTGGGGGTGGTGGTGGTGGGATGAACCAATAGGTAGGAAGGGGAGGTGGGGGGGGGGGGTGGTGGTGCGGCCGTGGAGCTAGGTTAACAGTAGTATGGAGGAGGAAAGAAGGGAGGAAGAGTAAGAAAGAAAGTATACGACTAACCACAAACCCGTACTCTGCCAAGGTTGGTAGGTGATCCGATTATCCTCTCCTAGGGATTTCTTCTCCAAAGACTCTCAAGCTCTCACAAGAACTCAATATGTAGAAATTTTTATAATTCATTCATTCATTAATCTCAAAAGAAACATATGGGGCTTATATATAACCTCCTATAATAAAAGGGAAATAAAAGACCACATTGCCTCTAGGGTGTACATACGACAAATCCTTTAAGTAAGGGAAAAACGGGAAAAACTACTAAAATAAATACATAAAGCAAATAAATAAAACAAATACATATGAATACTCAAAAGTAGATCGGCGCGATCGAGGTCGATCATCATCTGTCACGTCTTTGAAAGACCTTTCATGATTTGATGTCTGCATCAGATGTACACCCGCATGGGTCCCGACGAGTGTGTTACGAGTATACACGTGACGTCTAAGGATGTTGCGTGGGTCAAATGAGAAATCCAAGTTTAAGCCCGATTCTTCTATACGAGTAGATAGAAATAGATATGGATCTAACTATCAAACAAATATACGGTCACAGCGTCAGCCAAGATATTTGTTTTAATACGTTCATATTTAGGCCTTCAAGGCCTATAAATAATGAAAATTCACTAACAAAGGCATAATGCCAATGACAAACCCGATTCTCTGCCGGCAAGTTCACATAGTTGACAAGGTTCAATCAACAAAATACAAATTATCTCTAAATACACTAATGGTGGTCGTGCTGAACGTAGATCTCAACCGGAGGGGTTAATTCTAAATATTCAAAATGCTACCCAAATACCCATGAAAATTCAAAACTAAAAAAAAAAAAAAACAACATTAAGCCTTTATCCCACTATGTGGGTCGGCTAAATGAATCCTTTTTCTCCATTGTGTCATGTACTCCTGTTAAAAGTCAAATTCTCATTTAAATATATTAAAGAAATGTCATTTCTAATATTTTCTAACCAAGTCGTTTTAGGTCTATCTCTACCTTTCATAACAGAGACCAAATATATTACATCTACTCTCCTAACAGGGTCATCGGAAGGCTGACATTTTACATGACCAAACCATCTAAAGCGACTCTAATCTTATTTGTCATTAGAGTTACTTCAACCTTTTCATGGATATGCTCGTTTTGTATCTGTTTCTAAGAGTAAATCCACTCATCCACCTGAGCATCCTCATCTCAGCAATACTCAACTTAATATTATGTTTCTCTTTTAATGGCTTACATTCTGCGCCATAAAGCATTCTAGGTCTCATCACCATCTTATAAAACTTTTTCTTAAGTTTGAGTAGTACTTTTCTATCACACAATAAACTCGAAGCATTCCTCCACTTAAACCGTCCAACTTTGATTTTGCTAATAATATCTCCATCTATTTCATCATCACTCTGAACAATAGACCTAAGATATCTAAAATGAGTACACTTATTAATGACTTGATCGCTCAAAGTCACAAACCCCCCACTAGATCTATTACTACTAAAATTACACTCAAATGTATTCGGTTTTAGATCTGCTCAAATGAAAACCTTTAGAGTCTAAGTTTGACCTCCATAATTCAAGTTTACCTTCAACTCCATCTCTAGTTTTATCAACCAGAAGAATATCATTAGCAAAAAACATACACCAACGTACATCTTCTTGCAAATGTCTAGTAAGAACATTCATGACTAAAGCAAAAAAGATAAGGGCTTAAGACTAATCCTTGATATAATCCGACCGAAATAGGAAAATACTTAGTCAAACCACCTTATATTTGAACACAAGTAACAACTCCTACATACATATCCCTAATGAATTGAATATAAGCATTATTAACCTCCTCCGTTTCTAGAACTCTCCATAGCACTTCTCTTGAAACTTTATCACATGCTTTCTCTAAATCAATAAATATCATATGTAGATCCTCCTTATTCTCTCTAAACTTCTCCATCAACCCTCTAAATAAACGAATAGCTTCCATACATCTGATATTTCTTGCATGCATCCCTAAAATTCTACTGACTGTCATCTTTGATTTTCTCAATCATAAAACTAGCATCATTTCATCATGCTATGTTACATATTTGAGCTCTTCACAATGCCAGGAGAAAGTTGGTTGACTAAGATATAACATTTTTTTGGTGTACTAGTCACAAAATATTGTCAATATGCTTCTTATTGATAGTTTTTTCCCCTCGTATCAAATCTCAACAACCAACCTTCCTGTTTGCAATTCTTTGCAGTAAGCTAGCACTTGGTTTTCCTCAGAGAACAATGTTTGACAATATTGATGATGCCGGGTTGTCCTTCGGTATTTACTACCAAAATATCCCCGCTGTCCTCTTCTACCGGAATCTTCGCAAGTTGAAATACGTCACCAATTTTCACTCATACGATGATCAATTCAAGGCTCATGCAAGCAGCGGCAAACTTCCAAATTACGCTGTAATCGAACAGCGATACATGGACTCCAAGACTAGACCAGCCACTGATGATCATCCTTCCCATGATGTTTACCAAGGCCAGATGTTCATCAAGGAGATATACGAAGCTCTTCGTGCTAGTCCTCAATGGAATGAAACTCTCCTTATCATTACCTATGATGAGCATGGTGGGTACTTCGATCATGTTCCTACCCCTGTGAATGGTGTCCCAAATCCTGATGGAATGATTGGCCCAAGCCCTTACAATTTCAGTTTTGACCGTTTGGGAGTTAGGGTTCCTACCATCATGGTTTCTCCCTGGATTGAAAAGGGTACAGGTGAGTGATCAGTTGAACTTTCCTACTTTTAGGCTTTGTTTGGGTTGACTTTTTTTGCTTCTCAAAGCAGCTTTTTAGTAAAAAAATTAATTTTTGTACTAAAAAGCTGCTTTAAGAAGCAATAACAAAGCCGCCTTAAACGAAACCTTAATAACAACAATTGTCATAAGAAGTTAGGCACAGCTTAGAAGTTTTTTTTCTTGATGAATTTCCTTGCAGTTGTTCATGGCACCAATGGTTCACCAACATCAACTTCTGAATATGAACATTCATCAATACCTGCAACAGTGAAGAAAATATTTAATCTCCCATCACCACACCTTACAAACAGAGACGCATGGGCCGGAACTTTTGAGAGCGTCGTGCAAACAAGAACGGAGCCTAGAACTGATTGTCCAAGTAAGTCGATCATGAATTTATTACAGTTTCTGTGGTACATTGTCGTTTTAACTTTTCAGGAACGTGCAGTATACTTACCTGAATAATGATTGAAGTTTTTAGGTTTGTTTCTTCTCGCTTTTCATCGTTTATGTGAATTCATAATTTTATCGATCAAACAGGTGATTAGACAAATTCCTGACCTTCAATGAAGATATTCCCGTTACATCTGTTATTTCTAAAGCATATTTGAATGAAAGAAAATTGATAAGGGTTTAAAAGCTGAATTCAATTGTTTCAAAAATCTATTGTAAAGCAAATGTGGTTGAACAGATTTATTTTGCATTGAATCCATTTTGCCACTTCCAGGTCGATTTTCAGAGCCTAATGTTGAGTTTTCGACCCTAAATTTTACCCTAAAAAGCAAATTGTGGCGTGGCTTATTGCCCGTTGGAAACTAATTATTGATGCTAAGACTATACCATTTACCATCTCCATCTAGTAAAGAAATTTTATTAGATGGAGGCGGAGGAAGGCCTGTAGGAATTATTCTGTTGAGTTCTCAGCTTCACTGCAGCTGTGGATTTGATATTAAATTTCTTTCTACGAAATGTCTTTTGTTGTTAAATAATAAAACTGTATTAGAGAAATAATGATTGAAATTTTCACAATAGAAATATAATAAAATCTCTATCAGCAGAGGGGTTGTTTGGTAGAACCCACGATTTGATTTAAGTAGGATTTCGTAAATCTGCTTAATCCGAATTTCAGAAATACTGAGAGGCCTAAATCCTGAAAATTGTTTGGTAATATTCACGATAAATCCTATTAAATCCCGTGTTACTGTTTGGCTATAGAATGAATTTAACAAGCGGACTCTTCCTCTTGAGCAGGCAAAAACTAGGATTTCGGAAATCCAAGATTTAGCACGAAAAGGCAGAATATTCTGTCTACGGTGGCTTTCATTTGCGTGAGATTTGGCTTTGCATTTTAGGCCATTTGGCTTGATTTAGCTGAAATCCGTCTCAAATCCGGTCTAAATCCTGCTACCAAACAACCCCAAAAATTATGTTTTTACGCATTGATATTCTTTGCTTTTTTTTTTTCTTTTTTTTTTTCACTCTCACAATTTGAATTAGATTTCACCTCTTTCTCAACCTATTACTTCTCACCCAGTTTGAAATTGATTATAAAAAATCGATTTTTAACCTACTTTCACAATTTGCGCAGCCCAACTTCCAACCCCATCAAAGATCCGGAAAACCGAAGCCAACGAGGATGCACAGCTGACCGAGTTCCAGCAGGAACTTGCGCAACTTGCTTCAGTTCTCAACGGTGATCACTTACTGTCAAACTTCCAAAATGTCATAAAGAAAATAAATGTTAGACAAGGGCTGTCATATGTGGAGAACTCCATGAAACGTTTCCTTGAAGCTGCAATGGCTGCAAAGAGAATGGGCGTCGATGAAGAGCAGATTGTGAAGATGCGACCTTCGCTAACATCCAGAGCAATGTCATCTGCTGGCCATCCTTAAAATGATGCAGATTGTATAGAGCATATATCTCAACTTTGTATCCTTATTATAACTTTATGCTTGCAAAGCATTGTAAATGCTTGTTCTTTGCACCCTCTTATCAATGGATAACTTTTATCTATCCATAGGCTATAGGGTCATTTTAATCTCAATTATCTAATGAGTTCTATTTAGGGCCTGTTTGAGATGAATGTAGTTTTCTAGCATTCAAGTTGTAAAGGTCAAGTAAATGTGCCCATTTTTTTTTATCGAATATCGTTTTCACTGTAAACAAGCTCTCTTATTGCCACCTAACCCTTAGGGGTGTCAATTTGGGTCAACGGGTCGGGTTCGGGTCGAACCCAGAATTAACCCAACACTGTTCGGGTCAACTCGAACCCGACCCTTTTTAAAAATGAGTCAGTTTTTCGTACTCGAATCCGACCCGATTCGGGTCCGGGTCAAACAAACCAGACACGAATGACCTGAAGTTGATCTAAAATTGCTAGTTTTCGGGCAAAATCGGGTCAATCTTCGATTTTCGGGTCAAAATTGTGTAAAAAATGAGTCAATCTCTGGTTTTCGAGTCAAATAGGAGTTTTCGTGTCAATTTCGGGTAATTTTTAGGTTGTTGGGTCAATCCGAACCCGACCCGATTTTTAAAACGGGTTGATTTGTTGAACTCGAACCCGACCGTTTCGGGTCCGGGTTGACCCTAACCTGGATTTTTTGGGATCGGATTCGGGTCGTGTTTCGGGTCGTATCAAAAATTAACACCCCTAACCCTCTACCCTTCTTTGCTTGCCGCCGCTACCAACATTGCCGCCTAATGGTGAGAACTTCTTAAGGAAACCACAAATAAGAACTTCTTCAAAACGCAAACTGCTGTGGGTCCTTTGCTTTGATTAAGTAATGGTATGCTAGGGATCTTCAAATGTATTCTAAATCCTTCAAAGTTCATCTAGGTAGGCAGTCTCTTGCCCTTGAGGATTTATATGATCTTTAAAGATATATTTCCAACTCCAACAAAGATGTAACACTAACTTTGAATACAAGTTTTTGATTGAATACCATTCACATTTTGATGTTGAGGGAGGTTGTTACAATCACCAGCTTAGGTTTTCATTTGGGACGGCTTTTTTATTACTTTTTAAAAGCAATTTTTTAGTAAAAAATTTTAATTTTTGTGCTAAAATGTTATTTAAGAAGCAAGAAGAAAGCCGTCCCTAACGCAACCTTAATTTAATACCTATAGATTAAAATATTTTTTTAAGTCCTAACTTCCCTAATTCCATCATACATGTGATACGCATCCTCGCCCAATCTTCATAAAGGATGAGGAGAATTCAATTAAGCATCAAGCTTCATTTTTTACGGTTCTTGAAATATACACATATAATTGTTCGCTCCGGAAAAATCATCTTAAATTTAAAATAATGCGAACCTCGCTCTCACGAACTTATAGATTCTCTTTAATTTTTTCAGAGGTAGATTGAGTTTAATATTTAACAAGATTTCCCCTGAAGTTGTAGTGTCCAGGGAATCTGATTAGCAGCCATGGGTTGCCTCCTCTCAGGGATCCCGAATAAACTGAAGTGGAGATGTGTGAATTTTAATTTAGTTTAGTTTAATTTGGGTTGAGGCTTATGGCTTCCTTAGAAGTTGCCCGTTAATTTGTTTAGTTTGGGGCTTACAGCTTCCTTAGAAGTTGCCCGTATGATTTGATTTGGATAGGAGCTTATGGCTTTCATTTGAAAGTGGTCCTGATAGTGGGACTTACAACCTCTATTAGAGGTGGCCCACTAATTTGTTTGAGTTTTAGGTTTAGGTTCGTTCATTTAGAAACCTCTATTAGAGGTGGCCCACTAATTTGTTTGAGTTTTAGGTTTAGGTTCGTTCATTTAGAACTTCCCTAACATACGGGTCTTACTGCTTCACTTAGTAGTAGTCCTAATAACGGGTTTTACAACTTAGCCATATAGGTTAAGATGCCCAATTAAGGATTTGAGTTTTGGTTTTAGGGTCGTTCGTTTTAAAAGTTCCCTAACAAGCGGGTCTTACTGCTTCGCTTAGAAGTAGCCCAAATGGCGGGTCTTACAACATAGTCCTATAGACTAAGATGCCCATTTAAGGGATTTGAATTTTAGTTTTAGGGTCGATTGTTTAGAAATTCCCTAACAAGCGGGTCTTACTGCTTCGCTTAGAAGTAGCCCAAGTGGCGGGTCTTACAACTTAGTCCTATAGACTAAGATGCCCATTAAGGAGTCTAAAGTTATGTTGCTTTCTAACTATTACTCCTAAAGATTGGACTTACGACTTTTATTGAAAGTAGCCATAGGAATTTTAGGAAATTATTGCTTCACTTAATAAATATATATTTAATGAAAGAATTGTCGAGAGGATTTACTGCTTCTATTAGAAGTAACCTATAGGATTCATATTAGCTAGGGCATAACTTTAGACACATTGCTCCATCGACGTCAAATTTAGTGTCTTATTTTATGTTCATAGTTTTATTTCTACTACAACAATTTGTGGCTTTATTTTAGTATTGTCATTTATTATTATTATTTTTTTTTACAGCTTTCAGCACTTTGTTTTGCATGCAATAGCTAGATTCTACTTTTTCCAGCATTTAATTTAATATTGTTTATTGATACACTGACTTTTGTCTGTTCGCTTGCAGGTGTTCGTACCAAGAAAATTAGAGAGCTCTCAGTTAGGTGCATGAGCCATTGTTGAGAGTCTTGGAGATTTGTTGGAGAGAGTTTGAACTTTGTTTTGAGAGTTTTAGAGTTCTTTGTTGGAGAACTCCTTTGTTCTTATGTTTGAGTCGATCTTTAGCCCTTTGGAAGGTTGCCAATTTGAGAGCTACCAAAGAATTGTTTATAGAGTAATTGTATTCCAGAGCTGCTCAGTAGTTTGTAAATAAACTGGACTATTGGAAACATTTTATATTAATTAAATTGATCAAATGAATATTCTTCGATTTGTCTAAGTTCAAAAATTTTGAGAAAATTTCGGCAGCCTCTCGACGTCCCCTCCCCGATGCCGGGAGGTAAGAGAGTAGCTCGACTCGGCCGGATCAAATCGACGGCGAGGAGATTTAAGAGAGCGAATCGATCCCAAAAGGAGTCTTCGAATCTTCAAATGTGCTCGATCTGCTGATTAAATAATTTAAATTAATTGATCAAATAATATATTTAAATCATTATTAATTTAATTATTTTTGCTTCATTGAATGTTCTCCACTTTTCTCAAAAATTCAAATAAGTCCAAAATTTTTCTAAGTCTTGAATTTTTGACAAAATTTCGACAGCCTCCCGACTTCACCTCCCCGATGCTGGGAGGTAAGGGAGTGGCTCGACTCGGCCGTATCAAATCAACGGCGAGGAGATTTGGGAGAGGGAATCGATCTCATAAAAGAGTCTTCAAGTCTTCTAATTTGGGCGTCCGACCTGCTAATTTAAACAATTTAATTTAAATTTAAAAAGAATATTTTTAGTCTCCTCAAAAATCCAGCAGCCTTCTGGCGCCCCCTCCTCGATGCCGGGAGGTAAGGAGGGCATTTGCCCTTTGGCTCGACTCGGCCGGAGCGAATCAACGGCGAGGAGATTTGGAAGGTAGTGTTTGCGCTCCCTCGGTCGGATAATCTCGACGACCGAGGACTTCAGTGGACCGAATCAACCCCGAGACTTCCTTCAAATTGCTCCCATTTGTTTGCAAATTATTTCTCTTCATCTCTCTCCTTTTTTTATTATATATATATATATATATATATATATATATATATATATATATATATATATATATATATATATATATGATGATATCTATTATAATGTAATATATATTATTATATATTATTATATATATTATATAATATATATCTTATTATTAAAAACAGAATGAAAGAAATCGGGAGAAGCAAAGCCCGATCGGGCTAGGGCAGAGCCGCGGGAGTCACGCACGGGAGATCTCGGCGACGGTGAAAGCGCTGTCGGCTTGGCCGGAGCAGGCTTCGTTGATGGTGTTCACGGCTAGAGCAGGTTGTCGCGGAGGCAGGTCGGCGGCAGGATTCGCAATGGAAATCTGGTCGATGGCCGTGGATTTTGTTGCTTGTGCGAGAGAGGGCGAGAAGGAACCGTATGCTTGAGAGAAGCAGAACCGGAAAGCCTGAACTGAATTTCTGTGTGTGCGTAACCTCTCTTTTCTTTCTTTTGCTTCTTTTATTCTCTTTTGAACCAACAACTGTAAATGGCCATCATGGCCACGTCCTGTTCGTGGTCAGTTATAGATAGGGTTTTGAACATAGAGCCATCCCATATCAGTTTTGCTTTGCTGGCATATATATCCTTACACAAATTATCTTTAATTACAGTTAAATATATATGCCATTAGTTATATCCATTATATTCTTATGAATATCACACAATAATATGAATATAAATTGTAGCATGTACGGGATAATCTAGTACTTCATTTATTTATTTATATTATATTGTGGCCTGTAGCTTTATAGAAACCCCTTATTGTGGAGCAATTATTAGGTCCTTTAACTGGATGTAGAGGAAGGTTCGATTTTAGGCAAAAATAGGTCAAAAAGTACAAATACCGAGTTTTTTTAAAAACTCGGTATTTTTTCAAAAAACTTGGTATTTGCACTTTTTTAGGCAAAACCGAACCTTCATCTAGGTCCTTGCACCGGATCAAATAAAAACTCCTTATTGTGCATGCATAATGTTTGTCATAATGCCTTGTATTTTAGCTTCGGTTTTAATATTATATATATATATATATATATATATATATATATATATATATATATATATATATATATATATATATATATATATATATATATATTTGATTGGGCATAAAACTCAAAGCAAAAATCAAGTTTGAAATTTCAAAATTTAAATCGGAGACCATATAAACTCAGATTTCGGTAAACTTACAGTCGAACTGAGCGTCTTAGAAATACGAACCCAACGACATCAAATTCAACTCAATCCGAGCTCAAATAGATCCAAATTGAGGACTCGAAGTGCATTTGGAAGGTTCAAACAATAATTTGGATTACCAAAAGGTTGCCAAACATGACATGTTTATAGTCGAATCGAGCGGCTCGACGAAATGAATCCAATGAGCCCAAGCTCGTCAAATTCTTGTTCATCTCAATATACATATCTTTTACTAAGTTATTAATATTCATCGATGAAACAAATAAATTACAAACGCATATTGGGATTGAAAGCTTGGCATATAATCTGAGCATTGATGAATTGCCCATTCCTAAATAATTTACACATTAGTTCTATGTTCCTTCTTTTGAGTAAGAAACTTGAAATATTATTTATTTCTTTGATTTAGCAAATTAATTGAAGCTTTTGCTAATATGAGACCAAATTTTATTCGAACAATAACTATGTTAAATTCGAGTAAAAAATATAAAGGATCATAGAAATATATAGATCACTATGTTGTTATTCCAACAACACCAATAATGCCAATAAATTCATTCTTTTAATGCCTTAATACAATTTTCTATGATAATAATGTACTTTAGGAATAAGCACGACAAATTATTCACTAATTTTTTTAGTAAAAAAAATTCAACTAGTTTTGACAAATAGATAAATCATAATAAATTCTTGAAGTCTGCAATAAGCAATGTGACATATTTGATAAAGTTGATGTTTGTGAATTTTCACCCTACCAAACAATAATATTTCTATATAAAAATTGTGAGAATAGTCAAATACATATGCTATAATTACAAAAAAAAAAAATCAGAATTTTTTTTTTTTTTTTTTTTAACATACATGAATTTTTTGAATAAACCATCAGTGATCAAAACATTTCTAACGCTTTAATGAGATGATTTTGATAGCCTAAGAAATTTTTTGATGCCACTTTGTTCTAAGATCTCCACTTAGGCTAAGAGTATAAACGAGTTGAGCCAATATCTGAGTTATTGTTGGCTTGAGCTAATTGAGCTTGATTAATTAATTTAAATTCATGCTATAGCTTATTTTATGAATTCAAATCGCTAAAGAGCTTAATTATTTAAAGAAGCATCTTCAGATAATCTGGACTTACAAGTTACTTGCATGTGCATGCACTAGGGGGTACAAATGAGCCAAGCTGGCTCGAGTTTGACTCGTTAGCAAGCTCACGATTTGAGCTTATCGAGTTTAGGGCTCGAGCTCGAGTATAATTTATAGCTTGTTAGATTATCGGGCTCGAGTTTGATCTAGATGTATTTGTCTTGATTACTTGTTAACCGTCCTGAGTACGGAAGTGGGTGCCGGCTCGGACGTGGATGACAGAATTGTGGAGGTGGGCTCAGGCGAGGAAGGCAAAACCAGAGGGCGTGGTCGGACGCCCTCGGATGTGGAACCGCCGGGTGAGCTCGGATGCAGAAAGCTGAAGTGGAAGCCGGCCACGAACGCTTAATTAGTATGCTTGAAAGCTAGCTCAAATCCATTGCCACGAGGCAAGCCCGAGCTCTCCTTTTGAGCTGCCCCATACCAAGCCTAAGATTAGCTGCTCAATTTTCTTGATCCTATTAATTGATGAAAGACTTGCAAATCCTCAATTTGTCCTAAACCTACATGTAAAAAGTATTATCTTAAACAGAAGAAAGGCATCTCTATGAGAAAAAAAAAAGTACATTAGCATATTTTCTAAAAACTTTTAACATTTTGATTTATCCATTTTATCAATAATTTTTCCTTTTTTTTTTCCTAAGTACTTCTCTATAAATATATCACTCTATTTATTCAGTATGTTAGGATTTTTTTTTAGATTTTAAGGTGAAAAAAAATTGTGAAAATATTCTGATCCGAATTTATTTTTTTAAAAAATTATTTTAAATTTAATATAATATAAATTTAATTAATTATTTATATATGACATTCAATTTAACGTAAATTCTAAAATTTTGAAATGATCATAATTTCTGATCCATTTTTTTGTTCTTTTAAGAGTATATAAGCCATTCAAAGTAACACTTCTATAAATATAGTAATATAATGCTTTTTTTTTGACTTAATTTAATTAATAATAAATTGATAGATTTGTTTCATTATATTTTATTCTCTTCATAAATATGCTATTAAATTAACTAAAAAATTTAATCATATTTATTAAATTTTTTTTTAAATAAACTATATATATATTTTAAAAAATATAAAAATATTCTTATACTTCATTCTATTTATAAATATATAAATCCTTGCTATTGTCGTTTGACAATGATAATTATATGAATTTTTTAATTATATTTTTATCATTTATTTCATCATGCTCTTTTTTTTTTCTTGCATGTTTAGGCATCTTCTATCATACGATAAGAAATAAATGGGCTTAGAATATTTAATTAAAGTGTTTATTATAATCTGTCCTAAAATTATTTTGAAATAGTTATAAGAAAATCAGTCTAATATTCAAATAGAAACTTTTGTGCATCTAAAGTAGATTAGATAGCCAAAATCACTAACTGCATTTTATCCAATTATGACAATAACTGAAGAGGATCTGAATCCAAGATTTGTATATGAGTTGTATTATTGAAGTAGATTTGCTTAGGAGTCTTTTGGATAAATTTTTATTTAATAATATTTATATTTTAATTTGAAATTAAAATACATTTGATATTATCTTTATTTTTATTGCACATTGGTGGTTGAGAATGGCCAAAAGTGGTACTGGCCGGTGGTTGACATCGATGAGTACGTTGTAGGGTTGTAGAAAAATATGACAAGTGACAACCAAACTTACAACCAAACTTGAATCATGATTACTTTTTAGGGCAGGTTCGAGTTTTAAATCTTGACTCGATTAATTTTTTAGTCAGGTTCTAGTTGACTGGAAAATTCAGAATTGATTGGATTATTATTGCTATTTAAGTTAAATTGGCTGTATTTTAGTTAAACATGGCGTGTTTATCTAAGAAATTATATGATCTATATGATAAACGAGTCAAATTGGCCATATTCGATTTGTGTGGGTTCAGTTCGAATATTTTGACCTGTTTGGTTGTATGATAACATGTTGGATTTGAATAAAATATATTTAGGTTGGTTCAAATTCGCCTCAGAACCAAACCCGACCCACCAACTAAATTGACATTCCTAATAGGCAATGTCCTAAAATTTATTTCGAGTATATTGAAAAATAACCTACTTTGTTTTCATAAACAAATTAAAAATAAAAGCAACTCATAACTACAAATAATCCCAAATGACCCCTTAGAATTTTATAGTAGATTCAAACATGCAAGCTTTAATATTGTTTTATACATAAATTTAATATTTTAATTTTAAAAATAAAAATTAGTAATATTTTTTATATAAATTTTTTTGAATTTTATGTAAATAAATATAAAAATAAAGAATTTACATTTATATCATAAAATTATTATATCTATTTATATACCATTCAAATATTTAAATCACATCAAAAAATATTTTGCGTTTAATATATTTAAATCACAATTTTCTTATCGACTTTGATATGATTTACATAGTAAAATATTGTGTAAATAATTATAAATATTTAGATGTTGAATGTGTAAATATAGAATTATTACAGGGTATTTATGCAAATCGCCTAAATTATATTTATTTCCCATTTTAGACTAAATGGTGTAGAGGTTTTTGTTTTTTAACATTTTTTCTTTCACACAGATCCGTCTCTCCAGCTTCTGTCCAATGACAACATGCAACGAACTCCGTCGAGAAGTAGACGGCTCTGACTTCTCTCTTCCCACTGTTATATTTTTCAAATCCCCCACCTGCTCCCTTCTCTGATCCAGCAAAGCTAATATCGCCATTGAATCCTTCCGCCTGTGTTCATTCTGAATCCATCATTTCCATGGATCGACTGCGAAGTGTCGATTTGCCGAAGGTTTTTTATTTTTGGAACACTTTTTCTTGCCAAATTTAAGTTATGTTACGTTGATTCACTCGTAATTTGTTGTTTTAGAATTGATTGGGAACAAAATTGACTCTCAGATCTTCTGTTGAGATAATCAATCATAAATGATGATGATGTGATGTATTCGGCTAGGAATTAGTAGGTTTTGAGAATATTTTGGTTTGGAGCCTCGGTGTAATATATAGAATGGGGATGAGAAAGGGGTCGCCATTTTTTGTTGTCCTCTTGGGATTTGGATTCTTCATTGCGACCTACAATCTCGTTACTATGGTAATCCACAATCGAAATTGGAATTTTCCGGCGCAATTGGCGGATCGCTCAACCCTTGCTCTTCGATCTGATCCTATTGTTGGGATGCCAAATGAGTTTAAGAAGTCGGGAGGGCCGAGGAGGCTATTTCATGTGGCGCTTACTGCGACTGATGCGCCTTATAGTAAGTGGCAGTGCAGAATAATGTACTACTGGTACAAGAAGATGAAGGATTTGGAGGGATCAGAAATGGGAGGGTTCACGCGGGTTCTGCATTCAGGGAATCCTGATAATTTGATTGATGAGATCCCTACTTTTGTCGTGGATCCTCTCCCGGCTGGTATGGATAGGGTAAGGAATCTTCACTCTTAATAATTTTCTTCTAATTTCTTGAGACATGTGTGCTTGTTTGTATTTTATATCAAAACTTTACTTCTGACCTGGTATTTTTCGTTGATTTCTTTTGTTTGGTTTCATACTTTTGAAATGTCGTGGTGACATGATAAAAAAATGTAGTGATTAAACTGAGTATAGTTATTCCCAGCATTATTTTTGTTACATGCTAGATTATTCATATCAGTTAAGAGAAAATTTAATCACATCAGTTTAGATAAAATTTATTATTTTAACGTTGCACAAAGCTTCCCCACGTAAATAGATAAATAATCCATTTCACATGGGTAATGCATGATTTTTTATGTTGCAAATCTAGGAAAAAAATTATGGAGTTTAGCCTAATTGAAATAGAGCCACTATATAGATTTAAGATCACAAAAATCTACCATTTTTCATAGTTGAAAGTGGTGAGATTGCAATGTTTGAACTATAAAAGTTGTCTCATGCCATGATGGTGGAGAATATTGGTAGGCAGTGGTGTTGAAGGGTGGATGGTAGATGGAGATGAATGTCATCATTGGTCGATGGGCAATGGTCGTTGATCTAAAGGCAATGGTGATGTTGGTGACATGTAACCATAATTCTCAGGGGATAGTCAACGATGGTTGTCGATGCTTATTAATAGTGGGCAATGACAAAGTAATGATAATGACCATCAAGTGTTGGTCGATGAGTAAAGCCTGACAAGCAATGATGGCGGTCGTTGTCAGTTGATGGCAATGACAAATGCTAGTGCAAAAATATGATGCTAGAAGGTGGTAGGAGTGGTTGTTCTCTTGGCCAGAGGGAAGACTAGCCAACAAATTATGATAAATAAAAACCTAGATAGGCAAAGCCCCAAATGGTTAGCTGAGGTTCTAAACGATAGTCAAAGCTTTATAATTCCTTAAATCTAAGAATTCTCTCTATAAAAAGTCCTCCATATTGAATGATCGTGGGGTCCACAAATCAACCAATTTTGATAGTAATCATTGAGCACACAATTAAAGGTTCTAACTATTAGATTCATTCTCTTATGACTGCTAGATTATAGTTCGTGTGCCCCCTTTTTCTATTCTAGCTCTGTCCTTCTTGTGGAAATTTTTTTCTTTTTTGTAAATAGTTTTGATTTTTTTTTTTCATTATAAGCCTTTTTGGAGAAGTTTATAAATACTTCCACACTTTGTATAGAATAAAACAATAAAATTCAATATGTTTTTTTCCTGATATTAGGGTTCCCATCTTCCAACCATTATTTTGTTTTTCCTTTTACCTTCTTGTTGAGCTTTATTCTCTTTATTATAGTTCGTTTCTTTAACTTCCCTTCCATAGAATTATCCATTATGAATGGTGAAAATCAAACTATAGGAAAATTGTAGGGGCTACAACCCAGTCAAGCCTCATATGGCATGAATAAGAGAAACTATTTAAAATGGTCCTAAATCATGAATATCTTTTTGAAAGGAAAGAAAAGGATTCATCATCTTATAGATTCGCCGAAAAATCCAAAATTTTTATTTTAGGATAAAAAAAATTCCATGATCATCACATATTTGTGGAATACAAGATGCCTAAAATCAGTGGTCCATATTTTTAACTCCCTATTGCAAAAGAAGTTTTGAATGTCATAAAAAGAATGTACTTAAAAAGTAAGGACATCTTTCTCTGCTATGAGATTAAAATTAAGATTTCAACAACTATGTAGTTAGCCTTCATGTTATTGAGTACTTTAATGCAATGAAGGTTTTTTGTTTGAACTCCATATATACCAATAGAAAATCAACTTGCAAATATTCTTACAAAAAGACTCTGCAATCCCACATTTAAAAATATTATAAGCAAATTTGAAATGGTAGATTTATACCATGTTGTCTGATGGGGAGTATTGAAGGATTTTGCGACCCATTAGTGAACAAATCTTCATTGGGATCCTTGAGCACCCATATTAAAGATTCTAACTGTTAAATTAATCCTCTTATGTCTCTTATATTGCAATTTACGTGCATTCTTTTACTATTCTAGTTGTTAGCCTCTCAAGGATTTTTTTTAATAGTTTTGATTTATTTTCATTATAAGTCTTTTGAAAAAGTTTATAAATACTTCCACACTTTGTACAAAATCAAGCAATGAATTTCAAAATAGTTTTTTTTTAATATTTTTTACTTTTCTAAACTCCACAATTGCGCTTTTGAGTGCTTGATTTAGGCCATTTGGTCTAGGATCTAAGTATTTTTAGTATTGTTGGTTTGTGTTGTTGAATCTGATTATCTTGATTATTAGTTTATCGAAAATGGAGTTCATATAATCTTAGAATCAATTTTTGATATTTGGGTGTTTTGAGATATTAATATTATTTCAAAATATGTTTTTGATGAAATGAATTTTTTGGTGGTGCATCAATTTTGATTTTTCTTCTATTTAGATAAAGTTTTCTTTTGCATTCTGTTGTTTGGAAACTCCAAACACATATTCCATAAGAATTATTTATGCCCTATGGGGGGTTTCAATTGTACTTGAATGTATCTTTTTTATCATAATGTGAAGTTTTTTTTTTGGTTATTGAATATTCTTGTACTATTTGGAGGAATGTATTTTCATGCATATCAAAATTTGGTTAGAAATATCTTAAGACTTGGCAATTATTATGTAGGGTTTTCATAAGAAAAGAAAAGAATTAAGTAGGTACTTTTTGCTTCTCTTAATTGGTCTTCAGTTGTTCTCAAATATTGTAGTCGTTATTTTCATTGGTAAATGTAATAGAAAATAAGGATCAAATCAAGTTACTATTCAGATGAGTGATTATCTTGACATTGAGCGTTGTATTCACATGGCATTATTGTCTCCAATCATTCTCTTCTATGAGAATCCTAAGGCACATTCTGCCTAGCATTATGCTGCTGAATCTGTTAAATGATTTGCATTATAATGCAATGCTTCTTAAGATTACCTGGCCAAGCCTATTTTGACAAGTTATTGGAAACTTACTCATTTTGTACAATCTTGAAGTAAGATGGATTGATAAGTCCCTCTGCCTCCATCACACTAATCTGTCCTTACATCACTTTTTTTTTTTTAATTTTGCAAATGGTTATTGCTTTATTTTCTCAAGAAAATAATTCACAATGTATTGCTATTTTCTTGTAAGATAGATTTGTTTAGTGGAGTTGTATCGTTCTTCAGTTGTATTGTTATTATCATATTTCACTGTCCTCTTAACCTTGCTTTCAGGGTTACATTGTACTGAATCGACCATGGGCATTTGTTCAGTGGCTTGAAAAGGCAAAGATTGAGGAAGAGTGAGAATTTTTTAACTTGCTTAGCCAATCTCGTCTTTCTGATTTCATGGCATGCCTTCCAAATTTTTAATGTTTAATCGACCTTTGCAGTTACATATTAATGGGAGAACCAGACCATATATTTGTGAATCCCTTACCCAATTTGTCTCGGGGAGATTACCCAGCAGCATTCCCCTTCTTCTATATTAAACCCTCTGACAATGAGAAAATAATTAGGAAGTTCTATCCTGAAGAGAAAGGTCCTGTGACAAATGTTGATCCTATTGGCAATTCTCCTGTTATCATAAAGAAGGTAGACACTTAGCTGATTCATGTGCAGTTCAGGCGTGCAGCTTTCTGAGCTTTTATCAATTTTTGCAGCATGTAGTCTTGTTACTTAATGCTTTTCAGTTGAATTGTTTAATTCAAGTTCTAACTTTTACACTTCAAGCTCCTTTTACAAAATACTTACACTGATCTCACCGTTCTGAAATACTTTCTTGTACAGCTAGGGAAACTGCTTTTTTCCCTGACCTACTTAGCTTTAATTGCTCTTGTTTTTTGCAATATTTTTCATTTTCTTGGACCTTTTCAGTCTCAACTTGAAAAAATTGCTCCTACGTGGATGAATGTCTCCTTAAAAATGAAAGAAGATCCTGAGACTGATAAATCTTTTGGATGGGTGCTTGAAATGTGAGATTAATTTATCATGTTCTCTACATTAATTGTTTTTTCCCTATTTGTTGGGATCATGTTGATTTATTATAGGTTTTTTGTTACATTTTGAACATAGGTATGCTTATGCTGTTGCGAGTGCATTGCATGGTGTGCAGCATATTCTCCATAAGGATTTTATGATACAGGTAGCACTTTCAATTATTGTTCAATTATTTGGAACTTGATTTTGTATCTTTGGATGTTAATATACACTTAGCTGGGTCTGGAATATCTACTTAATATATTGAATTTTTTATCAGCCTCCTTGGGACTTGAAGGTTGGAAACTCATTCATTATCCATTACACTTATGGATGTGACTACTCTTTAAAGGTGAAAATTTTCTGCTTCGAACTATTCTTCTCCTGACAAATTTTCTTCAGGTGCTACATTTATTCATTTTCTTTAACCGTAAATGTTTATTGATTTTTTCAAATTTTAAAGGGTGAACTGACTTATGGAAAGATTGGGGAGTGGCGCTTTGACAAGAGATCACACCTTCAAGGACCACCACCAAGGAACCTTTCCTTACCCCCACCAGGCGTTCCTGAAAGTGTGGTATACCCGTTACTCCTAATTAAATATTTGTATTCTTTTGTGGAATCTTTTATGCTATCGTCATCATTATTTTTAGCTTTGTCCCTGCTTTTTGGGCCGGCTTAAATTTTTTTTCTGCACTCTAGATGTAAATTATCGACCTTGGACTTGATCTGGTATTGATGAGGCCTTTCCTTTTCCTTTTTCTTACTACATCACGTATAGTTTAAACAATCTGCACTATAGCCTAGTACAATGAAATTATTTATTAAAATTATTCTTAGGAGTTGTGAAGTTTTGAGAATTGAAAGAAATATCCTTATTCTTGCACGTTCTAATGCTAAATCATATGATGTTCTTCTGATTAAATGATTAGGGGATAATGGCCCAAGTTCATGATGAAAATTTGTCACTTTTTTAAAGAGAATGACCACCATCATAAAATGCTAAATTCCATCCACACATGCATTTGTGTGCACATTCACACATGTGAAACTATGCTTTGAACAATTACTTATTACCAAGAAACACTTATTGGCTTCTTGTAGTTGATCTGTTAAATGCTTGATCATTTCCACCTTCAATGAATCTAATCAATAGTCTGTAGCTCGAGTTTCACAATGGAATGGTTCCTATTATGCCAACTACTACCGTCGCAGTAGGTAGCATAAATCCCTATATTTTATGGTAGAAATCTAATACAAGTGGGATATTGCAGTCCGATTTACTACACAAGGTCTTTCTTCGTCAGGTAGATGCTAAGAAATTCACCTTCCCTCTTCCATTTTTAGGTTTGATCTTGATGTCAGGTTATTTGCAGATCTAGGTTTTCTGAACCTGGATGGGTAGTTTTTTGAGATCAAGTTCTTTTTGTTTTGGTGTTTTTATATGCTATTTTCGGGGTATAAAGTTGTAATTCTATTATTGCAATAACATTCTTTTCGGGGTATATTAGATTGTGGGCAAGAAGCCAATATATGTTTTTTGAGTACCGAGAAATAATAAATAAAAGTACTGCATGTGTAATAAGCGGCTGAATATTTTATTGCATTCACACAAAAAAATAGATTTCTGTCTTGAACTTTTTATTGCGCGCGGACACCGGATGGAGAGAAACGTCTGGTTTTCTCTGTCTACAGTAAAAGCGCAGTAACTGTGCTTTTACTGTCTGCGCTTTTACTGTAGAAAGAGAGAAAATCCAGAGAGTTCTTTCCGTTCGGTGTCCGCACACAATAATCTCATACGTTGTCATGTGGCATACCTACTAGAAGATTACTCTTTCTGATAATGCATTTCAGACTATTTACTTTTTCATAGTAAGATTTCTTCTTTTCTGAGTGAAAGAGCAGAACTCTTCCTGCAAATAAATAGATGAAGGGATCACAATCCCTTACATCAAGTTACTTACTAGTCCAACAGACATTTATACTGCTGAACTTACAGAACATTTTTGTAGTTTCAAATAGCAAGCCTGCATGAAATCAGGCTGGGAAACCATTTAACCATTGTATTTTTTCCTTGCTTCTCCAGTTAACCATTTTGCTTTCATCCATAGCTATTGTTTTCTGCAGTTAGAGATTATTTTAGGGTTTTCATGGTCATTATTCTGCTTTTAACATGCAGGTTAGGCTTGTGAAAATGGTGAATGAGGCTACTGCTAACATTCCCGGTTGGGATCAAGCAAGGTAGAAAACCATTAGTAAGTGAAGCATTTCGTAGCTTTATTTCCAGAGAACCAAAACGAATTAGGAGACAACAGATTTATACACAGCCTATTCAGTAAGGTCTTTCTCGCATTTCTCAATTTGATAATATGTTGGACTAATTGATGAATTATTCTTTTAGGAAATTTTTTGTATAGTTGAGAAATGCCTTTACATTATCAGAACTTATGTTGCTCAAAGCTTTTGAATGAAGTTTGTTTTTGAAACATGAATTGATTTTGTTCCCCTGTGTACTATTTAATGTCTATTCTTTCAACATTTTATTTGTAGTGTATAAAAGCTTACACAGAAGGTCAGAGGAAAATCAAATTCTGTATTGTTACACTGTGAGGTTGGAGTTTTCCACCAACAACGTTTATTTTGTTTATGTTTTGTGATGGATAGAATGGAAAATGTTTAAATTTCAAAATAATCTATTGAATATTCGTATATGATCATTTTAGTCTTGGAGTATAACGTTGTTCCGATTTAATCCCTCGACTATATAAAATTGGTCCAAAATAATCCATTTGGGACTAAGGCTTCGTCTGGGATGGCTTTCTTACTACTTCTTAAAACAATTTTATAGTTCTAAAATTAAAGTTTTTGAACTAAAAAGTTGCTTTAAGAAACAGTAAGAAAGCCGTCACAAACAAAGCCTAAATGGAGATCAATTAATTTCATAAAGTTGAGGGGCTAAATTGAGATCAATTTCATATTAAAATTATAATATGAGGGACAATTTTGAATCAATTTTGAATAATTTTGTATAGTCGAGGTGCTAAATTGGAGGAACATGATACGCGAAGATTAAATTAGTCATATATGAATAGTCTGATGATTATTTTGGGATTTTTTTGAATTGGAAAATGTAAGTGGAAACAATCATATATTTCATATTTGTTTATTTATTTATTTTAATTTACTTGTGGCAGTACCTTGGAAATAAATGGGAACTTGCTTCAAGAAAAAAACTTGAAAGAATATGGCAACATAAAGTAGCTGTTATGCGGCACATTTAAATTCTAGCAATTTATTTATTTCGAGATAATATCAACCCCTAACTATTTACAAAAGATCTAAAATCATCACAGAAGGATTAATTGATTATATATAGTGTTGGTCTGGGTCTAAGAGATCTTATATAGATTTAGCACAATTCAAGTTCATTTTTTGTGATTAGTTTTCTCGTTGACTTCTTTTTCAGTTTAATCAATATAAAGAATTATACTGAGTTTTAATCCGATTTGAATTTTCAAGCCAAATTTTGAGGCCTGATTTGTAGGTAAGGGTGGAACCAGGAAGATTTCAGGGTAGGGGTGTCAATTTTTGATACGACCCGAGCTCGATCCGGAGAAAATTGGGTTAGGGTCAACCCGGACCCAAAATGATCTGAAATTGACACGAAAACTCTTATTTGACTTGAAAACCCGAGATTGACCCAAAAATTGAAGATTGACCCGAAAATTGAAGATTGACCCGATTTTGACCCGAAAATTAGCAATTTTAGGTCAACTTCGGGTCATTTGTGTCGGGTCGGGTTGACCTGAAGCTGAATCGGGTCAGGTTTGAGTCCGAAAACCTGCCCTATTTTTAAAAACGAGTCAGGTTCGGGTTGACCTGAATAGTACCAGGTTAGTTCCGGATTCAATTCGAACCTGACCCGTTGACCCGAATTGACACCCCTATTTCAGGGTGTGCAATTTCCATCCTGATTTTTTTTAGAAAAATAGATATTTTAATTATTTTGTCAACCTTCAATGAATGTATTCACATAAATTCTAAGAAAATCATAATTTTTTTATTTCATATATAAGATTATGCATTTTATAATTCTATTTTGCCTGCTCTAAAAAGAAGGGTTGATTTTACCCCTATGATTGAAGGACTAGTATCGTGTGGAGATGGCGGGTTATTGAGACCTGTCAATATTGGACACCACCCGAATACTCGACCCGAACCCGACCTGAAATTTTCGGGTTTGGGTTGACCCGAACCCGAAGCGGGTCGGGTTCGGGTCCGAGAAACCGACCCGTTTACAAAAACGGGTCGGGTTCAGGTTGACCCGACGGGTTGCCGGGTCAACCCGAAAACCCGTTTAATTTAAAAAAATTTGATTCCTGCCTTGCCCGAGCTGCCCGCTGCCCCACCCTGCCCTTGCCCGAGCTGCCCGACTGCCTCGAGCCGCCTGCCCAGCGCGGTACGACCCGCGTCAATGTCGCGGTGAGACCCGCGTGACCGCGTCACTTCTCGTGTGACTCGCGTCCGTGCCTCAGCCGCGGCAACAGTCGTCCGTGCCTCAGCGGCTCAGCCGCAGCTCCGCCGTCCGGCGTCCGGCGTTTCTTCACGCCGCGTCGTCCACTCGTCCCGAGGCTTTCGCCGTCCCGAGGACGGAACTGACACAGGCGTCCCGCGTTTCTTCACGTCCGCGCGGAGAGATTTGGCTGAAATAGGTGGGGTCGGGTTGACCCGAACCCGAAGCGGGTCGGTTTCGGGTCCAGAAAATCGACCCGTTTGAAAAAACGGGTCGGGTCGACCCGAACCCGAATAATACCGGGTCAATTTCGGGTTGACCCGAACCCGACCCGTAACCCGAAATTGACAGGTAAGACTACCAGCCTATTTATTGATCTTGGGAGTTGCAATACACGTGGTTAAACTCTTCGATTCATGAACGCTTTATAGCGAAATAAAATAATATTAAGGTGTCGAACGACACTTCGAAAGTTGGCATACTTTTGGCAATGTTGAATGTGATGAATAAACATGAAATTTTTTTTTTTATACTTGATACGTTATCAAAAATTATCTTAATTGGGCGCGAATTTCGATGCAAAATCAAATTGGAAACTTCAAAAATTAATTCGGAGACTATCCAAACTCCGATTTCAGCAAACTTACAGTTGAACTGAGCGCCTCAAAAATACGAACCCAACGACACCAAATTCAACTCAATCCGAGCCCAAATGGGTCCGAATCATGGACCCGAAGCGCTGTTGGAAGGTTCAAACCGCAATTTGAGATACCAAACGGTCTCCGATTTTAACGAGCTTATACTCGAATCGAACGGCTCGACGAGATGAATCCAACGAGCCCAAGATCGACGAATTCCGACATCTCTAAGACCTTCAAATGTCCAACGAACGATGCACGATCGTAGGATTCGATATCGGCCGTCCATTCGACCACTCCCTATTCGCCCCCTGATCTCATGTCTATTTACGAGCTATGCCACTCCAAAAAATCTATAAATAGAGCCCTCATTCTTCACAAGTAGGGGGCCAAGCAAGAAGAAAGAAAGAAGAAAGGAAGAAGCTCCTCCTCGACCACCACTGGAACCTCGCCGGACCACCACCGGAGCCTCGCCGGACCACCACCTCAAGGGCCAACGTTCAGGCCCGACGTTCTACTGAAGGCCCGACGTTCTACTGAAAGCCCGACGTTCAGGCCCGACATTCTTCTAAAGTCCCGACGTTCTACTGAAGGCCCGACGTTCAGGCCCGACATTCTTCTTAAGTCCCGACGTTCTGCTAAAGGTCCAATATTTTGCTCAAGGCCCGACGTTCAGGCCTGACGTCTTCATCTGAGGCCCTAACCTTAGTCAAAGGCCCTCACTTTTACCAACGGCCTTCACCTTCGCCAGAGGCCCTCACCTTTGCCAGAGGCACTCGTCTTCGCCAGATCATCATCAAAGGCCGTGTGCTTTACTAGAACATCACATGAGGCCTAGACTTCCGCCGGACCACTACTTGAGGCCTTGAGCTCTACCAGGCCACCACCTGATGCCCACAGTTCTCCCAGAATACTGCCGACTACGGTCTTTCCGATCTCCGTCGCCTACTATGGTCCTCCCGAGCTCCATCAACAAACAACGGTCTTTCTGACCCCGGTCTCCTGCCAACTACGGTCCTTCCGACCTCTGTCGCCTACTATGGTCCTTCCGACCTCCATCAACAAACAACGATCTTTCTGACCCCGATCTCCTGCCAACTACGGTCCTTACAACCTCTGTCGTCTACTATGTTCCTTCCGACCTCCATCAACAAACAGCGGTCTTTCTGACCCCGGTCTCCTGCAGACTACGGTCCTTCCGACCAAATAAACATGTATATGTAACTCCTACCATGTAATGCAATATATATGATGTATATTTGCTACATCAATACAAGGCCTTCTCCAAAAGAAGGGCCTCATTTGTAATTGACTGCAAATATTAGTGGATTCATTCAAACTGGGCTAGTCCCCGTGGTTTTTTCCCCTTTTTCAAGGGTTTTCCACGTAAAAACTCTGGTGTCTCTTATGAATGTTTCACCCTCTCTCTTATCTGCTTGTGTGCTGGATCTTCGTATAATGCTAAGACGTTAAACCATATATTTCTCTACCGTCGCGAATATTTTGGGACGCAACAGTTTGGCGCCGTCTGTGGGAAGGTGATTCCCGATTTGGGGGCAATTATTGCTCCAACCTCAAAATGCTATTCGACTGCTATTGATGCATTAATTTCATGGAATCAGATCCAGACTGGGGGGCAACCTTGACTAAAATTTTAATCAAGAAGATCCCTCCAAGGCTTCTAAAATCAAGATGATATGTCCAAAAAATCCCAGCAAATGCAAGGATACTTCCAATTAGTTATATGCTTTATACAGCCCCTTGATTCGGGATACACGCGGCGTTCGCCCCCTCCCAATCAAGAAAAAATTGGTCCCAGGGGGATCCGATTCGACCTCTTTCATACAGGTTAACGTCGTCGAGCAAAGGCTCCGACATACAACCTCGGAAAGGTCTTACATCCTTGGTGGATTCTCTCGACCTCTTCCACACAGGTTAACATCGTCGAGCAAAGGCTCCGACATACAACCTCGGAAAGGTCTTACCTCCTTGGTGGATTCTCTCGACCTCTTCTACACAGGTTAACGTCGTCGAGCAAGGGCTCCGACATACAACCTCAGAATGGTCTTACATCCTTGTTGGATTCTCCCGACCTCTTCCATATAGGTTAACGTCGTCGAGCAAAGGCTCCGACATACAACCTCGGAAAGGTCTTACATCCTTGGTGGATTCTCCCGACCTCTTCCACACAGGTTAACGTCGTCGAGCAAAGGCTCCGACATACAACCTCGAAAAGGTCCTACATCCTTGGTGGATTCTCTCGACCACTTCCACACAGGTTAACGTCGTCGAGCAAAGGCTCCGACATACAACCTCGGAAAGGTCTTACATCCTTAGTGGATTCTCCCGACCTCTTCCACACAGGTTAACGTCGTCGAGCGAAGGCTCTGACATACAACCTCGGAAAGGTCTTACATCCTTAGAAGATTATCTCGATCTCTTCCATACAGGTTAACGTCATCGGGCAAATGCTCTGACATATAACCTTGGATAGGTCCTACATCATTGGTGGATCCAATATCGGTTAATATCGTCGAGCAAAGGCTCTGACAAACAACCTCGGATAGATTATACATCCTTGGTTAACGTCACCAGAATGTCATCAATAGACTTCCATTGGACTTCTGCTCAAATTTAAATTTCTACCTAATGTTGAATTTCCTCCTGTCAATGAACTTTTGCCTTGCAGGACTTTCGACGAACTAATACCCGACGTCGGACTTCTTCCTACCGTCGGACTAATACCCGTCGTCGGACTTCTGCTCGTCGAAGAACTTTCATCGGTCTTCTACCCGACAGTACTTCTACTCTACGATTTTTGACGGACTAATACCCGATGCCGGACTTCTTCCTACCGTCAGACTAATACCCGTCGTCGGACTTCTGCTCGTCGAAGAACTTTCGTTGGTCTTCTACCTGACAATACTTCTACTCGACGACTTTCGACGAACTAATACCCGACGCCGGACTTCTTCCTATCGTCGGACTAATACCCGTCATCAGACTTCTGCTGGTCGAAGAACTTTCATCGGTCTTCCACCCGACAGTACTTCTACTCGACGATTTTTGACGGACTAATACCCGACGCAGGACTTCTTCCTACCGTCAGACTAATACCCGTCGTCGGACTTCTGCTCGTCGAAGAACTTTCGTCGGTCATCTACCCGACAGTACTTCTACTCGACGACTTTCGACGAACTAATACCCGACGCCGGACTTCTTCCTACTGTCGGACTAATACCCGTCGTCGGACTTCTGATCGTCGAAGAACTTTTGTCGATCTTCTACCTGATGTCGGACTTCTCCATGTCGTCGGACTTTTGCTCGTCAGCGAACTTCTACTCTTCGTCGTACTACTGCTCGTTGACGAACTTTCGTCGGTCTTCTGCCCGACGTTGTACTTCTACCCGACGTCGGACTTCTGCCTGCCGTTGGAGTACTACCTGTCGACGGACTTCTGCACGTCGATGGACTTCCATCGGTCTTCTGCCCAAAGCCGTACTTCTGCCCGACGTCGGACTCCTGCCCGTCATCGAACTTTTATCGGGTTTCATCCCGTTGTCAGACTTCTGTCCAACATCAAGCTTCTTCCCGTTGCCGGAATTCTGCATAGCATAAATTTTATCAGACTTCTGTCTGACGCAGAGCTTCCTCCCATCATTAAACTTCTGCCCCTCAATGGACTTTAGTCGATCTTCTACCCGACGTCGGACTTCTCCATGTCGTCGGACTTCTGCTCGTCAGCGAACTTCTACTCTTCGTCGGACTACTGCTCGTTGACGAACTTTCGTCGGTCTTCTACCCGACAGTACTTCTACGCGGCGTCGGACTTCTCCCTGTCGTTGGACTTCTGCTCGTCAGCGGACTTATACCTGTCGACGGACAATTGCCTATCGATGGGCTTTCATCGGTCTTCTGCCCAAGGCCGTACTTCTGCCCGACGTCGGACTCCTGCCCGTCATCAAACTTTTATCGGGTTTCATCCCGTTGTCAGACTTCTGTCCAACGTCAAGCTTCTTCCCGTTGCCGGAATTCTGCCTAGCATAAATTTTATCAGACTTCTGTCTGACGCAGAGCTTTCTCCCGTTGTTGGACTTCTACACGATGCTGAAATTCTCCTTGTCGTTGGACTTTCGTTGGGATTCTGCTCGACGCAGAGCTTCCTCCCATCATTGGACTTCTGCCCCTCAATGGAATTTCGTTGATCTTCTACCCGACGTCGGACTTCTCCATGTCGTCGGACTTCTGCTCGTCATCGGACTTCTACTCGTCGTCGGACTTCTGCCCGTCGATGGACTTTCATCGGTCTTCTACCTGACATTGGACTTCTGTCTAGCGTCGGACTACTACCTATCAACAGACTGCTGCCCGTCGAATGACTTTCGTCGTCCTTATACCCGACTCAGTGCTTCTACCTGACGTTGGACTTCTGCCTGCCATCGTACTACTACTTGTCGACGGACTATTACCCGTCGATGGACTTTCATCGGTCTTTTACCCGATTCAGTGCTTTTACCTGATGTCGGACTTCTGTCTTCCGTCGGACTACTACCTGTCGACAAACTACTGCCTGTCTAAGGGCTTTCATCGGTCTTTTACCCGATTCAGTGCTTCTACCTGACGTCGGACTTCTGTCTGCCGTCGGACTACTACCTGTCGACGGACTACTGCTTGTCGAAGGACTTTCATCGGTCTTCTACCCGATTCAGTGCTTCTACCTGACGTCGGACTTCTGTCTGCCGTCGGACTACTACCTGTCGACGAACTACTGCCTGTCGAAGTACTTTCATCGGTCTTTTACCCGATTCAATGCTTCTACCTGACGTCGGACTTCTGTCTGCCGTCGGACTACTACCTGTCGACGGACTACTGCTTGTCGAAGGACTTTCATCGATCTTCTACCCGATTCAGTGCTTCTACCCAACATCGGACTTCCGTCTGCCGTCGGACTACTACCTGTCGACGAACTACTGCCTGCAGGCGAACTTTGCTCGGACATATACCCGATACCAGACTTACGCCCATCGTCAGACTTACGCCCGTCGTCGGACTTTTGCCCGTCATCGGACTTCCAATCTCCTTCGCTCATCGACAACCGTTCTTCCAATCTACGTCAACGACTACGATCCTTACTACCTCCTTCGTCGACAACGGTCCTTGCAACTTCCTCTACCAAATATTATCCTTACGACCTCCTTCTCCAACTATGGTTCTCCCCGACCTCTGTTGTGAACCAACTACGAATCTCTCTTGGTTGTGGGATCTCTCACAAGAAAAAAAAGGGTCTCTTCAACTCAGTGAGGGGCCCTAGAATTGCACATGAGATACTGCCTGCACAAGACTAGGGGAAGGCCTCAGCTTGAGGAGAATGAGAAAGAAAAAAGAGTCTCTTCAACTCAGTAAGGGGCCCTAGAATTGCACAGGAGATACCGCATGCACAAGACTACGTGAAGGCCTCAGCTTGAGGATAATGAGAAAGAAAAAAAGAGTCTCTTCAACTCAGTGAGGGACCCTAGAATTGCACAGGAGATACCGCCTGCACAAGACTAGGAGAAGGCCTCAGCTTGAGGAGAAGGGGGAAATCCCTTCTAACAAAGAGGGGCTCTACTGTTGGACAGTGGATACCAACTATCCAAGGGCAGAGGAAGGCCTCTAATGAGAGAAGGAGAAGGTGCAAGGATGAAAGCCCAGGAGGGGCCTATTTATAGGAAAAAGAAGTTCTCCCTCTCTCCCACTCTCCCTCTCTCCCACTTCTCCATGAAAAAAAAAAAAAAAGGAACGGTTTCTTAAACTGCTCTCTAACAGGTGGTTTCTTAAACCGCCCATTAAAAGGAAGTTAAGAGCAGCCTCGGCTCTATTAAAAAAAAAAAAAATTATGCTCATTTCCACCCGCGGCAAAGCCACATACAGAATTAATTTGTTATCCTGCATTGAACTAAGATATTTTATTACTTATATGGGACGAATCAAGCATATTCTCTGTACAGATTATCTCTAATGATAATGCTTTTTGACAATTGGTACTTGAATATTGTCCTAGAGTATACTTAAGTGCATTATAATATGCGAACCTGCACTTTTACCCACGTCCTTCGTTGATAAAGGAATATTAGCTTACAAATCAAGTCTGAAACATCAAGTGGGAGTGAGATGAGTTAGCAAAAATATTGTTAAAACATATACTACTGAGTAAACTCTATGGCATTTTAGGAATGATTTTCCTGGCTTTAGAGCCTCTTCACCTTCTACAAATCATGGGGAAAAATTATGATCAAATTTTGAGCAAGATTTACATTTTTTGGAACGTAATTTTTTTATGATTCGGCCAATGTTAAATGTCGATACACATATTTTCGGACTTCTGGAGCGTCAACGTCCCGAAAATAGAGGGGCAACTGATACGTTATCAAAAATTATCTTAATTGGGCGCGAATTTCGATGCAAAATCAAATTGGAAACTTCAAAAATTAATTCGGAGACCATCCGAACTCCGATTTCAGCAAACTTACAGTCGAACTGAGCGTCTCAAAAATACGAACCCAACGACACCAAATTCAACTCAATCCGAGCCCAAATGGGTCCGAATCATGGACCCGAAGCGCTGTTGGAAGGTTCAAACCGCAATTTGAGATACCAAACGGTCTCCGATTTTAACGAGCTTATACTCGAATCGAACGGCTCGACGAGATGAATCCAACGAGCCCAAGATCGACAAATTCCGACATCTCTAAGACCTTCAAATGTCCAACGAACGATGCACGATCGTAGGATTCGATATCGGCCGTCCATTCGACCACTCCCTATTCGCCCCTGATCTCATGTCTATTTACGAGCTATGCCACTCCAGAAAAATCTATAAATAGAGCCCTCATTCTTCACAAGTAGGGGGCCAAGCAAGAAGAAAGAATAGAAGGAAGAAGCTCCTCCTCGACCACCACTGGAACCTCGCCGGACCACCACCGGAGCCTCGCCGGACCACCACCTCAAGGGCCGACGTTCAGGCCCGACGTTCTACTGAAGGCCCGACGTTTTACTGAAGGCCCGACGTTCAGGCCCGACATTCTTCTAAAGTCCAGACGTTCAGGCCCGACGTTCTACTGAAGGCCCGACGTTCAGGCCCGACATTCTTCTCAAGTCCCGACGTTCTGCTGAAGGTCCAATATTTTGCTCAAGGCCCGACGTTCAGGCCTGACGTCTTCATCTGAGGCCCTCACCTTAGTCAAAGGCCCTCACTTTTACCAACGGCCTTCACCTTCGCCAGAGGCCCTCACCTTTGCCAGAGGCACTCGTCTTCGCCAGATCATCATCAAAGGCCGTGTGCTTTACTAGAACATCACATGAGGCCTAGACTTCCGCCGGACCACTACTTGAGGCCTTGAGCTCTACCAGGCCACCACCTGATGCCCACAGTTCTCCCAGAATACTGCCGACTACGGTCCTTCCGATCTCCGTCGCCTACTATGGTCCTCCCGAGCTCCATCAACAAACAACGGTCTTTCTGACCCCGGTCTCCTGCCAACTACGGTCCTTCCGACCTCTGTCGCCTACTATGGTCCTTCCGACCTCCATCAACAAACAACGATCTTTCTGACCCCGATCTCCTGCCAACTACGGTCCTTACAACCTCTGTCGTCTACTATGTTCCTTCCGACCTCCATCAACAAACAGCGGTCTTTCTGACCCCGGTCTCTTGCAGACTACGATCCTTCCGACCAAATAAACATGTATATGTAACTCCTACCATGTAATGCAATATATATGATGTATATTTGCTACATCAATACAAGGCCTTCTCCAAAAGAAGGGCCTCATTTGTAATCGACTGCAAATATTAGTGGATTCATTCAAACTGGGCTAGTCCCCGTGGTTTTTTCCCCTTTTTCAGGGGTTTTCCATGTAAAAACTCTGGTGTCTCTTATGAATGTTTCACCCTCTCTCTTATCTGCTTGTGTGCTGGATCTTCGTATAATGCTAAGACGTTAAACCATATATTTCTCTACCGTCGCGAATATTTTGGGACGCAACAATACTCAAAAGACAAATTTACATATAAGTAATATAAATAGAACATTTTATAGTAAATAATGAGAAGTTAACTTATATTTTTTTTTTTCACTAAAAATTTTTATTGTAAACAGAAATCAAAATGACAATAACTGAAAGAAAAAATAACAACTACAAAAGTAAAACTAAAAAAACTCAAAACTAATTTGAATCAAACTACTATATAAACTTGAAAGTATCAAATAAAATTATATTGCTAGAAAATATGCTAATGTGTAAAGGTTTAAGGGTGTCAAAATTTAACCCGACCCGAAATCCAACCCGAATTTGACCCGAAAAATTTCGTGTTCGGGTCAACATGTTTGCCATACTGGTTGGGTTCGGATTTGAGATTTCGACCTATTTATAAAGTCGGGTTTGGTTCTGGTTGACCTAGAAACCCGAAATGACCCATATCCACACAACTGTCCCTCGTGCACAGCCTCACTCCCGTTCCACACTGTGCTCCGCACCCTGCACGCACAGACTCGCTCTCACTTTGTCGCACTCAGACGACCTATCATGGTCAGACTGTTGTCTGATATACATGAACTCATTAATAATGTATAATATATAATAATTAATATGATATAATGCATAGCATTGATATACATGAACTCATTAATATTGTATAATATATAATACCTGATACACATGATGATATGTGATGATAATATGCACATGACATATATGAAGACCTAATAACATACATGATGACATGAGATGATTATTAGAACACACATGAACAATGACATCCATATGACGATCTTGATCATACTTGAAAACATATGATACAAGCATAAAAATAAGCATAGAATGATATTAATTCATCATAGGATTAGTTTTATGATTCATCTGATAAGAGCTTGCATATTGGTACGCCTTTCATACACTGAATATAATTATAGATTTTTTGTGATTTATTAAGTTGTATGCTCACTCTGTATGTTTATATAATTCAAGGAAGGGTAAAACACATACTAAGTAGATAAAGAGAAATGTTGCAGTAGATGTACTATTGTATTTATGTTTTTGTATATTGATGAATTTTAATGGCTTTATATATGAATTAAATGAAAAAAAAAATCCCTCCAATAAAAGATTCCGGGTAAATGATCTATCATGTATCTAAACCGATATGACCCATTAGAGTATATGTAGGTTATATTGGGTCAGATCACGACACTCTATGTTATTGATATCATAGAAAACCCTTGAAGAAAATGGAGATAATTTCAGGAAAAAAAAATATGCATAAAGATCCTTCTTCTTTTTCAGTTTGTTTGTTTGTTTGTTTGTTTTTTTTTTTTCAATATTTCTTATTATGACATGTTTATTCATGTTAAGATGATAGCTTGCACATATCTATTAGCAATTCCATGTAAATAATGTGTTATGTTCAAAAGAGAATCTTTATGTCTTATAGATCTCCCTATAACTTATCTTTATGCATACTATTTGAGCGATCCCAATTTATGTAATTTAATGAGTTTGACTAATTATTTTTATTACTTTTATCTCAAAATAATCTCAAAATATTTTGATTTACATGATCCACAAACTTGTATAATCTGTCAAATTCATATCTTTTAATTGTATTTATGAATACTTATGTTTAAATAGTTATAGTACTTATTGAGCTAATTTTTTTTTCTAGACTAAACACTAACATGTTTAACAATTTTATGATCTTCACATGTATGCATATCATATCATAACAAGAAGCATTCACTACTATACTCAATATTTAGCTTTTTTTTTTTTTTTTTGCTACTTTCATGCCTACATTAGAAACTATGGATAAATATGAAAGATGGGCCAAACTTGCAAGGGTAAATGTTAAATCAAATGAGCAAGAAGTTATTTTAAAGTATATAAAAACTTCTATAATTGAAAATAAAATTCAAGAGCAAATAGTACTACTGTTAGACACTATGATGGGTCCATTCAATCAAGATTGTTTGAAGTTGTCAAATCCAATCCGTCCCTCCTAAGAAAAAATTCCATTAACTAAAAATCATCCTCGTAGAACACCCAAAATATTAAGTCTGTAATTAAGGGTGATAACTGATGAAGGAATTGGATGACTTTATAAGTCTTTAATGACCACATTAGCAAAATTAGTTGTCCTAATTTCTATTAAGAAAAATTAATCTAAATTTTAAATTGAGTTATTCAAAGTGTTTTGAGTTTCAAACAAAATTTGTGAGACCTACTTGTTTCTTAGGTTTGAGTAATCAAATTGACCTTTAGGTTGAAACAACCAATGGGCTTTAGATTTGTGGGAATAGGATAAGAATAGCTATCTAAATTAGATCCCACATGTTGGTGGTGACTCAGGCTTTAAGGACAATAAATGCTAGAAAAGATTCCCTTTCACATAAAATGCTATCAGCTATTGCATGTGTAGACATTTATTCTCCTTATACTTCCAATATCAAAGTGTGTATTAGGAATTTGGGACAAAAGAAATCTAATTTCTTACATATAAGAGGATTTTTAGGTGGGTGCAACATTTTAGGTTTTTTATACTAAATTAATATTTTATGTATCACTACATGAAAACAACCTATTACCAACGGATTTTTCGATGGCTTTCCGGCGGACTAATTTCAGGCAGACTTTTCGGTGGATTACAATGAAATATTTCCGTTAAAAACTTTTTTTTTTTTCCAGATTTTCCGGCGAACTTTCCGGCGGATTTCTGATGGATTTGTTTCCGGCGGACGTTCCAATGGATTTTTCGACGGATTTTAAAAATTTTTGAAACATATATTTTAGTCATTTAAATAATTAATAATTTAATAGTTCATTTTAATTAATTATTAATTTAATAATTTATTTTAATTATGACTCTAATAATTAAATTGTTAATTGTTAATTGTTAATTTAATAATTTCATAACTTATCTTAATTAAATAATTAAAATAAGTTTTAAAATTACTAATTAATTAAATATTGATTTAATAACTTATTTTAATTAATTATTAATTTTGATATATATATATATATATATATATATATATATATATATATATATAATATATATATATATATATATATATATATATATATATATATATATATATATATATATATATATATAAAATTTAAAGATTGCTAATAGTATTTAAATATTAAATATATAACATTTTAACGTATTTAGCACTGCAACAAAGATGAAGAATATCTAAATTTCTTCCAAGTGGTTGGGGTTCGAATCCAGGCGTGGACCCGCAGGCGGTTGCGGGAGGGTTCGTGTTGACTGGCAGCTCTTGCGAGCGGGCACACGGGCTCGGGCTAGCAGGAGCGTGGTCGGGCTAGTAGTTCGCTGGCTGGGGCCGCGGGTTCGGGCAGGCGGGTTCACTGCATGGGGGCTCGGGTTGGCTGGCTGAGCCCGCATTCGAGTGGGCGGGTTCGCTAGTTCGAGGCGCGACTTCCTTAGCTGGGGCCACAGTTGGGTGGGCGGGTTTCGCTCGCATGGGACGCGAGTTCGGGCTAGATGCGCGTTGGCGGGGGGCGGGTTCGAGTTTGGGCGTTGGTTCACTGGTTCAGCTGTTTTTTTACTTTTTTTTTATCCCGATGGTATTTCTTCGTCGGACAGCCGCCGGAAATTTTTTTCCGTCAAATTTTGTTTCTTGGAATTTTTTCCGACGCTCGTTTTACCTGCGAAAAAAATTCGTCGGAAATCTACCGAAAAACTATTAAATCCGTCAGAAAATTCGCCTGTAATATGTGATTTTATAGTAGTATATTGCTATATTTCTTTAAAAAATTTATACAAATATGCTTAAGTTCATCTTTTTAGATGGATCAATTGAAATAAAAATAATGATTTTTTATTTTTTTGGGTGCAAAGATGTTTTTATTGGTCACATTTGACTTTAGGTTAAATGTTGGAGAAATTATATACATTCAAATTTAATTTATATAACAAACAATTATATCAATTTTTTTAAATATCTAATTCATCTTAGTGTGTTTTATGCGTGACACAATCAAATTATTGGAAACTTAATGAAATAAAAAATATAGGTTTAGATTTGTTTTGATTTATGATATTTGGGTGATAGTTTAAAAATTAAAGATAGGAGGGTGTTATTTTTTTAAATAGTTAAAATTTGAGTGCTATTAATGTAATTTTCCTTTATGATTCATACTAGCACTTGAATCATAATTAAAAGCTTCAAATATTAATTAAATGATTAAAGAGCCTCCAAATCTTATATGCTTAGAGTCAAATTGAGCATCTCAATGAGACAAATCTAACAATACCAAAACCTCTTAATTCCAATATCATTAAGCCACTTAAATGTTGAAGGAATAGTCTATGATTAAGGGAATTAATAGAGGTTGTTCAATGGAGTATTCTAAATATTTGCTATATATATAGGGCATGCCACTCTAAAAAATCAATAAATAGGCATCCACCTGTACATGAAGTGTGGGGGGATCTTGGCTTGATATTCAAGAGAATTTAGAAGCTCTAAGAATCACAAAGCTCCACCTAAGTATCACTATCAGGCCAACATCAGATCATTACCATCAAACCACCACTTGACCAACATCATCAGACCACTACCTGGCCACTATCATCAAACCATAGCCCAACTGCTACCATCGAATCACCATAAAACTCAATTCGATCACTGATATCTGCTCATAACTCGATTGTGTTATCAGACCACCACTCTTTTAATGTCGTGTGAAAACTCAATCAATATAGTCCTCTAACTACCGAGGCCTAAATGCATATCACTCTAGGATCTATATTGGAAGAATTATATCTCTATTTCATTTTAATAATTTAATTAGAGCTTACTAATGAACAACGAAAAGAAATGTGAGTGTACATGTATTTTATCTAGAACTACAGGTAGAAAATTATGTATGTTTTCTGGACCCTCATATCATATGATTCTTATACTTTTTTCCTGAAAATATGTAAAAATCACGTAATGAGCACATAGTCCAACAAGTAACTAAAACTTATAACAAAAATTAATACAAGATAAAAGAAAATTATATACTATAAATCATATAAAAATATATGCATCAATGTCTATAATGATTATCTACATCAATTTATCATTCTATAGTTCTCATCACATCTCAATCCATTACATCATCAATCATAATATTAGTAACGATCAACAGTACTAATGCTAATAATAATATTAGTATCATGATCAATAATATTAAATTCTATAGTTTATCATATCTCAATCAATTATGTTATCAGTCATAATATTAGTAACAATAAACAGCAACAATGCCAGTAATAATATTAGTATTATTATCAATAATAATAAATAGTATTAATAAGTACACAATATTAGTATCAGTCATAATATCAATACAATGTTCATAGTAGTGTCAGTATTAATATTCAGATATTCAATGAGTGTATCTTAAGGATATCTTACACCAGCACTTAAGACTCCCAATCAGTCCCCTCTTATAACTCTCAATCAATATATTTCTTAGAACTCCTCTTGAATCATGTGAATCAGTCAGACCGACTCCTTATAACTCTTAATCAATCTTCAGGTCTTTATGACTCCCAATTAGTGAATCAAATAGATTAGTAGGATATAACGTAGAGTAATCATATCTTATATATGATATCATTCAGTGCTTCATTTAAAATGTAATAAAATAATATCAAATTATTCAGAATGATCAAATCTATAAAATATCCAAACTTGCAAAGTAAAAGCTTATGAAATCAGGAGATAATATATTTTTAGCAAATTTAAGAGATAAAATTCATAGAAAATTTAATCATTAGAAACAAAAGTATGAGATTAGTCATTTATAATGAATAGAATAAAATCTGTAACAAGAATGTCTGACAATTATAATCCAAAGGCCTTTTTCTCTCATCTCTCTTCCTCTCTTTCAATTTCTTCCTAGCCAAGCAATTAAGTGAGAGATTCGATGGGGTGATACAGGGTAATATATATATATATATATATATATATATATATATATATATATATATATATATATATATATATATATATATATATATATAGTTCATGGCCTAGCATCGCAACGCTCATCAGATTAGAGCCAAAGCGCTTTACTTTAGAATTTTCATGTTTTTCAGATATATTATTCATACATTCGAGTTATTACAATACATTCCTATAACCTCCAATCTCTAATTTCAGCTCTCCAATTAACCATCATTTCTTGATTATAACATTGTCCCCTACCTATAATCCTCTGATCATCATCACCCAACTATGATCATCTGAACTATTATCTGCTAACTATTTTTGTGTGGCTACACCAACCCCTGCTAACTTTGTCACTTACTATCATAAAAAATGTCAATGCATGCATGCTATTATTTATAAGATCGACGAATGTTGTCGATGCCAATTCTTACTCTTGACGTCAACACCAAGATTTATGTTAAAATTCTTGGTCACTAATTGCCCCTCAAATGTGTTTGACCAAATAAATTAATAATTTGTTAAAAAAAACTCTTATGCTATAAGGTTCTTTCAGCTTCTACTATGTAATATGTATCTATGTCTTCCCTCGAAGAAAAACATCATTTATAACCGATAATAAACACTAGTATAATCATTTAAATTGAACCAGACACAAGGTTTTTCCATGTAAAAGCTTTATTTCTTTTTCAACTCTTTTTTTTTTTACTTGTATATGTGTTGGATCTTTATACAATACTAAGATAATAAACTCATTAACTCTACCATCGTAAATATTCTGATTCATAATAATAAAAACCAAAATATTGATCATAAGAAAAGCTTTCAAACTTGATTTTCATTTTTATTTGGATCCTATAGAAGAATTCCAAATTTATAGTTTCATTTTTTTTATTATAAAATACTATAAATTTTTTACTAAAGTCATGAAATAAATAAAATTATTTTATTGGGCTCATATTATAACACATGAATTTTAATGGAATATCATTGATATAATTAATAGAACTTTGACGACTATAAAGAAATGTTAGAGAAACTTCTTTGTAACTATGTAAAAATCGGATAAAACTCTCAATGGAAAAAATAAAGTTACTAATTAACTCTCCAAAAATTGATTGTCCATATTTTGCACTAATCTTAAAAAAAAAATCACCACTTTGAAATAAAACTTAACTAATAATTATTCATAATATCTTGATATAACAATTTCTCCCTATTAATTTGCATTTGGATGTTTAGTTTGGAAGAGTTTTGGGTGTGTTGAATTTGAAATGAGTGGATTTTAAAATTTATTGTGTTTGGCTTGGAGTAAAGTAAATCAAAAGTAATATTTTGAGAGATTTAAAATTCACCTATTAATTTTTTTGTTTCTATTCCAAAATTGCTCATATTTAATAATGGTTAAATACACAACTTTTATTTCTAGAAATTGCACAACACGAACTCCTCCACACCACATTGTTACCGTTGCATGCTAGAACATTTGAGACGATAGAGAGATAAAGAGCTTAACGTCTTAGTTTTGAACAAATATCCAAGGTGCAAGAGTCATGGAAGACTGATTTTTCCATGAAAATACTAAAAAAAGCAAAAAGAATAAAAAAAACTATGGGGCCTTGCCCAGTTAAAATGATTTCACTAGTAATTTTTATTGATTACAAATGATGCCCTTCCTCGGAGAAAATTTGCCGGTTTGTTTGGTCAGTAGGATAGTAGTCGGGTGACTAGAGTACTCAAAGTGCCATAGTCGATGAGTGGGGGAGGCCAGAAGTGCCATAGTTGACTTGCAACGAAGGTTGGAGGGACCATAGTAGGGCATCGAGGTTGGAAGGGTACTATTGTCCGACGACAGAGATCAGAGGGACTATTTTCAGATGATGGTGACCATAGGGCCATATTCAACATGCGAAGGAGATAAGGGTTTGTTGGCAAAGATCAGAGGGTGAAAGTCCAGTTATGGCAATTGAGCGGTGAGGGTTCATCGATAACAACGTTATATATGAGATTTATGTTTTAGAGCTCTCTTTAATATCTAACTCAAGGTCCAAGCCCTCCTCTAAGTCCAAGTACTTTCATATGGGAAGAGGAGACCTATTTATAGATTTTGAGAGTGACATGTTTTGTAATTATAGAGAAGATATGTGTAAAATTTGGAGTGCTCGATAGGACGTCCCATATTGATCCCCTCAAACATAGAATATTCGTTCAATATTTTAGTGCCTCAGTTATGTTAAAATTAAGCAATCTTGGGCTCATTAGCTTTGTCTCGTCAAGCTGCTCGATTTGATTATAATCATGTTATATTTGGATATCATATGATCACCCAATTAATATTCTAAAGTTTTCAAATATGCTTTAAGCTATTGATTTGAGTTCATTTAGGCTCGGATTGAATAATTTGGTGTCGTTGGATTCGTCTCATCGAGACACATAGTTGACTTAAGTTAACTGAAATTAGAGTTTAGATAGTCCCATATTTGATTTTGGAAGTTTCTAATTGAGATATGCCTAGAGATTCATGTCTATGGAAGATGATTTTTTATAGCATATCAATTACGTACACCACCTCTGTAATAGATTTCACCACAACCTTTGCATCGCTTATGCACCGCCTACATGATCTTTACACCCCCTTGCACCGCGAAGCCACTTCGCCCTGTGACACTTCCACCTTTATATCAACATGTCATGCCACCATAACCTCTACATTAGCAACTTTGTAAGACACATCTCCACTTTCATTCTTGAAGCCTCCATCGCAAGATCCCTTCCTCGGATGCCTTGGATTTTGTTATCTATTTTTTAAAAAAATTTAGATTCATTTTATAAGTTTCATCTAAATTCAAATTATATCTTATATTTATTTTATACTTGATACATCGTCAAAAAATTAGCTTGATCGGGCACGAATCTCGAGGCAAAAGCTAGTTGGAAACTACAAAAATTAATTTTGGGAGCACCCGAACTCCGATTTCAGCGAGCTTATAGTCAAACTGAGCGTCTCGGAAATACGAACTCAACGACACCAAGATCAACCCAATCCGAGCCCAAATGAGTCCAAATCAAGGGCTCAAAGTGCTGTCGGAGGGTTCAAACCGCAATTTGAGTTACCAAACGGACTCCGATTTTGACGAGCTTATACTCGAATCGAAGGGCTCGACGAGACGAATCCAACGAGCCTAAGATCACAGAATTCCAACATCACTAAGGCCTTCAAATGTCCAATGAACGGTGCACGATTGTAGGATTCAATATCGGCCGTCCATTTGACCACTCCCTATTCGCCCCTGATCTCACACCTATTTACGGGTCATGCCACTCTAGAAAATCTATAAATAGAGCCCTCATTTCTCACAAGAGAGGATCCAAGCAAGAGAGAGAAGAAGAGAAGAGAATGAAGGAGTTCCTCCTGGACAGCCGCCGGACCACTGCCGAACCACCGCAGAACCTCGCCGGACCACCGCCGGACCACCGCAGGAATCTCGTCGGACCACCGCAGGAACCTCGCCGGACCACCACAAAACCTCGCCGGACCACCACCTTAAGGCCCGACGTTCATCCCCAACGTCCTGTCAAAGACCCGACGTCTTGTTCAAGGCCCGACACTCAGTCCCTACATCCTGCCAAAGACCCGACGTCTTGTTCAAGGCCTGACACTCAGTCCCTACTTCCTGCCAAAGACCCGACGTCTTGTTCAAGGCCCGACGTTAAGTCCCGACATCCTGCTGAAGACCCGACGTCCTGCTTAAGACCCGACGTCCTACCCAAGGCCAGACCATCAACATCTGATCTTCCAAGTGACACTGGGACTAACACCTGACTCCTTATCTCCTGCCGACTACGGTCTCCGGCCGACTACGGTCTCCGGCCGACTACGAACTCCGTCCGACTACGGTCTCTGGCCGACTACGGTCTCCGGCCGACTACGGTCTCCGGCCGACTACGAACTCTGTCCGACTACGGTCTCCGGCCGACTACGGTCTCCGGCCGACTACGGTCTCCTGCCGACTACGGTCTCCTGCCGACTATGGTCTCCTGCCGACTACGGTCTCTGGCCGACTACGGTCTCCGGCCGACTACGGTCTCCGGCCGACTACGAACTCTGTCCGACTACGGTCTCCGGCCGACTACGGTCTCTGGCCGACTACGGTCTCCTGCCGACTATGGTCTCCGGCCGATTATGGTCTCCGGCCGACTACGGTCTCCTGCCGACTACGGTCTCTGGCCGACTACGGTCTCCGGCCGACTACGGTCTCCGGCCGACTACGAACTCCGTCCGACTACGGTCTCCGGCCGACTACGGTCTCCTGCCGACTACGGTCTCCTGCCAACTATGGTCTCCGGCCGACTACGGTCTCCGGCCGACTACGGTCTCCTGCCGACTACGGTCCTTCAGGCCAAACAAATCTGTATATGTAACTCCTACCATGTAATGCAATCTATATGATGTACATTTGCTACATCAATCCAAGGCCTTCTCCTAAGGAAGGGCCTCATTTGTAATCGACTACAAATACTAGTGGATTCATTCAAACTGGGCCAGGCCCCGTGGTTTTTCCCCCCTTTTTAGGGGTTTTCCACGTAAAAACTTTGGTGTCTCTTATGAATACTACACCCTCTCACTTATCTGATTGTGTACTGGATCTTCGTACAATGCTAAGACATTAAATTATATATTTCTCTACCGCCGCGAATATTCCAGGATGCAACAGTTTGGCGCCGTCTGTGGGAACGTGATTCCCGACTGGGGGGCAATTATTGCTCTAATCTCAAAAGATCACACATAGCATCAATATCATAAGAAGCAAAAGCGGACTGGGTGGCAACCTTAACTTCAATTTTAGTCAAGAAGATCCCTCCAAGATTTTTAAAATAAAAACAATTTTTAAGGAAACTCTCGGCAAATACATGGAAGCTTCCGATAAAAATTTAAACCATGTGCAGTCCCTTACTGGACTTCTACTCCTTGGGCAAGGTCTTGATCTCAACCTCAAAAAGGCAGTAATGGTCTAAAGATAGACCCTTCTTAACCTTTGATTCGGGATACACGTGGCATACGCCCTCTCCCAATCAAGGCAAAATCGATCCCAGGGGGATCCGATTCGACCTCTTCCACACAGGTTAACGTCGTCGAGCAAAGGCTCCGACATACAACCTCGAAAAGGTTATACATCCTTGGTGGATTCTCCCGACCTCTTCCACACAGGTTAACGTCGTCGAGCAAAGGCTCCGACATACAACCTCGGAAAGGTCCTACATCCTTGGTGGATTCTCCCGGCCTCTTCCACACAGGTTAACGTCGTCGAGCAGGGCTCCGGCATACAACCTCGAAAAGGTCTCACATCCTTGGTGGATTCTCCCGGTCTCTTCCACACAGGTTAACGTCGTCGAGTAGGGCTCCGGCATACAACCTCGAAAAGATCTTACATCCTTGGTGGATTCTCCCGACCTCTTCTACACAGGTTAACGTCATCGAGCAAAGGCTCCGACATACAACCTCGGAAAGGTCCTACATCCTTAGTGGATTCTCCCGACCTCTTCCTCACAGGTTAACGTCGTCGAGCAAAGTCTCCGACATACAACCTCGGATAGGTCTTACATCATTGGCGGATACAATATCGGTTAACATCATCGAGCAAAGGCTCTGACAAACATCCTCGAATAGATTATACATCCTTGGTTAACGTCACCAAAATGCAGTCAATGGACTTCCATCAGACTTTTGCACAAAGTTAAATTTCTACATGATGTTGAATTTCTTCATGTCGCTTAACTTTTGCCTTGCAGGACTTTCAACGAACTTCTACCCGACATCGAACTTCTGCTCGTCAGCGGACTTCTACCTGACGTTGGACTTCTGCTCGTCAGCGGACTCCTACTCGTCGTCGTACTTTTGCTCGTCGACGAACTTTCATCGGTCTTCTGCCCAAGGCCATACTTCTACCCGACGTCGGACTTCTCCTTGTCCTCGGACTTCTACTCGTCAGCAGACTTCTATTCGTCGTTAGACTTCTGCCCGTCGACGAACTTTCATCGGTCTTCTGCCCAAGGGTGTACTTCTACCCGACGTCGGACTTCTCCTTGTCCTTGGACTTCTACTCATCAGCAGACTTCTATTCGTCGTCAGACTTCTGCCCGTCGACGAACTTTCATCGGTCTTCTGCCCAAGGTCGTACTTCTACCCGACGTCGGACTTCTCCTTATCGTCGGACTTCTACCCGACGTCAGACTTCTCCCTGTAGTCTGACTTCTGCTCGTCAGCGGATTTCTGCTCATCAGCGGACTTCTGCTCGTCGTCGGACTTCTACTCGTCGACGAACGTTTGTCGGTCTTCTACCTGACGTTGAACTTCTACTCGTCGTCGGACTTCTGCCCGTCGACGAACTTTCATCAATCTTTTACCCGACATATGACTTCTCCATGTCGTCGGACTTCCACTCGTCGTCGGACTTCAGCCCGTCGACGAACTTTCATCAGTCTTCTGCCCAAGACCGTACTTCTACCCGACGTCGGACTTCTCATACTCGTCGGACTTCTGCTCTTCGACGAACTTTCATCGGTCTTCCACCATACGTCGGACTTCTCCCCGTCAGCGGACTTCTGCTCGTCGACAAACTTTCGTCGGTCTTCTACCCGACAGTACTTCTACACGACGTCGGACTTCTGCCTGCCTTCGGACTACTAACCGTCATTGAACTTCTTCCCGTCGACGGACTTTCGTCGATCTTCTATCCGGCGTCGGACTTCTGTGTGTCGTCGGACTACTAACCGTCGTCGGATTTCTGCAGTTGATGGACTTTCGTCAGTCTTCTTCTCGACACTGCACCTCTACCCAACTACGGACTTTTGCCTGCGGACGGACTACTGCTCGTCAGCAGGCTTCTACCCGTCGTCGGACTTCTGCCCGTCGATGGACTTTCGTTAGGCTTCTACTCGACATTGAATTTCTACCCGTCATCGGACCTATACCAGTCGATGGACCATCATCGTTCTTCTATCCGACGCCGTATTTTTACCCAACGCAGGATTTCTGCCAGTCAATATTCTTTTCAACCTCTCCTTATAATGGTCTCTCTAACCTCCATTGCCAACCAACTAACATCAGAACACTGCAGGATCTCTCGAAGAATGCAGAGAGCACTCCTACTCAATGAGGAACCCTGGGCTAGGACGGGGGATACCACCCGTACATAGCTAGGGGAAGGCCTCGGCTTGAGAAGAGGAAGAAATCTCCTTTTTGCAGAGAGGGGCCCCGGGCCTACATAGGGGATGCCGCCTATACAGGGCCAGGGGGAAGGCCTCAGAAGCAGGAGGAGAAAGCCCCTTCTTGCAAAGAGGGGTCCCGGGCCTGGACAGGGGATGCCGCCTGTGTAGGGCCCGGGGGAAGGCCTCAAATGAAAGAAGGGGAGAGGAAAAGAGAAGGGGCAAAGTTTCATACTCCATAGGGGGTATTTATAGGTGTAGCAGAGAAGTTGGAGGAGTTATTAAAAAAAAAAAAAAAGACGGTTTTGCCAAAAAGAAAACTGACCATGCGGTTTCTCACAAAAATAAAAAAAGGGGCGGCTGTACCCCGCCGCTCTATTAAAAAAAAAACGGTTTTGCCAAAAAGAAAACCGCCCATGCGGTAAAAAAAAAAAAAAAAAAAAAAAAGCGGCTGTACCCCGCCGCTCTATTAAAAAAAAAATAATAATAATCGGCGGGACCCACTCAAAAAAAAAAAATTAATATAGGCCGGTTATAATAACCGACTGCACAAAGAGTCATGCGCCTCTTGGGTCGTGCCTTTCAGCCATACACAATGACAGGCCACCTCGGAAATACTATGGCCTATTATTGTATGTTATGACTTATTGCTTTCTTTTCTTCCATATCATTATGTGCACTCTTGTGGATACTTGGAATAAATGCAGAAATTACTTGAATTCTTAAAGCTTACCTGACGTGGGCTTCATTCAAGTAGCTTACCCATGCCAAAGTACAGGTTATCAATGAAGCCTTCATGTTCTAGGCAAATAACTTCTTTCTACTCGGTGCTTGAACACAGTTTTTGTTCCTTGGACATGCTTAGTCAGATTAAAATCTAACTGGTGATTTACTTAATTGGAAGGAGGAGAATTCTGAAAAAGATCGCTGCAGTTTGGCATCATGCACCAGACTAATTTTTAACACTTTTAAAGCCAAATGAGACCTCCATGCTCAAGATCGAGTTAATTTGAAGTTTCAAATCACCTAAAAAATTTTCCCAAAAGCAGTAAGCAATATTTTCGGATTTCAAAGCTTTGGAACTTCGATATCCGAAAATAGGGGGGCAACTGATACATCGTCAAAAAATTAGCTTGATCGGGCACGAATCTCGAGGCAAAAGCTAGTTGGAAACTACAAAAATTAATTTTGGGAGCACCCGAACTCCGATTTCAGCGAGCTTATAGTCAAACTGAGCGTCTCGGAAATACGAACTCAACGACACCAAGATCAACCCAATCCGAGCCCAAATGAGTCCAAATCAAGGGCTCAAAGTGCTGTCGGAGGGTTCAAACCGCAATTTGAGTTACCAAACGGACTCCGATTTTGACGAGCTTATACTCGAATCGAAGGGCTCGACGAGACGAATCCAACGAGCCTAAGATCACAGAATTCCAACATCACTAAGGCCTTCAAATGTCCAATGAACGGTGCACGATCGTAGGATTCAATATCGGCCGTCCATTTGACCACTCCCTATTCGCCCCTGATCTCACACCTATTTACGGGTCATGCCACTCTAGAAAATCTATAAATAGAGCCCTCATTTCTCACAAGAGAGGATCCAAGCAAGAGAGAGAAGAAGAGAAGAGAATGAAGGAGTTCCTCCTGGACAGCCGCCGGACCACTGCCGAACCACCGCAGAACCTCGCCGGACCACCGCCGGACCACCGCAGGAATCTCGTCGGACCACCGCAGGAACCAACCTCGCCGGACCACCACAAAAACCTCGCCGACCACCACCTTAAGGCCCGACGTTCATCCCCCAACGTCCTGTCAAAGACCCGACGTCTTGTTCAAGGCCCGACACTCAGTCCCTACATCCTGCCAAAGACCCGACGTCTTGTTCAAGGCCTGACACTCAGTCCCTACTTCCTGCCAAAGACCCGACGTCTTGTTCAAGGCCCGACGTTAAGTCCCGACATCCTGCTGAAGACCCGACGTCCTGCTTAAGACCCGACGTCCTACCCAAGGCCAGACCATCAACATCTGATCTTCCAAGTGACACTGGGACTAACACCTGACTCCTTATCTCCTGCCGACTACGGTCTCCGGCCGACTACGGTCTCCGGCCGACTACGGTCTCCGGCCGACTACGAACTCCGTCCGATTACGGTCTCTGGCCGACTACGGTCTCCGGCCGACTACGGTCTCCGGCCGACTACGAACTCTGTCCGACTACGGTCTCCGGCCGACTACGGTCTCCGGCCGACTACGGTCTCCTGCCGACTACGGTCTCCTGCCGACTATGGTCTCCTGCCGACTACGGTCTCTGGCCGACTACGGTCTCCGGCCGACTACGGTCTCCGGCCGACTACGAACTCTGTCCGACTACGGTCTCCGGCCGACTACGGTCTCTGGCCGACTACGGTCTCCTGCCGACTATGGTCTCCGGCCGACTATGGTCTCCGGCCGACTACGGTCTCCTGCCGACTACGGTCTCTGGCCGACTACGGTCTCCGGCCGACTACGGTCTCCGGCCGACTACGAACTCCGTCCGACTACGGTCTCCGGCCGACTACGGTCTCCTGCCGACTACGGTCTCCTGCCAACTATGGTCTCCGGCCGACTACGGTCTCCGGCCGACTACGGTCTCCTGCCGACTACGGTCCTTCAGGCCAAACAAATCTGTATATGTAACTCCTACCATGTAATGCAATCTATATGATGTACATTTGCTACATCAATCCAAGGCCTTCTCCTAAGGAAGGGCCTCATTTGTAATCGACTACAAATACTAGTGGATTCATTCAAACTGGGCCAGGCCCCGTGGTTTTTCCCCCCTTTTTAGGGGTTTTCCACGTAAAAACTTTGGTGTCTCTTATGAATACTACACCCTCTCACTTATCTGATTGTGTACTGGATCTTCGTACAATGCTAAGACATTAAATTATATATTTCTCTACCGCCGCGAATATTCCAGGATGCAACAATACTATATTTAAAATTCCATTAAATTCTAAATACTTCCAACAAAATAATCATTTTTATCAAACTTTTTACCTTCAGCCAAAAACCCATAACATCTTTAAAAAAATTAGTGAATGCACAATCTGAAATCATAAAAAACTGAAATAAGATCATTAAATAATTTGAGATTCAATAGCAAAAATAATAGGAAATAATGGTTTATTAATATGCTGATGCAAATTACATGGGGATGAATTTGAAGAAGAGCATTGCACATAAAGAATTTGTTTTACATCAATCTCAAAGCAATCGAAGGTACTTCAAAACAATCAACAAAGTTGTAATTAAAATAATTTCCATCCTTCCATCACCACTAAATATCCATCAAACGACTCACAATCAGTCGCACAATATCGCCATCCACGCACCTAAAAAAAGACCCCATGAAAAAATGTGAATTGCCTCCGTTACATTCAATGGTCCTCATGCCTACCTAACCCCGACCATTACTCCTCTCTGTTTTTTTCCTCTCCTTCCTATATTAATCATCGCCACCAGCTCTGCCTCTCGCCACCCTCCATTCTCTTTTCATCCTCCGCCACCATGTCTCGCCACCGCCGTCAGCCCTCCCAGGCGCTTCCCACTTCCATCGATCTCTCCGAGGACGAGCCAGCCAAAGCCGCCACCTTTGTTGCCACCGATGGCGGAGGCGGCGCGGATAGTCGAGGCCATAGACAGAAAACCGAAGGTGCGGTGGCGCCGGAAGCAGCATTGCCTCCACCGTCGACGAATGGGTCGAAGAAGAAGCAGCCGCCCGGGTCTTGAATAATTAATTTGGAAGATATGAAGTCATGATCATGGTTAATTGTGGTTTGTTGGAGCTTAATTAAATTAAATATCCCGTTTTCTTTCTGGATAAAATGATTGCTTTTTCAGTTTTGCATGTTCGTGCTTCGGCCAGCAAGGCTTTCAAAGAGCATATGCTGCCCTTTTTTTTTTTTAAATGTAAAAATGCATTTTGGTTTGTCTCTGTTGTCTGAAAATGAGATTAATTGGTGTGTTTTTAATTATTTTTTTTATTTTTATTTTTTGGTAATAGAGAGAGATTTTTTTTTGGGTTCTCTGATCATGTCTAATGCTGGTCATCAGGGAAAATAATTACGCCTGGTGTTCAGATTCGTCCGAATACCAATCTAGAGGCACAACATCATCCAAATACATCGGAGTAGGTGTATGTGGCGCGTCTGGATTGGATGTCCGACATCAGGTAACCGGACGTAATAATTCGTCGGTCATTAGGAGACATTTTAACCTTTCAATCAATGAACCGTAGCTCAATCCCTAGAGGTTGGGAAGCGAGATGAAGGGGATTAGGGCTGTCAAAGTTAATTTTATATTTAGACTTTTTTGGAAGAGATTTCTTATTATTTTTTAAAATAATTTTATAATAAAATTATCGTGAATTATAAATTTTTGTAATAGAAAGCCGCTTTAAAAAGAAATAAAAAAAAATTGTCTTAAATGAAACCTTAGACTGTCTTCATTTGAGATAGCTTTTCTTGCGCCTTAGGCTTTGCCTTATTTTGAGACAGCTTTATTGCTGCATTAGAAAGTAATAAGAAGTTGTTCCAAATAAAGCCTAAGTTCGGATCTAAGCCTTTGTTTAGGAAGATTTTTTTATTGCTTTCAAAAGTAGCTTTATGACATAAAAATTTAAGGGAAGCAGCAAATAGGCAATGACCAAAAGTTGTCTAAAACGAAGTTTAAATCAATAACTTTATTAATAAGTTAAATTTAGATCAGCTTGAATTTGTGTAGATTAAATGGTTTGAGATCAGATCAACACAGAGATGCATTTATATAGGAATTTATGCATTTATATATAAAAATTATATTAGCTTTACATGAGTGTAAGTAGGTTAATAAAGGCTTTGTTTGGGACGGCTTTCTTACTACTTCTTAAAGCAGTTTTTTAGTACAAAAATATAAATAATTCTGTAGGTGTATTTTGATCATCTTAAAGAAAAAATAGAGTTCATAAACTCTGTGTTGCAATATATAATATGACGTTTTAATTAATTTGTTAGATTAAATAATGATGGTGATGTATTATAATTTTAAAAAATAAATGAGATTCATGTTTCATTTGGGACGGCTTTCTTACTACTTCTTAAAGCTGCTTTAAGAAGTAGTAAGAAAGCTGTCCCAAATGAAGTCTTACCTTTCATATTTTCAAAGAAGTTTTGAAAAAAAAGACAGGCACAAGTTGTAGGAGAAGTTTTTGGAGATAATCAATTATATATGTTAATTTGTATTACATGGTTTAATTTAACCAAATGCCAAGTTATACAAGCATAAAATTTATACTAGGCATATAAAAAGCTTTATTTAAAACAACTTTCTAATTATTTTAATTTTTAGACTAGTATTATAATTTTATTTGATCATTTTTTTTTAGTTACTATTAAAAAATTATTGATATATAAAAGAAGAGAAGAGAGGATTGCTTCAAAACGGGGACCATGCTCTAATGATCTGTCCATACTTTGTTTGCTGAATGATTAGCACACGTTTTTTCTTTTTTCTGACTTGACAGGCAGAATATAACAAAAGAAGTACAATTATTTGGGGACGTAATATCTTCACAAAAATTTATAAAGTTCTGCTTTTTGACTCTTCAGACTTCCCGAGGTAGAAGATAGCTTGGTGCAATGTGTAGAGGATATCAACAAAGCTTTTTTTTTGGGACATTTAGGCCATTTAAGGCAAACTCACACACACAACGCATACACATAGACTCGAATCCTGAACCTCTTAGTTGGAAGTCTAAGCTTCCAACCAATAGGCCAAGGAGAGTTGTGTATCAACAAAGCTTTGATGCAGAGTATAAAAAAAAATTATGACAAGAATGTTTGTGGTAAGATCTCATAGAGATAATTCTGTGTGGAGTTCGAACGTCAGGGGTGAATTTAGATGTGTCTTGTCATCTAATGTACTATACGTTAGATGATATGGCACATCCAAATTAACCTCTGGACGCTCCGACACGTAATAATTTTTCCAACATCTGAAACAAGAACTTCGATGTCAAAATGCTCACTTTGTTGTGAGGTATATAGCATTTAGATAAATCCAAAGAGTTCTTATGATTTTCTCTATTTTAGTTTTCCTCCCGATGGCCCATTCATTATTCTTCTTCCCAACTAAGAAAAGTTCAAAGATGAACCTAGGGGTGAAAGTGAGTCAAGCCGGCTTATGAGCCGACTCGAACTCGACTTGTTAACGAGCTCATGAGCCAAACTTATTGAGCTTCGAGCTTGAGCTCGAGCCTATAATCGAGCCTATAATCGAGCTCATAATCTCATATAATAATTGAGCTCAAGTTCAAGATCAACCCGACTCAACTTGAAAGCTTATGAAGCTACTTGAACATTATATTTATAATATTATTATTATTAAAATACTTTGAAAGCTTATTGCAGAAAAACCCTACCTGTAATATCGTAATCCCGTAACCCACCACGCGCATCTTTCTTTTTTTCTTCTTCACCTCCTCACGCCCTAGCCACATTGTGCCATCGCGCCCGCGCTCTCTCCTTTTCTTCGGTTCATTCTTCCTCAGAGTAGTGAAGCTCCCAGGTCCAACCCTCTCACATGCCCTAGCCGCATAAAGACCCCTCCTAACCCAGGTCCAGCCCTCTCTCATGCAACTGCAGCCGACTCCAGGTAATTTCATTTTCCTTCTTCCCCTTCTTCTATTCCCTCTTCCTCCTCTTCCTTATTTAGTTCTACTTCTTCCTTTTTTCTTTCTATATTTTGATTTCTCAAATCAGTAAAATGAACATTGAATTTTCTTTATTTACGCTCAATAAGTTTTCTTCCACAGTGATTTCTTCCTATTATCATTTTTTTTAGAATGTTAATAATAGCAAGTATGGAAGCGGATAATATTGAACCTGTAAATACTGAGACTGGAAGACTTGATGATCTTCTTCACTCTTATGTTGCTAGTCAACCTATGAATGAGAATAATACACATAATGATCAGAAAATATACTTATTAAGTTATACCCCCTCTTTTATTTAACTACTTTGAAATTAAAAATATGAATGAGAAGCAGACTATGATGCCACTCATCTTAATTTATGAAATTGGACTTTGCATTATAGTCCCTCCCTTATTTAACTACTTTGAAATTAAAAATCAGCAATCTTTTGAAAATAAAAGAAAAAAAAAAAAAAACAATGTTTTTATTGGTGTGCAGAAGAAGCTCATTTTGTGAATTTGGTGTAGACAAACGCTTCAGTTGTGAGGTTATAACATTGTAGGGAGGGAGGTATGATTCTTATTATATTGCATTGGTTGCTTTTTCTTCATTAGAATGATTTAGCTTTTTTAATCCAAACATCATCAAATTATCCAATGCAAACATATTTCCTTCAAGCAGCCATCTAAAATATAAGTATTAGAAAAGAATTTCAAAAAAAAAAAAGAAAAGGTTTATAAGTAAAGAATCAAATCAATTAAATGAGCCTAACTCGAGCTTTCTAAACGAGCTCGAGCTTTCGAGTCGAGCTAGAGCTTGATATTTTCTTAACGAGGCGATCTCGGGCTCACTAATCAAGCTTGAACTCGAGCTCAAGCTAATTAAAGATTAAAAGAGCTAGACTTGATAAGACCAATACTTGACTCGTTTACACCCCATGAACCTCCATTCATTCTTTGAGATCCTATCATTATGATTTAAATAAGCCATTTTCAATTATTTTGTTTTTACAAAATCACCCTTTTTAGCAACGTCAGTTTTATTCTGAATGCGTCATTTATTAGGCGTTTGTTTAAAATTTTAGCATTGATTTTTATAATTATTGATCTGTCACACAATTGTTGAAAACTTTTTAAAAGATTTATAATATTTTTTTCTCTATTTGCTTATTGTTATTATTTATTCCTTATTAAAATAGGAGCATGATTAATAATTTTTATCCTTTCATTCATCTCATTGTTGTTCTGAATTTTATATAGAAATAAATATTGTTCGATATTTTAACAAAATTTTTATCATTATGAATTTGCCATAAGATAAATGTAACATAAGTTAAAAGAAATTTCTTTTTGCCATGACAATTATAGAAAAATAATTATGAAATAAAATTGGAGATAATGAATGATAATTTAATTACTTATATTAAGAAATAAATATATTGATTGTGTTGATAATAAAATAATTAGTCAATGCTTTCACAATATAAAAATTATGCGTTATAAATTATAAGTTTTTTTTATCATTTTATATTTTAACTTTTTAAAATAAAAAATTCAAATAAAAAAATTATTTGAATTTTTGGAACGCTATTTTGACAATTTCGGAGCTCAACGGGATCTCTATGATCACATTCGGGCAAGTTAATAATTTTTTGAACGCAATTTTTGCGATTCGGCCACTGTCAAATGTCAGAACTAGTATTTTCGGACTTATGGAGCTTTGACGTCCGAAAATAGGGGGGAAACCGATACATCGTTAAAAAAATTATTTTGATCGGGCATGAATCTCGATGTAAATGGAGTCGGAAACTTCAAAAATTAAATATGGTAACTCCCGAACTCCGATTTCAGCAAACTTATAGTCAAACTGAGTGTCTCGGAAATACGAACCCAACGACACCAAATTCAACTCGATCCGAGCCCAAATGAGTCTAAATCGAAGACTCGAACTGCTGTTGGAAGGTTCGAATCACAATTTGAGTTACCAAACGGTCTCCGATTTTAACGAGCTTATACTCGAATCAAATGGATCGACGAGACAAATCCAACGAGCCCAAGATCACTGAATTCCAAAATCACTAAGGCCTCCAAATGCCTGACGAACGGTCCATAATCAAGGGGTTTAATATCGGCCGTCCATCCAACCACTCCCTATTTACCCTTGATCTCTCACCTATTTACGGGGCATGCCACTCCAGAAAATCTATAAATAGACCCCTCATTTCTCTTGAAAGGGGACCCAAGCAAGAAGAGAAGAGGAGAAGAGAAGGAAGAAGCTCCTCCCCGACCACCGCCAAAGCCTCGCCGGACCACCGCCGAAGCCTCGCCGGACCACCGCCGAAGCCTCGCCGGACCACCGCCGGACCACCACCTGAGGCCCTCACCTTCGCCAAAGACCCTCACCAACACCTGAGGCCTTCACCTTCACCTTCACCTGAGGCCCTCACCTTCGCCTGAAGCCCTCACCTTCGTCAGAGGCCCTCACCTTCGTCAAAGGCCCTCACTAACACCTAAGGCCTTCACCTTCACTTGAGGCCCTCATGTTTGCTTGAGGCCCTCACCTTCGTCAGAGGCGCTCACCTTCTCCAAAGGCTCTCACCTTCACCAAAGGCCTTCACCTTTGTCAGAGGCCCTCACCTTCGCTAAATGCCCTTACCTTCACTAAAGGCCCTCATCTTTGCCAGAGGCCCTCACCTTTGTTAGAGGCCCTCACCTTCGTCAGACCACCACCGAAGGCCCTCACCTCCGTCGGACCACCGCCTGACGTTGTTGCTCCGCCGAACAGCCACTTGAGACCCTGTGCTCAACCAGGACACCACCTGAGGCCCGAACTTCTGCTGGGCCACTACTTGACGCCTAGAGTTCTACCATAGTACCACCCTACTACAATCGTCCTTTCGACCTTCGTCGCCTACTATGGTTCTTCCGACCTCCATCAACAGACAATGGTCTTTCTGACCTAGGTCTCTTGCCGACTACGGTCCTTTCGACCTCCGTCGCCTACTGTGGTCCTTCTGACCTCCATCAACAGACAACGATCTTTCTGACCCCGGTCTCCTGCCGACTACGGTTCTCCATCCTATTGACTATGGTCGTGCCAACAAAACAAACACATCTATTGTAACTCCTACCATGTAATGCAATCTATATGATGTACATTTGCTACATCAATCCAAGGCTTCTCCAAAGCAAGGGCCTCATTTGTAATCGACTGCAAATACTAGTGGATTTATTCAAACTAGGCCAGACCCCGTGGGTTTTACCCCTTTTCAGGGGTTTTCCACCTAAAAACTCTAGTGTCTCTTATGAACGCTACACCCTCTCACTTATCTGATTGTGTGCTGGATCTTCGTACAATGCTAAGACGTTAAACTATATATTTCTCTACCGCCGCGAATATTCCAGGACACAACATATATATATATATATATATATATATATGACTTAAATATTCGTGGCGGTAGAGTGATTGAATTTTTCGTCCATGTGATTCACGAATATCTAGCACATAAACAGATAATTAAAGAGAGAATGAAAAAATACCAGAAAGTTCTTACATGGAAAACAAAGAGGGAAAAATAACGCGACCTTGCCCAAGTGAAACGATCACTGCAGGAAAACGTCATTTTTCGGCGGCTTTTTACACCAGAAAATGAATGAAATCCGTCCGTAATTTATATTTTAAGCAGATTTCCGACAAAAAATTTTCCAATGGTAAATCACATGTTAGAAAAAAAATGCCATCGAAAAAAATCAGCCGGAAATATTTCCGGCAAATTTTATGTCCTAGATTTCTTGAAACAAAAAATAAAATTATTATTTAGCTCATCTGTGAACTTCGTTGCAATCACCAGGCCCTAGATTCAAGCCGCCTTGCACTCCGCGGGCCCATGAACCAAGCCTATCATGCACACAACCCGTGAACTAGACCAGCTAGTGAACCGCGGGCTCGTGAACCAGCCCCGCCCAGCGAACCAAGGGCCTATGAACTTGGCCCGCAATGCACTCCACCCGTGAACCAGACCAGCCAGTGAACAAGACCCGCCTGCGCGACTTCGCCGCGCCAGTACTGCGCCCTACTCACTTCAAACAATTCACTCTAACCAATGAGCTGCTATGCACAATAAGCTTGTTTCCTATGTTTTTATATTTATATTATAATTTAATTTAAATTTTGTATATATATGATATTATGCTTATATTATATTGTGTTTATATTATTTTATCTATGTAACATAATAATTATCATTAAAAAGAATAATATTTAGTTTAATTAATTTTATTTAACAAAATAAATAATTATTAAAGTTATTTTTTTCATTTATTTAAATTAATTTAACAATGAATAGTTAATTTAATTTAATAATTAAATATTAAATTAACTTAAATTAGTTAATTTAATTTCACAATAAGTTATTAAATTATTTAAGTTAATTTAACAAAATAATTATTTATAAACATTTATTATTGTTAGTTGTTAGAAGAATTTAATTTTTGTTGGAAATTTTATCGGAAATAAATCCATCGGAAATAAATAAAAAAATTCGACTGATCGAAATTTTTCGTCGGTAATCAGATGGAATTTGTGAAAATTTTATTTTCTCAGGAAATGAGCTATTCCTGCAGTGGATTCCACTAAATTTGAGTGAATTTTAAAGGTTGACCTGCCCCTTAAGTCAGAGGTAGTGCAATTACAATTGTTTGGAGAGTTCGTCCAAAGTTCGACGATGACCATGTGAAAGTTTGATGATAAGTAAACTATAGTTTGGTGGAGGTTGGTGGTCAGTGTCAAATTCTAGTTTGGCCATCCAGTCATGTCCAAGCCCAATTTCTGACTTCAGAAAAAGCCTTTTCTGACATTTTTGGAGTCTGTGTGATTGTTTTTCGACATTTCGGACAAAAAATTAACACTTTCGGAGCATCTGAGCCCTATGCACCTCATATCGAGACATTTTAAAATTCCAAATAGTGTCAAAAATCATCCAAAAGCTGTAACACATTTTTTCCGACTTCTAGAACTTTGATGTTTGAAAATACGGGGGCAACTAATATATTATCAACAATTTATCTTGATCTGGCAGAAATCTCGAGGGGAATTTTGAATTGGAAACATTCATAATTAAATTTAGAACCATCTGAACTCCGATCTCAACAAACTTATGATCGAACTGAACATCTCGAAAAGGCGAACCCAACGACATCAAATTTGACTCAATCAGCGCCCAAATGAGTCCAAATCGAAGTCCTTAAAGCGCCTCTGAAAACTTCAAACATTAAATTGGATAACCAAAAGCTTTCCAAATGTGACATGCTTATTGTCGAGCGGATCAACGGGACGAATCAAACGAGCCTAAGGTCACCGAATTTTGATATCATTAAGACATTCAAATGCCTAGTAAATTGTCCACAATCAATGGGATCAATATCGGTCGTTCATTCAAAACCACTCCCAATATATCATTGACATCCCTCCTATTTATTAGCCATGTCACATTTAAAAAACTATAAATAGTTCCATCATTCTTAACAGAAGTGGACTCAATCAAGAAAAAGAAGAAAGAGCTCTCTTGCCACTAGACTCATCCTCGACCACCGCTAGACCACTAATCATCATCTGCGAATCTCCGCCTGGCCATTGATCATTATCGGACTTCCATCTAACAGCAGACTGCTGTCTGACTTCAATCCCGCCACCAACTACTATCGGACTTATGTTCGACAACCTATTGTCGCCAGATTCCCGTCCAAACATTTTTAGTTGCTTGATTTCAATTTGACGATCAATTATTGTAATTTGATTTTTCGCAAGTTGTAGGACGAACATTCATTTGTAATCTATTCAAACATTAATAGATCAATTTTAACTAGACATGACCCCGTGGTTTTTTCCCTTTAGGATTTTCCACATAAAAAAATTAAGGTATTTCTTATTTCTGTGTATGAGCTGGATAATCGTGCAAGGTTAAGGGCATCTCCAACCGAACGGCAAACACTTGTTTGCCGTTCTTACTTTGCTCCAACCGATCACCATCTTCGACGCCATTTGATCGCGGATGAACAGTGCGACGCCAATATTGGCGTTGCACTGTTCATCTGCGCCATTTTTTTTTCTCTCTACCAAACAGATTGGGAACAAAGGCGCGAAAGAAAACGAACGATTTTAGCGACAAAATGGCGTTGGATTGGAGATGAAATACGGCATTTTTTGATTTCCCTGCATTTTGAAGTGAAAAATGAGATTTTCGGTTGGAGATGCCCTAAGACATGAAGTTTTTCTTACTTTACTCCCGCAAACATTCTAGCCCACAATAAGAAAGCAACATGAAAGTTGTTTCAAACATATCCTTAGTTATTTTGGTTGCAGAAAATAGTTTTTTGTCGTAGAAATTTTTGAGAAATAATGAAAAAGGAAATGCCAATCGAAATTATAATTATGATTTGAAAAATAAAACAGCCAGAAAGATATTCCAAATAGAATTTTAAGTCTTTTGCTTGTGGATGCTACTTTGTATCTCAAATGGTATTTTTATGTTTTATATCATGCTTTATTATTATTATTATTATTATTTTCATTTTTCTGCCACATTTCAATCATTTATAACTAGAAAATCAACATGCGGATTCATACTTGTATATGCTAACTAAATATATATAGAAGCTATTTGTACTTTTTAATTTTAATTATGATTGGATCACAACAAACTAATATTTTCACATATTCGCCCTTTTGTAAAAGAGAGGATTAAAGAGAGGAAAAACTTGATGGGCTCAGCCTCCCTTCGATTTAGGGCTACAGAAAATTGGATTTCGAACCGATTTCGGATCAGCTTGAAATCGGCTCAATGACTTTGAATTTGGCTAGAAGTTGACTTGAATAGAATAGCTCAAATTGAATGGGCTAGCCTATTTTAATTAGGGGTGTCAATATTTGACACGACATGAAAATCCAATTCGGACCCGACCCGAAAAATTCGGGTTGGACCCGACCCGATTTTAAAATAGGTCTGGTTCGGTTTGACCCGGCGGGTTGCTGGGTCAACCCGCCAACCCGTTTAACTTGAACTGCCCGCGCTTCCCACACCAGCCCTGACTACCCGCGCCCTGCCCGCATGGCCGCCAAGGCTACCGCGCCTTGCCCGAGGCTGCCAGGGCCGCGTTGCTGTAGCTCGCGAGTCGCTCCCGTGCTGCCCGTACGCACCCGCCCTACCCGCATGCGCTCGTGTTGCCAGCCTGCTCTCCCGCGTCCACTCGCGTATCGCTCCTGTCCGCGCGCGCTTGCGCGGTGCATGCCTACTTGCGCGAATCCGACTGCGCGCCCTATTTCGCAAGCCAGAGCTCGCGTCCCGCCTTTGCCACCGCGTCCCATGTCAGGTCGGGTCAACCCGGCAACCCGACGGGTTGGGTCAGGGTCCGAGTTTTCGACCCGTTTACCTACCCGAGTCGAATTAGGGTCGACCCGATTGAACCTTGGTCAGTTCCGGGTTCGACCCGAACCTGACCCGTGACCCGAAATTGACACCACTAATTTTAATCGATCGAACTTGAAATTAATTGCCCAAAAAACCAAAAGTTCTACCCCATTGCTTGATGCTTCATTCGGGGTGGATTTCTTACTGCTTTCTAAAACAACTTTTTAGAACAAAAATTTATTTAACTAAAAATTTTTCTACTAAAAAGCCTTTTCAGAAAATAGTAAGAAAGTATCCCAAAGGAAGCCTGAGTTTCTAACTTTAGCCAATTCAAAAAGCTAAATCAATTTAATTGCCACATGATCTACTATTGGAACAAAATGTTCCTTCCTAAAAAAAAAATGTTATATATAATAAAAATAAAATTTTATAAGTAAAAAATATTTTCAATACAATTCAAATTTTTCTAAGCCCATCAATGTATTGCTCAAAATTGAGCTGAATAAAAAAATTTGACTCATAATTTAACTCATTTGAGTCGGCCCAAATTAAAATTTTATTCAATTTTGAAGCGATCTTCTTTTACGATAACCTCTTGGATCAATTTAAGCAAAAGGCGATCGATGTCACAGTCTGATTGAATCTGGACGAGTTCCAGGTCAGATTCTTTCCAGATTTATTGGGAGAAAAATGTTAAGAAACTTCCAAAGAAAATTTTAATAAGAAAGGCCTAAAAATTGATCAAAATAAATTTCAAAATTGTTAATTTTTTTTATATAAAAAATTAATAGCACAATTTATATCATATTTATCATAAAATGAATTTAGAGATTTTATAATTCAACCTAATTAAATTTTATTAGCATATTATAACCAAATATATTTTTTTAGTTATATCTTATAAAAATGAATTGTATCAGAATATTCTGATAAGAAAATGATGAGAAAATATGCCAAACCCTTTAGATATATTTTGTTTCAGTACAATATTAATTATTTATATATTTCATTAATCTTAAAGCAAATTTAAGAGCTTTGATATTTATTCTGATTAAAAGTTTTAAAAGGATATTTTGAAATAATTAATTGTTGTGTTATCTTAAAACCTTTTTTCTTCTTGCTTTTTGATAGTTGTAGCGTTATTTACTTACTATAATAGCTCATTAATGCACTATCCTCAACATGATCCAACTTTTGATGTGCTATTTCATTACAATTGAAGATTTTGTTTGGGATAGCTTTCTTACTGTTTCTTAAAGCTGTCTTTTAGTATAAAAATTTTATTTTATTTTTTACTAAAAAATTGTTTTAAGAAACAGTATAAAAGTCATCTTAAATAAAATATAAGTCTCAAAATAAATTTAACAATTAAAAAAAAAATTCCTTGCCAATGTAACTAATTTATACTGTTCATCGATTGTCATTAATGGAATTGGGAGAAAAAAAACAAGTTTATCACTAAAGCTCGTTTGAGATAGTTTTCTTAATGTTTTATGAATCAATTTTTTAGTATAAAAATTTTTAATTCAAAATATTTTTTACTAAAAAATTGTTTCATAAAACAATAAAAAATTATCTCAAACGAAGCCTAAAATTTCATGATTCAACTTCAAATGATAAATTCTCCGTGCAAGGAGGATGTTATCTTCGGCTCTTCTAGATAATAGTTTTCCCATAAGAGTTGATTTAGCCTTCGTCACCTTCTTCAATAAATAATTAGGGCACAACAAAATCTAATATTTTAAAGATGAACCTTTCTAAAAATTGTAATTTTTTTCTTCTTTCTTTTGGATATTTATTTCATTTCGAATTTATTTTGATTCCCTTCCTTCATTCCTGAAGTCCCATAAGTTTGTTGATCCTATAGAATCTGACACATTTTCTCATTGAGCGAAGGTTACGAAAGAAATTATATTTATTTTTCGATAAAAAATACTATGTGAAATCTTCAGGTTTTCATGTTCACAAAAAATCCCGATTTAAAGATGTCAGATATCGAAGGGTGCTTCTTTTCTTATGCTAATATATTTGTGACCGAAGTTTTATTGTTCCAATTAAATTTATAATTTATTTTAAAAATATTATTTTAAAGCGTTCTAAAGTTTCAGTTATTTTGAATCATTTAAAACGTATAAATTACTTTAGTAAATAAAAAAATTTACTTATTTCCAAAATTTTAGAATATTGAAATAAATTTAGTTAAAAAATTTTAAATTATTTTATTTTAAATTTCTATTTATTTTCAAATTTTGAGAATAATGAAATGTATTAGTTAAAAAATGTAAAATTTTCATTTATTTAAAAATTCTACATTAATAAAAATTAATTTTTAGAAAATAAAAACTAACTATAAAATTTTTTGTTATGTTAAAATTTGGATTATTTAATAATTTTAAAAAGAATAAAATTTTTTCAGGACATCCTTGCCTAAGTCGCTCAAGCAAAAAACTATTATGTACTGAGTCCGAACATGAATAAATAATTGTTCAGATATATGACTGTATTTATATATATATATATATATATATACACGCATAATTTGAACAATTTTTGATTTGAATTCTATACAAAATAATTTCTCCGGCCAAGCACTGAGCAAGTGGGCATGGAACACGTCACTCCGGCAGCCACTAGCTTATTTATTTTTTTATTTTATTTTATTTTTTCTAATTTTAATATCAGCCTAACTCTGTTTTTTAGTAGTCAACGGAGATTGTACAAATATATAAATTATATATTAATTATTAATCAGTCGGCCAGCCCGGCCTGCAACTATATGACCTTCTCGTGCCGTGAGTTCCATTTGTCACTATTTTTCGAAAAAAATATATAATATAAAAAAAATCGTGCACCAAGTCGCTCAGCCACTCTTCCTATGCCACGTGGTACACTACCGTGCAGCATGTGCACGATACTTTTTCTCATGCTGACGGCATTATCTCCCGCCTGCTATAATAAACCCATGAGATGCAATTTCGACAACAAAGCAATCGAGTTGAAAGGAGCAGGCGACGAGGGAAGTGATCGGCGATCATGGCGGCGAAAGCAATCAAGGTAGTGGCTATAAGCGGCTCTCTCCGCAAAGCCTCCTTCAACAGCGGACTCGTCCGAAGCGGTTTCTTTCTAATTTTCCACTTTCCCTTTCTTTTCTGCCGCTTCCCCAATTCCTATTCTTCTTCTGCTTCTTTTTTCTTTCTTTAGTTTTGAATTTCTTAATCAGTGAATCTATTTGTTCTATCGCGAAGCTGTGGAACTCTCCAGGGAGTCTATTGACGGGATAGAGATCGAGCACGTGGACATCTCCGAGCTTCCCTTGCTCAATACTGATCTTGAGGTTAACGGAACTTACCCTCCCGTCATCGAGGCTTTCCGCAGAAAAATAGTTGAAGCTGATGCTTTCCTGTTCGCTTCACCGGAGAACAATTACTCCGTCGCTGGTAAGAACGGCATTTTTTCCCTTTTAATTTTCCCATTAAGTATTATTGTTCTAATTAATGCTTATTCTTTGACGGATAAGTAGGTTTTGTGAAGGTTATTGGACGGAGGGTTTTGTTTTAGGAAAAAATGGGTTGGTACATGTTGCGGCCAAGAATATATGTAGAGTTAAAAATTTATGTCTCAATGTTGTGCGGATATCTAGCACATAAACATAGAATTTAAAAATACAAGATATTTTACGTGAAAAATCCTTGAAAAGAAAAAATTAGAGAGTCACGCCCAGTTAAAATGATTCAACTAGTATTTGAATAGATTACAAAGCTTGATACGTCATTTAATTCTAATATATCATCAAAAAATTATCTTGATCGAGCACGAATCTCAAAAGCAAAATCAAGTTGGAAATTTCAAAAATTAAATCGGAGATCGACCATATGAACTCCGATTTTGGCAAACTTACAGTTGAACTGAACGTTTCGAATTTACAAACCCAACGACACCAAATTCAACTCAATTCGAGACCAAATGGGTCCAAATCAAAGACCCAAAGCGCATTTGGAAGGTTTAATCCATAATTTGGATTACAAAATAGTTTCCAAATGTGGCATGCTTATAGTCGAATCAAGAAGCTTGAGGAGAAGAATCCAATGAGCCCAAGTTTGTCGAACTTTGATATCATTAAGACATTCAAATACTTAATAAATGGTTCATGATCAAGGGATTCAATATCGACCGTTCATTCAAATCACTTCCAATTTATCCTTGATTTTCCTCTTATTTATTGGTCATGTCGCTCTCGAAAAACTATAAATAGACCCTTTTATTCTCATAAGAAGGGGGCCAAGCAAGAAGAGAAGAGAATGAAGCAAAAAGAGAAGGAAGAGAGCTCTTTTGCCACTAGACTCCTCGACCACTGCCATACTTTTGCCTTTCGCTAAATTCCTACCTGACACCGGACTTCTGCCCATGGCCAGACTTTCGTCAGACTTCTACCCGAAGCTGAATTTTTACCCGATGTCGGACTTCTACCCGTAGCCAGACTTTCGTCAGACTTCTACTCGACACTGGATTTCCGCTCGTTGCCGGACTTCTACCCGACGCCGGACTTCTACCTGACGCCGGACTTCCGCCTGTCATCGTATTCCTACCCGACCCTGGACTTCTACCCGTAGCCATATTTTCGTCGGACTTCTACTTGACGCCAAACTTCGACCCGTCCCCCAATGCTGAGGTTTGTTTGTTTGTCGTCGGACTTTTGTCGGACATCTACCTGATGTTGAACTTCCACTCAATGTCGAACTTCCGCCTGTCCGCCCGTCCGCCCGTCGTTGAATTTCTAGTTGACATTGGACTTCCACCCATCAATGGTAGGGGTGTCAATTTTTGACACGACTAAAAACTAGACCCAAACTTGACCCAGAAAGATTCAGGTTCATGTCTACATGTTTGTTAAACGGGTCGGGCCCGGGTTCGAATTTCTGACATGTTGAAAAATGGGTCGGGTATGGGTTGACCCAAGAACCCGCGGGTCAACCCGGCTAACTTGTAACGAACCAGTCCGCACTCTGCATCTATCGACCTATGCCCTACAACCTCACAGACTGACGACCACATGTCCACCGGCTATGTTCGCCCAGCCCACGTGAGTGCGACTGCGCCCCAGCCTCCTCTGGCCTACCCTACGCCTACCGTTCATTATCTGCATCCTGCCTCTTCCGGCCTACGGCAAAACCCGCCTCCGCCAATCAATCCGCAAGGTCGCCTCACCCAGGCCGGTAAACCCTAAGCGCAACCCAATTGTCATTCACCTATGACCTCGCCATTCGTCCACAACAGACGACACGCTCAGCAAAGTCACCAACTCGCCAGTCCCCCACAATGCGCTCAGCCTAGTCACCATTTGCGGGTTTGTGGGTTGGGTCGGATCCGGTTTAGAAATTTTGACCCATTTAGCCAAACGGGTCAGGTTCGGATCAACCCGTTTATACTCGGGTCAAGTCTGGTTTGACCCGAACCTGACCCGTTGACCCGAATTGACACCCCTAGTCAACAGTCATTCCGACCTCTTCCACCAGACAATGATCTTTCTGACCTTCGTCGCCTACCGACTATGATCCTTCCAACCAAACGAACAAGTCAATTGTGATTCTTCCTATTATTATCATGTAATACACTTTATATGATGTATGTTTGTTACATCAAGCCAAGACCTTCCCTCTAATGAAGGGCCTCATTTGTAACCAACTGTAAATACTAGTGGATTCATTCAAACTAGGCTAGACCCCATGGTTTTCCTCTTTTCAGGCTTTTCCATGTAAAAGATTTGGTCTCTTATGAATGTTGGTCCCTCACTTTTTATCTGATTGTGTGCTGGTCGTACAAAGCTAAGACATTAAAATTTATATTTCTCTACCGCTGCGAATATTTTAGGACGCAACAGTTTGGTGTCGCCTGTGGGAACTTGGTTCCTGATTGGGGAGGGGCAATTTTTTCTTCTACCTCACAAAATTATTCATGTCAATGTCCTGACATCAGCTATTAAATGCGGATTGGGGGCAACCTTGACTGCAGTTCTGGTCGAGAAGATTTCTCCAATTCTTCTAACATCCAAGATGATATCTTGGGAAACTATTTTGCATAAAATTTCTAGCAAATGCAAGGATGTTTATAATAAATTACAATCTTTATATATTCCATAGTTGGACTTTAAAAAGGTAGTAACTGTCTAAAGATAAATATTTCTTTACATTTGATTCGGGATACACACGACGTTCTCCCCCTCCCAATCAAAGAAAAATGGATCTCAGGGGATTTGATTTGACCTCTTCCATATAGGTTAACGTTATCAATCAGTGCTTTGACATACAACCTCAAAAATATCATACATCCTTGGTGGATTCTCACGACCTCTTCCATATAAGTTAACGTCATCGAGCAATGCTCTTGCATACAATCTCGGATAGGTTATACATCCTTGATAGATTCTCTCGATCTCTTTCATATAGGTTAATGTCATCGAGCAGTGCTCTGACATATAACCTTGGATAGGTCATACATCCTTAGTGGATTCTCTCGATTTATTCCATATAGGTTAACGTCATCGAGCAATGCTCTGACATACAATCTCGAATATGTCATATATCTTTAGTGGATTCTCTTGACCTCTTTCACAGAGGTCAACATCATCGAGCAATACTCTGAGAGAACAACTTTTTGGGACAAGCTATTAGCATTGAGCACGAGTTCAAAGTACATTCAAGCAAATAAGTTTTTTTTTTTGGACCTGCGGCCACTTGATTTAAGCCTACTAAGGAGATTACATTATGCTCATTGGCCGGAACAAAGTGAAAAAGATTAATAACATATGTTGAACTAATGGAGGGAATAAATCCAAGAAAGGCCCACAACATTGTGTGCCCATGTCATCCTTAGACTTTACCTCTAAAAGATAAATAATTATGTCACTAAATTACTTAATTATACATAGGCAAGAGAGTGGTGGCATCGTTTTAACTAAAAATGTTTGTTAAAATCATGAAAAATGTCTGCTTATTCAACACAACATTGCTTTGAAAAGGATCAAACGTTCGGCCACCTATACGCGTTCGAGTTCGATTTTCAGCCTGCACAATATAAATCAGATGTTTTTGGGATCATCAGAACCATTTTTTGACATTTCGAATTCAACTTTGACACTTTTAAAATCAATTGGAACATCTAAACTCAAGATCAAATTATTTTGGAGTTTCAAATCGCATAAAAAATTCACCAAAAAATTGTGATGCGTATTTACGGATTTTTGGAGCTTCGATGTTCGAAAATAAGAGGACAACTGATATATCATAAAAAGTTATCTTGATCAAGCATGCATCACGAAGAAAAATTAAGTTGAAAACTTCAAAAATTAAATCATAGACCATATGAACTCTGATTTTGTAAAACTTACAGTTGAACTGAACGTCTCGAAAATACAAACCCAATGACACCAAATTTAACTCAATCCGAGCCCAAATGGGTCCAAATCAAATATCCAAAGTGCAAAAGGTTTAATCCATAAATTGGATTACCAAACAATTTCCAAATGTGGCGTGCTTATAGTCTAATCGAGCGTCTCGACGAGACGAATCCAATGAGCCCAAGATCGTCGAATTTTTCTATCATTAAGACACTCAAATGCTTAATAAATGGTTCATGATCAAGAGATTCAACATCAGCCGTTCATTCAAACCACTCCCAATTTACCCTTGATCTTCCTTTTATTTACTGTCATGACACTCTAAAAAAATTATAAATAGACCCCTTATTGCTCATGACGAGGGGGCCAAGCAAGAAGAGAAGAGAAGGAAGCAAAAAAAGAAGGAAGAAAATGAAGAGAGCTTTCTTGCCACCAGACTCCTCGACCACTGTCGGACTTTCGCATGTCGCTGGATTCCTACGTGACGCCGGACATCTGCCTGTAGCTAGACTTTTGTCGGACTTCTACCAAACGTTAGACTTTTGCTCGTAGCCAGACTTTCGTCGGACTTCTACTCGACGCTTGATTTCCGCCCGTCGCCGGACTTCTATCCGACGCCGGACTCCTACCAGATGCTGGACTTCTGCTCGTAGCCAGACTTTCATCGGACTTCTACCCGACGCTGAACTTTGACCCATCCCTCGGCACCGAACTTCAACCCGTCGTCGGACTTCTATCCGTCGTCAGACTTTCTTCGGACTTCTACCCGATGCTAGACACTCACCCGATGCCAGACTTTCGCCCGTCATCAGATTTCTACCCAACATCGGACTTCCGGAAAGACCTCTATCGCCTATCGACTATGGTCCTTCCAACCAAACGAATATGTCAATAGTGATTCTTCTTGTTTCTACCATATAACACACTCTATATGATGTATATTTGCAAATACTAGTTGATTCATTCAAACTGGGCTAGGCCCCGTGGTTTTTCCCCTTTTTCAAAATTTTCACGTAAAAATCTTAGTGTCTCTTATGAATGCTGCTCCCTTTTTTTATCTAATTGTGTGCTGGATCTTTGTACAAAGCTAATACATTAAAATTTATATATCTCTACCACTGCGAATGTTCCAGGACACAACAAATTCGAAAACAGTAAAATTACAATAATATGGAGAGTTGGGCGCATGGATAAATTTTCTCAAAACCTCCCTCTCCACTTACAGCAACCAACATCATAGCCCACTCCTCCTTAAACACTACCAGCCCACTATCCCCCAAAATAATTATCTTACACTCCAAAACAACACAAACCACAATAAGCTTCTCTCCCTCACTCAGATTTATCTTGCTATTAATTATATATAGTGTTGCCATTAGCATCAACATTAGCATTATTACTTTTAGCTATTATTATTATTATTATTTACACTATTATCATTGCTAAGAAAATATACACACACACATATACGTGTGTGTACATATATATATATGTTTGCAATTTTTTGCCATCATCATCGTCGCATTTGTCGCCAATGTATAATCTTTTTGAACTCAAGGCACTCAAACCCCTCATTCGGCATTCGCTGCACACCAAAAAATCATATATACACGTATTTCTCTAGCATGGTGGGAGGGAATCCAGCGTAACACTTACGGTGAGGCGGGTAGGCCATTTACATACATTTTATAGTGTGGCAAGGACAACTCTAAGTACCCGTATATGCATTGTCATGCCTATGGGGGAAGAACTATACATTTCAAATAAGTATCCCTGAAGACCCATACATATCTTTCTCTAGCATGGTGGGGTTGAAGACTACGACTGCGGTGTCACCTGACACATACTGTACACGCTTTTTTTTATCATGGTGGGAAAGCCCATCTCCTAAGATTTCCCCTAAACCGGGGAGACGCTAGGAGGCTGTTGGATTTTTTAGCTAATAGGGGACTTAAATGAACAATAGAGGAGCTGAACAAAGACAACAGGGGACTTGAACAATTTGAACGGGGGACTTGAATTGAACAAAACTACATGGAACAAGATATTAATGTTAAAACAAATACGTAATCACACTAAAATGTAAATCCTAAAATCTAAAATACAATTTTGATCATTCAAATGAACATCAACAAACAAACAAAGATGTGTAGTGGACAAGAAAAGTTCCTACACCTCACTCACAAGAAACAATGAAATTTCATACAATGGGGTGATTTAAAATGGTTGTAACAGACACAGAGATGTATAACGAATGCAATGACATCTTTACAATCAACACCAACATACAAGTAAGCGCATTGAATTCCACAAAAAAATGAAAATTAAAAAAAAAAAGTGTGATTGCAAGAAAAAATACAAAGTCTTTAGCAAGCATTTCACATATGAATGGTGGTAAATGACATGTGACACTCATGTTATTCATGCTTGTAGAAAGGATTGGATGATTACAATAAACACAAAAATATGCTCATGGGTAGAGTGTAATGGATGTGCAACGGGTATAACTACATCCCTATAGTTAGTGCCAAACAACTTGCTGACAACAATGACATCTATCCTACAAACACATCTAATAAGACAAGAATGAATGCAATTTTATATTCATGAATGGAGTATAGGAGATATGTGACATACATAATCACCTCCTAGTAGTCAACATCAACTTGCAAGTGAATACATTGATTTGCCTACAAGCAGTGACAGTAGATATGCGGTAGGCTGGTGAGTTCCCTGTGGACACAAGTGTATACGCTATCCACAAGCATGGTTAGAAGCAAGGTTTAAAATTGCGTAAATCAGCCTCGAGGCGGTGTGAGGCGTAAGCCTCACCGACGAAGAATTGCGTAAATGAGAGTTTAAGGGTTTTAGCAAGTAAAAAATAGTAAGATTCTATCATACAATAAAAACATCTAAATGACAATTAAAATTAGGAGAAAGTAAGAAAATAAATGCAATAAAATCATGTCCCAAAGTACAAAACCACAAAATATTAGTCTATCAAAACTCCTAAAGTACAATTAAGAAAGAACATATATAATTCAATCATGTCCCATCACTAAATGGGTCTTCAAGGGAATTTTCTCACCCCTTCCTCCTCTCCTATAGAGTCCAATGTCTTCCAATCAAAGCATGCACTCATGAACAAGTAGACTAACACTAACAACTATTACTAAAGATGTTAAATAGAACAATATGCCGGACTGCCGGGGGTCCAAGGGGGCGCTGCCCCCTGGCGGGGTTCGCGGGGTCAAGGGGCAGCGCCCCTGCGGGGGTTTCCGGGGGAAGCGCCCCCGGAACAAAATTTTATTGTAAGAGTAATTTTGAAGTTCTATTTGTTTTTGAAGTTCGTAAGTTGTTTTTATGGGAAGATACCGAGTGGTACCGAGCATGTTCCTTAGCAGTACCGAGCATGTACCTAACAGTACTGAGCAGTACCTAGCATGTACCTAGCAGTACCGAGCATATACTGAGCGGTACCGAGCATGTACTAGCAGTACCGAGCAAATACCTAGCTATACTGAGCATATACTGAGCGGTACTGAGCATATACTGAGCGATACTAAGCATATATTTGAGGCATACGCCTCAACCAGAATTGCAAAATTGCGCCTCTAAGGTGCGCCTCAGTTCAAGTGAGGCGTACGCCTCTGCCAGGAGAGGAATTGCGTAAGCCTCGAGGCGGTTTTGGGTCAAATTGTGAAGAGGCGCGCCTCTTATTGCGCAATTTTAAACAGAGGTTAGAAGGCTGCAGCGAATGCAAATACCTACTGACGATGGTGAAAGAGTTGTTGCATACACAAAGGTATACCTACGGGTGATAACCAGCAATGGACAATGAATGCAAGGAAATCCTACCACCAATGTCGAGCAATAGGAAAACAAGTATGCCAGTCTCTTATGGACATAAGGTTAAAATACAATGAACACATCAACTCATTTGCAAACAATGAAACTTCCTGCAAACATACACTATGCAATATGCAATGAATGCAAGCACCTATTGGCAATAATGAAAGATTTGTCATGTGCAAAATAACATATATGTACCTGATTATCAACAACAAGCGATGAGGGCTACGTCACCCTTGCAGTTAATTACTATTTAATGTCAGGCAAATACACCGATTCTCTATAAGGATTGAATATCACAACAAATGTAGACACATGTGGGTCATTGCAAGAGACTCGTTAGTGCACGATAGTCTAACTGTATAAAGCATAAAATGACCTGCAGCACAACGCCACACCACCTGACTCGCAACACTCTTACAAGCGGACAGAAGGCGTTTCTCAATCTTTAAATAAAATTTTGTACAAATTTCGCTTAGCGCAAATAATTATATTTAAATACTTAAATGCTCCTCCTTCATGCATTAAAATATGATTACCCGCATGGGCCCCGACGAGCGTGATGTATACACACATGTGATGTCTGAGGATGTTGCTGTGATGCCCAAGAATTTAAATTGGAAGAATTATTCTTTTATCCTTTAAATAAATAACAACTAGAGTTATCTAATATCATATATTAGTAATAAATAGCAAAATAGATTCTATAATTCAAAATATCAATGTACACATCTGTATTCATTCCAAAAAATCATATACACTACTCAGGATTATAACAAAAAAAAAAACAAAACTTGAAGAAATTCTGACCAGCCTCACACTCCTACTCCCCTGCCATAACCTGAAATCATTTAACCACATATAATGAGCTCAAAAAACTCAACATGTTATCAAAACCTACATCTGAATTTAAAGCACGGTAAAGGAGCAATATGCATGTCGAAAATCAAATCATAACAGTTACATTCATATGATCATTGAATCAATGCAGAAATAGTAAAATTCACATGCAATAATAGTAGAATTTAGAAACAGTAAAATATAAAAATATTATGGTACAGAAGCCAATAAAGCCATAAATCAATACGAGTGTCAAATCTATAAAGCAATCGTCGTACCCGTAATATCCATTAGTACAGAAATCATATAAAGTATTAAATCAAAACATCGATAAAGACTATCAAAAACATGCTAATGCAGTAAAATCATATATGAATGTACACATGCTATCCAAACATTCTATATCACGTGCTCAGTATATCACATGATTAATATCAGTACAGTGATTCTGTAGTATTAAATAGTATTAGTATCTAAATCGGTAACAATAACAATCCAGTGGTAGGAGCAGTAGAATAATATAATAACAATAAATCAGTGCATTAATAATAAATTTGTATAACAATAAGAATAATGCCTCAATAGCATACTATTTAATAGTCACACTAAACAAGTAAGAAGTTTGACTATCACGGTGTTTTTCAGTGTTAGTAAACCGTTGGCTCAGTAAATAGAGTCGTCACCCTTTGCCCGTCAGCACAGTAATGATCTCCTTATAACTCCCAATCAATATATCACGTGAATTAGTATAAGATAAGATTAAATCACAGTATTTAAAGGAATGCTCGTTGGCCCACCATCCTGTATAGGTCACAGTCTCCAACCAACAGGTCAACTAGTCTTTACTTGTTTGTTTCACACATGCATTATTTTATCAATATACTATAATAGTAATAGCGACCATTTATTACTCAAGAACATATATACATCCATTTTCAATTCATTGCAATAAATAAAGTATAATTGAGCTTAATTAAGATGTCAAAATATCATAACGGTAGAGAACAAAGATCCTATTATGCAAAAATGTATGTTTTTAAAAAAATTATCAAATTATCAGGAATTGTATAAAACGATCTTTTAAGACTTATTGTAATACAATACTATTTTTACACGTCAAAATAAATTTTAGTATAGACAAAAATCGCTGTATTTTAAAGATCATCTGGTGAAAAATCTTAAATAAATATTCTAAATGCTCATAATCATGATCTCTATAACATACATAAAGTTATGCGGTGAAAGTTTTACCAATACAAAATTATTCATGTTTTTTGGTAACGAAAACACAAATCTGATCAAAAAAATATCAAAAATAGAAAATTTTTGAAATCGGAAATAGACTAAAGGTTCTTTACAATGAGACGAGCAAATATCCCAACTGGCCTGATGGACGATAATCGCACTGCGGCCTTCAAATCTTAACTTCTTCTTTTTCTCTTTTCAAATTCCTCTTATTTTTCCTCTCAAATGCTCTCTGTTGTCGATTTAGGGAAAATGAGAATAAAAGCAATATAATGGAAGAAGATATTTAAATATAATATAATATAATTATTTAATATAATAATATAATTTAAATCAATTTTCATTTTAAAATTAATGTAAATTATTTTGAGCTTTAAAAATTATAAAAAAAATATTTATAAAATAAATCACTTTATTTAAAAGATATCAGTGAAAACGGTTTACAAAATAGACACCTGATGGTCCCAAAATTCTCATTTGTATCAACATGTACAAGTTCCTTAAAGGATTTTGGCTAGCACCCAAAAATTACGAAAAATTTTGTGTAAGTAAAATACTACAATCAAAATACTATGGCGAAAACAGATTATGATTTGGAGTTATAATGACTCTAGAAAAAAATTGACAAAATCAAAATACGGGTTATTACAGTTGTACTGGTCAAAAATTAACTTAAGTTTGAGCTCAGTCATTTTATATAAATAAATAGGAGTCGACACGGCTCAAACTATCAAATAAATATTTGATCAAGGCATCGACCGGAATATTTATTTTATACATTCATATTAGGCCTTCAAGGTTTATTATAATAAAGATTTACTAATAAAGGCATAAAATCGACAACGAACCCGATCCTATGTCGGCAAGTTGACAGAGTCAACAAGGTTCAACTAATAAAATGAAATTGCTCATAAAACTCTTATGATAATTGTATTGATTAAAAAATCTCAACCAAAGGAGACCCCAAAATTTAAAAATTCCTCACAAATGTCCATAAAAATTCAAAATTGTCAAAACTTAAATATTTAAAATTGAACTTCAATCACCTGAACACTTAAAGCAAAAATACTAATCCACTTCCACCAAGGTTGACAAATATTAAACTCACTTCAGCTCACAAAGAGCAAATGTCTGGTCAAGAATATCACTAATATTTATTTTCAATCTGTCTCTTGCTTGTAAGGACGTTGCACGTGTCCAATAACCAGTGGATTCTCCATCAAATAGCACCATACCAATGGTTTCGCCACCAAATGTTACCACTGGTAAATGATTATGATCGGGACCATTTGAATTGGGTGGTTTTGACGCCTAATGGTACCTCTAAATTACAGTTATAGTCAGAGCCCGTATGCTCCTCAATGGCATCAATCATTGAGTAAAAAATTGATAGGATATGATCTTGATAGGAAATAGTTTCACACCAAAACTCAAGTAGATCTAGGATGAACTGCTGTCCACAGCAGGAAAACAACAAAAAACAGAGAAGAAACGTTGGAAAATGTAGGAAAAACAATACAAACGCTTTTATTTCGATAACGGATGAAAAGCACTTGCAAGATACAACTTTCCTTCAATTCGAGAGGAAGGAAAAACTCTCCAAAAGATCTCCGGCGAAGCCAAGAGCCCAAGACACCAAAACCTAGATCTCAAAAACAATTCAAATTCAAGATGCCCCCCTCTCCCTCCTAATCCTCCTAATTAACAATAAAGGATTCATACAAATTACCTAAACAGCCCTTTGCATTCAAAAATTTCCCTCTCACCTAAATAAATCAGCCCCAAATGGGGTCCACCCTGTCCGCCTCCTCCTCTGGGAGCTTCCGCCTCCGCCTGGTGTAGACCCGGGCTGAACCGGGTCCAGCCGGCCCCTCTTGGGCCGGTTCACGCGTAACATATCTATAGGGCACAAAGTCATCTGTTAGCTAAGATGGATTCAAATTTATCCTCTTAGACAAATATTCAACCTAGATCTACGAGGTACCATTGGACGAAGCAACCAATGACTATTGATAAGAATCCTTCTGTCCAGTTGGGTCAACTACCTCATATAAGTAGACTAGGGATCATGATGGCTCGGGGCGACGGAACCATCAGAACTTGATCGGGCTTATCATCATTCCACCACCATTGGAATTTGCCTCGCAACATACTTGTTAAAACTCTCCACGACGACCCGAAAGAAAATAAAGGGGTTGCGAAGAGGCTGAGGTTCTAATTTTTGGAGCACACAAGATAGAATGTGAAATAAGTATATGCGTGAAAAGGTTGGAGTAGCTCTAGTGACAGATAAGATTAGAGAGAGTCACCTTAGATGGTTTGGACACATAAAATGTCGGCCTTCTGATGACCTGGTTGGGAGAGTAGATGTATTAGATTTAGCCTATATTAAGAAAGGTTGAGATAGACCTACAAAGAAATGGCTTTTTTATTAGATTTAAATGAGGATTTGACTCTTAACAAAATACAATGGAGAATAAGGATTCATGTAGCTTACCCCACATGGTGAGATAAACGCTTAATGTTGTTGTTGTTGTCAACACCAACCTCCTATATTCACATCTTTTTGCCATCACTGGAAAAGAAACCTCCGTGTAATCCTACTATCATATATACCTGATGAGTAGAATTGCTCCTTATCCATAAAAAGCTAGGATAATCCACTCCTTAGTTCTTGGTTGGTAAATCACTCCAAGTCTTAATGAGTTTCGGTAATTACAAAGATTTAGTGGAAAGAGAGCAGAACACTTCGTCCCTTACTGAAGATTGTTGAGAATAAAAGAAAGAAAACACGAAGATTGAATGGATAAAACTTTAAAAATCACAAATGGCCAAAAAAATCTCTTTATGCACACATAAAACTATCAAAATGTGGAAGACAGTAAGTACTCATTGTCTTTGTGCCAATTATTGCGATGATGTGTTGTAGAAGACGATACGCTGGAAGTTATTTTAGGGCAATTTGCAATGTGCTCTAAAAATATTAAATGTTATCCAAAATTCATAATTTTTTTTGTGAAAATTTTGACATGTTAATAATCTTTAGTAAGAACTTCAATGAAAAATAATACCTCGATGCAGTAAAAAATCTTCCCAGTTTGCTTAAAATACAAAATTTTCAGCAATTCTGGTTTTGTTGTCATTTCAACAGTACCTTGAACGATGTGAATATACTTCCAAAAACCGTGGAGCTTGAAACACAAGAATAATATGATATATTATACATGTTTCTGAATTTTTTTTGATCAAAATCATATGCTTAATCATAGTGAACAAATAAGACTAACTATCATAAGATAGTTGTAGTCATATACACCATAAAACATCAAAATCATAGTTGTAGTCATCTAAATCACAGGCACTTAGAGCAAAAGTATGTTTAGCTTTAGCAAAAATTCCAAGAGGTTTTATATTAAGATAAATTTTCACCAACTTAAGCATAATAAGGATAGCATTAAATCTAATTAGCAAGTATGCACTTTGAAATCATTTATGACCTGAATTGAACTATCAAAATATAATCAAATGTAATTAAGTTTGAAAACATATTCTATACTAGTTTTGTAATAAAAAAAAACTAGCTAAAAATTGTTAGCTGAACATTCAAGTTTTTTAGCCGAAGTGCCAGTATTCTTTACAATGTCTCACTATTTTATATGTACTAGCTCTCTCACTAAAAGTAGATTTTAGAGATGAATGACTCGTAAAATAGTGTAGTATGGGAGACTCAACCTCAAGAAGCTCGAACCTCTCACAAGGAATTGCATATTGATGAGGATACCCCCTCACATTTTGAGGCATGGTGTGCTTACACCCAAGGAGAAATTTGCGGGGCAGTGATGACTTTGCCCATTCAACCCAACTTTGTGCAACTGGTCGATTCAAGTTGTCTTATTGATCTAATTGATCTAAACTTCGGGCCCCTAATTTGAACTATCCGACCATCTACATACTTAATGCAACACAACAAATTTGTTGTGTGTTGGTCGTCAATTTAAGCTTCATTTGGGACGGCTTTATTACTGCTTCTTAAAGCGGCTTTTTAGTACAAATTTTTTTATTTTTGTACTAAAAAGCTGCTTTAAGAAGCAGAAAAAAAGCCGTCCCAAACGAAGTCTTATTTGAATTGAATCAAATCAGTCATGTGTTCAGTGCTTTTGGACTGCCTTTAGATCTGTTGTGTAAAAATTATTACTTGATCTAATAGGGAGTTTTAGGATCCCAATACATAATAAGCCTAACTTGCACAAGGATTACTAGAGAAAGTGGACTAATTTTTCATGTTTGCACTACGACTGACTGTCACCAGTAATATCATATATTTGCTAGTGCAAAATCATGGTCTTTTCCACAAAAAAATAGATTTTTTGCAATAAACACCTCTTGCTTCTCCCAAATGTAAATTTTTTCATCAACGGTTTATCATTTTCTGAAGTTGAGTTAGGCTGTTTGAATCTAAATGGGCTGCTTGTACCTCTTTCCTTGATCTAGTGCTACATCATCTTAATTAGTCATCTGAACATTTCTGATTATTTTTTTATACCTTAGTCTCCCATTAAGATTCTTGAGGAAAGAGCATTTACTATTGTTGTTTAGCTCTGTTCCTTCACTTTTTCCTTGATGAAAGGACTTCTGCTTTTGCGTTTTGCTACAAAGCTCTTTAAAATGCCAAGATCCTTATCATGTCCTAGTGGTTAAGTAGTAGACTTGTAACTTTCAGTTCAATAGTTTGAGAGAATAGCTTAGACTTCGTTTGGAACAGCTTTTTTATTACTTTTTAAAACAAATTTTTAGTATAAAATTTTTTAAATTAGATATTTCTATACTAAAATTTGCTTCAGAAAGCAAAAAGAAAGCTATCACAAATAAAACCTTATTCACATGGACTTAGGTTACGTTTATGACAGTTTTATTACTGTTTTCTAAAGCTGCTATAGAGAAAGTAACTTTTTAAAAGTTATCGTAGAACTTTCTCATACAACATTTTTTTGAAAGCACAAAAAAATAATAGTCAAACAGAAATTATGATTATAATCTAAATAACAAAGCAGTAATAAAGCTATCACAAATGAAGCCTTAGAAGAATGCAATTGATCGGACATATATTATATTTTTGAATTTCCCACTTACTGCAGCTCCTTTGAAGAACGCAATTGATTGGGCATCAAGGCCCCCAAATGTCTGGGCAGGCAAGACTGCAGCCGTTGTGAGTTCAGGAGGAGGTTTTGGAGGTGGCAGATCCCAATACCATCTTCGACAGATTGGGGTTTTCGTGGACCTCCACTTCATCAACAAGCCTGAATTATTTGTTGCGGCGTTTCTGCCTCCTCAGAAGTTTGATCAAAATGGAAATCTCATTGATCTGGAAATCAGAGAGAAGCTTAAGCAAGTTCTGTTATCCCTTCAGGCATTTACCCTCAGGCTCCAGAAGTAATGCCACTCACTTGTCTTTATTTATTCATGAAATATGTTGCCTTTTCTGCTTGTAAGTTTCAATGAAGCATAAACCTATGCAAGATACTATTAGTGCCAAATAAGGCTTCAGCTTATGAGGTTATTAAGGGAAAGAGTAATGTGGAAGGAATTTGAAATTTATTTTTCTTATTGCATTCCTTCACTTTATTTTAGAGAATTGCTTAAAAAGATGCATGGTGTTTTTCAAGATTCAATGATGCAGGACTTAAATGTTTAAGTGATGTTGAAAAAGAATCTTGCACAATTTAATTTAGAGAGCTTTATTAACTAAAACATTTGTAGTAATTAAATGATGAAATAAAACAATAAAGAGATGGGACTAGCTTAGGCCAAGTCACATGACTAGAGGTTAGGATCACAAAATAGTCAATGATTCAAAGTAGGTGTCCACGTACATATAGCTATACCCAACAACAATGTTAAATTTTATCAGTATTCTTGAGATGATGGCGATTTCTGATGTTGATCGTCGATGGCAATGGTGATTGTCTGTGACAATAGCTGATGGTGGTTGTCGGTGGCGATGGTTGGAAAATATAAAAGAGCTCTTTGTAGTTCTCTTTATTCTTCATTCTCCCCTCATATAGGAAATGCACTTTATTTATAGGCTTTTTTCAATGAGAATTTTGGTAATTTGAACCAAAATAAAAAAATACTCTATTGTACGGTCCATATTAATTCTCTTGATCATAAAATATTCTTTAAGCATTGAAGTGCCTTAATGATGTCATAATTGAGTGATTTTGGGCTCGTTGGATTTGTCTCATCAAGCCGCTCGATTTGACTATAAGTATGTCTATTTTGGAGATCATTTGGTCATAAGGTTTGAAGTTTCCAATCATGCTTCAAGTGTTTGATTTGGGTTCATTTTGGCTCGGATTTGACAATCTTTGGCATTGTTTGGTTCATCTCAGAAAGTCATTCAGTTTTACTCTAAATTGAAGTTCTTATTGAATTGAATTTCAGAAGTTTCCAATTCCAACTTTGTCTTGATATTCATGTCAAATCATGCAATTTTTTTGCAGATATATCAGGTATAACTATTTTGATCCTTCAATAAAATCATTTCTTAAAAAACAAATAAAACAGACTAAAATAAGTCATGTTTTTGGAAAGTTTATGGAACAAATTGGAGGAAAAGAAGTGATGCAAGGTTTCTTCATTGTATTTTATTTTTTAAAAAATATGAATGAGTTTTGGGATCAAATTAGAGAATATAAACATGTGAACTTTTCATATTTTTTATTATCTTATATGAGTAGATTTGTGACTAAATTTGGAGAAAAAATATACGGCAAAATAAAATATACTCTAAAAAGATATCATTTTAATCATTTTCTCTTTTGTTGAAGGTTTACATAAATGATACTTGGATTTATTAATGCCATTTCATGGCATAATGGTTAAAAATGATTAATGAGATGTCAATATGTTTATGGCTAATCACCAAGATCTATGCAATTGGAATATTTTGATTGGAGGGTTATTGAAGTTTACTTCTATTAGATAGAAACAAAAATTCCTATAGTATATTCTTTCATAAAATGATAACATTTTTGAAAAGAGAGAATGAAAGAACAAATGGTGTTAGGGTTTGGGAGTCCAATTTATTAGACACATGTAAACGTTTTAGATAGGATCCCAAATTAGTAGCACAAAAGAATAATAATTATATATTAGGTCTAATAATCAATAAAATTTTTAAAAACGTCTATTATAATCAAACATGATTGCGACTTGCAAATTCAATTACAAATAAATAATATTCTTATAATGGTTTTAAGAAATTATCAATATGTATTCATTAATTAGTTCATGTGGAGGCTTACATGTGCCATTTAAAGAGGTGTTATATACATGGTCATATGATAGGTAATTGATGGATAATTATAAGGACTTGTATGGGTTAGTGGTTAATGTTAGTTCTACTATTTGTAAGAATAAAGTGGGTTAAATTTGGGTTGATAATGAACTAAATGGGTCTTGCATCTCTATGTTGAGATTCTTCTCTTCCCCCTTTTCAATCCTCTAATTTCTTGTGATGCCCCAGATATCAATAGTGAAAGGATTCGTCTGACATTCTGATCGAACTCCATTCCAGTTGCCTTGCTCGGACCTGAAAATTTTAACCACATATAATGAGCTTACAAAGCCCAGCAGGTCACCAAAGCCTACAACTGAAATCAAAGCACGACGATGCTATCAATATGCATGTCAGTCAATCAAATCCATATCAATACATGGTCAATAAGTCTATGCAATACGAAAGTCCATAGTCAATAAAACCAGTCAATGCAGCGGCAGGCGAATCGATAAATCAACTCAATAAATCCATGTCAATCTCGAAGAAATTCGTACACAATAGGAAATCGATCAATCCGTCAAATCAATCGCTATCAAATCAAATAAATGCGGTCTAATCAATACTATCTATTCAATGAAATCAAACGAGGAAAGCAGTAAGATAAATCTCAATCTATTCTAACAGTGAATCCATGCAGCAGTCAATACGGTGCAGAAACAGTAACAACAGTGAATCTATATGCAAGATCAATAAATCCATAGGCAGTAGTAACAATGAATCTATAAGCATAAATCAATGAATCTATAGGCAACAATGTCAATGATTCTATACTATTCATGTCCATGCTATCAATGCAATATCTATATCCATCCATTTCTATATCAATGCTCAATGTCGATGCACAGCAATCAGTGAAATCAATGAAATCGTATGATCTAGTAAATTCAATCAAAGTCGATAAAGTAGGAATCTATAAAACAATGAATCCATAAATCAATATAGTAAACATGCAATTCCATACAATGGTCTTACTCGACAAGCACAAACACTAGTCATGATCAATGGTGCTGTTGTAGAAATCCATAGTGCTGTTGTAGAATCCATATTGCTGTTGTAGATATCCGTACGTTGGTTTCAATCAATAAGAGTCGTCACTCTTTTGCTCGTCGGCCGCCCGTCGGCATATAAAACTCCTTATGACTCCCATCAATAGTGCTGTTGTATAAATCCATGATCGATATTTAAAGGAAAGCCCGTCGGCCCACCATCCTGTACAGGTCAAGATCTATCTCCAACCAACGTTCAACCAGGTTCCCACTTGTCTTTCAGTATCAATCAATTCAATCAATAGTCAATGCAATAATCGATGCAATAAGCAATATTAAAGAAATCTAGAACAATCATATCAATAGACATACGCATATCAATTCAATCTATCAAATCCGGGAAAATCAGAAATCATACGAAAATCGGGCAGAGTAACGGCAGTCTGTCAAATTTACACAAAAATCCTGCAAAAAGCACAAATTCCAAATTTCTCCAAATTACAGTAGAATATTCACGATATCAATAGAAGACTATTATTCTATAGAATCCAAATCAAATCAAGTCCTGATATTTTTCTATTCGATTAAAATCGCGTAGAATCAATTCTGACCGGTAAAATCTTCGTAGAAAATAGTCAAATTGTGTACAATAGTCATATCTATAACATACCAAAAGTTGTGCGGTGAAAGTTGTGTCAAATCGAAATCATGTCCAAAATTCGACTATGAAAATACAAAACAATGCACAACTCGGTCAAAACTCAATATCTCTGAAAACAGAAATAGGATTCGGAGTCCTTACCACGAGATCTACACTTTTCCCAACAGCGGCGCGGACGAAAAGCGCTCCGCGGCCTCCGAAACCAAGCTTTTCCTCTTTTCCCTTTCTCTTTCTCTCTCCTCAAATCAGATATTTTGTTTTAAAATGATTTTCTCTCTCCTCAAAAAGAGCTGATTTCCTTAAATCATAAAGCTGATCGGCCCGGCCGATCGCCAAATCTTCCCGGGACGATCAGACCAAAATCGATCGTCCCGATCGTCCTGGACGGTTCCCAGAACTATTCTCAGGCCGATATTTTGAACAGTACAGATCGGCCTGGACGATCTCACTATCGTCCCGGACGATCCTGGGAGGAAAATCCAAGTCAGAGAGGAACAGTAAGGGAACGAGGTCTCACATTTCTAGAGTTTTTAAGAAGCTCAAATAATTATTTATCTCCTAACCCTTCATAGTTCTACCAATTAATGCTTCGTTGAACTCTTATTGGTAAGTGCCCTCTTAAAATGAATAAGAAAACTTCTAATTCATCTTTGTTTATCCATAGTCGATGGCATACACAGTTTTATCTATAACCATCTCTTATCAAATCAAACTCTATTAATATACCTTGATAACACAATGGCATTGATGACTCCATGACTTAGGCTTTGTTTGGAACAACTTTTTCATTACTTTTTAAAACAACGTTCTAGCACAAAAAAAAAAAAAAAACAATTTAAGAAAATTTTTAACTAAAAAGCTATTTTAGAAAGTATTAAGAGAGTTGTCACAAACAAAATCTTATACAAGCTCGACTTATTTATCTTGGATCCATCTATTGCCTGACTTCATATGCAAGTACAGAAATTCACAAAACCTTCAAGCTCCAACCACTTTGTGAAGCATTGGACCCTTAAAAATAGTAAACACCTACTCTAATTGACAAACCAACAATGCACACTTCAACCTCTAATCAAATAATAAATTTATCTCACTTGCAATTTAGGTGCATTATATTTCAAGCATACCAAAGGAAAAATCCAATCACATTAGAATAATTGCAGGAACTAACTATATAGGTGGAGGACTAGTTGATACCTCAATTTTTGCTTGTGAATCGTCAGAAGAAATGGGCTCCCACCTCCTATAATTTCATCAATATTGATACCTACATTTCATGGCCTACAGATCATGTATGTGTATCTTATTTGAATTTATCTCATTATTTGTGGAGATTTACTTTGTTGACCTCGAGAGTAAGATCAATTTTCAATGGTAGATAATTGATCCATAAATAATTACAAGAGGTTATAATAGGTAGAGCGAATTCCATTAGGATTGATAAGTAGCAAAATAAGGCTTGTAATATATATTTACTTCATTTTAGAGAGTACTAAGGCATGGAATGAAATGAATTAATCCTCTTTAGCTGAGATATTTTTTCTATGCCCTTCTAAATCCACAATTTTCTCTCTCAGTTGTCCACATATCACAGAGCTTTATTATTAAGTTTATCTACATGTCAATCAATTTTTTTGAAACTCATGAAAGCTTCCACTCATCTTTGAAAGTTTCCATTATTAGGGCTGCAAGCGAACCAAACGTTCGACGAGCTATTCATTGTTCGGTTCGACTAAAGCTCGTTTGTGATCGTTTAATTAACTAAACAAACAAACTTGAACAATATTTTAGATACTCGATTCTTAAATAAACAAACTTGAACACTAATGTGTTCGGCTCATTTATGTTCGCGAAACAACATCATTTGAAGTTCGTGAACAAACTCGAAATTAAGCTCGATAAAAGCTTGATCCGTGTTCGATTTTGAACTCATGAATAAGCTCGATAAAAATAATTAATATTTTATTATAGAATTATTAAATATAAATAATATAAATATTTTATATTTATTATAATATAATGATATAATTATTGTTAAATAATAAAATTTAAAGTAAATAATATTATATTATATGTTAATTAAGTATTTTTATTAAATTTAAGTGAATGATAGCAATGTCAAAAAAATTGTAGCTTTATATGGCTATTTATTTATAAATCATTGCCTTTATTAATGCTGACGTTAGGAAAATTCTGTGAAAATGGGATTTACTTATAAATAATTGCCTTTGTTACATAGACAATTGCTTTTATTATAAATGTATTTGTTCATAGATATGTTTATGAACGTGTTTGTTTGATAGTTAAAAAAAAATCGTTAGATATGTTCGCGAACATGCTCGATGTAATTGTTTGTTAGGAAACTCGATAAAGCTTGTTTGTTAATTAAGTTCACAAACACTAAAAGTATAGCTCGTTTATGACTCATTCATGTTTGTTTGTTTAAAGCTCGATAATTAAGCACTAAACGAACGAACATGAACCGAACATTAATACTTATTAATTTAAATGAACCAAACATGAACACAAACAATAAAGCTCGAACAAACATGAACCAAACTTGAACAACCTAATATTAAATGAACACAAACATGAACACTCACATACTCAGCTCGGGTTGGTTCGTTTGCAGCCTTATCCATTATGATTATATTCCTTCTTAAGCTCAAGCAAATAATATTTAGAGAAACACATAAGGGTGCTCACAAGATCAAAAGTCAGATGTTTTCACCTGCAAAAAGACAGATTTTATAGGCTAGTTTTCCTATCCTGCAAAATCATTATCATCATAATCATGCATCTTATCCTAATTAATTCAAACCAGTTTTATAAACCTTCATTCTCCAAAAGTGTTGCATGAGTCTTAATTTTATTCATATTATCTTTGATGTACTATTTTTTAATTATATATCTTCAATAAATATTACTTTTATTATCTTTGTAATATATAATCATTTTATTTAAAAAAAAATTCCTAGGTTTACAACACTGTGCAATCTCCACAGTTGCCACATGATCTCTGTCATTAGACCTTCATTGCCCAATGATTATTGTCCGACTTCCATTGTGCAATGACTATCATTGGACGACCATCACCATGATTGGACCATCAGTGTCAACCTCAGCCACTCAACCATTGTCATCCGACGATTCCAGCTTGCAACTTGACCATTATTATCGGATCACTGTCATTGTCGAACTACCACCGTCACTAGATCACTTGCATCAGACTGCCATTGCTTGATCAGCACCTTCAGAGCACTATAGTCGCTAGACCACTGCCGTGAAACAATCGCTACCCAACCAACATGCTTGGATTGACACATCCTACCACCATCGTTAGACCATCATTGTCATTAGAGAATCACCATTAGACCTTTGCCATCTTCTCACCAGCACTACTAAACAACCATTACTTGTACACAACCATTCAAACGAGCTATCATTTCCATGATGGATAATTAAAAAGCAAATGAACATGCAAAGCATACATAATTAACTTGATTTGAATCATCGAAAGCCTCTCGCAACTTCTAGTCACCTATCTTTGAAATATTACAATTTTTTTAAGAGGACCATATTGGCCTCATTGCCTTTTGTTGTTTAAATTTTTTTTTTCTTAGAAAATTGTGATTCTTAATGGAAAATTGCAAATTTTGATGGCAAATATATTTGATGGTTGACTCTTATCTATAGTTTGATAAAGGGGATGTTTTGGTTTAAAGTAAAAAGGGTATAATGTATTCCAAATCTAGGGATTTGGAGAAAATTTGTGTTTACTTTGAAGTAAATCAAATGCAATTTAAAGTTTTGGTATATTTGAAATTCACCTTCTAGTTGCTTTTTAGTGTATTTGGAATTCCTTTGATTTAAGAAATTTTCAAATATATTGGAACTTCATTGCCTACCGTCGCTCGCCACCCACCGCCATCGCCAGCCACCAGCATCGCTGGCCTCCGCCCGCCAAATCAGCCACCAGGTGCCACCATTGCCTGCCACTGTCACTGATCACCCCATCTTTGAACTTTACATTGCATTTATTTCACTTCAAGTCAAACAAAATATATTATTTCACCGTATTTATTTTACACTAATCAAACAAGTATAAAGTATTTCAAATATGATGTATTCAGCAAATCAAATGGCCTTAAATAATTTTTAATTGGCCCCTTTAAAAATAAAATAAAGTTCAATTCAAGTACATTAAATGAAGGCCCATTTAAATATGAAAAAGCTATAGATCGTATGGGCCCAATTGTTAGATTTTAGCGTTGGGCCGAGCCCTCCATTCCAAGAAATTTTCTGTCAAGCAAGATATCTGACTCTTCATAGCGAGGTCGGCCCAGCATACCATGCACTCACGATTTTTTATTTTTTATTTTTGAACAATAAAAATCAAAATAATTTTGTAAAATTTGCAAGTAGAGCAAGGAAAGCTATAATAACTCGGTCATGAAATCATTTACAAATAAAAATAACACTTAATATGAAATTTTCTTTACTCAACAACAACAACATCAAATCTTTATCTCATTATATGAGTTTAATTACACGAATTCTTTTTTTCTATCGTGACATATTAAAAGTCAAATTACCTTTTAAATCTAATAAAAAAGGAGCATTTCCGATACTTTGTGGCCAAGTCTTTTAAGTCTACCTCTATAAATTTTAACATAGATCGGATCTAATATGTCTACTCTCATAACCGTGTCATCGGAAGACTGACGTTTTATATGACCAAACCATCTAAGCTGACTATCTCCAATATTATCTACCATTGGAGCTACCTCAACATTTTCATGTAAATACTCGTTTGGCATTCTGTCTCTAAGTGTAAAGTCACTCATCCACCTAAGTATTCTTATCTATGTAACAGTTAATTTTATATTTCTCTTTTAATGTTCAACATTTTGTGCCATAAATCATTGCATGTCTCACCACCATCTTACAAAAATTTCTCTTAAGTTTGAGATGTACTTTTATATCACATAATGGGTCTGATGCATTCCTCCATTTCAATCATCCAACTTTTTTTTTCTTAAACCTTCCAACTTGAATATGACATGTTTTTGAAAAAAAAAAAAAAATTGATATGAAAATGTAACTTAAAAAGCATGATGTAAAACAGACTTGAAATCACTACGGGAAAACACGCGATTACCGTCGGATTTTCTGGCGGAATTTTTTGCGCCGGTACGAACGCGCAGGTAACGGCGGAATGTTCCTACATCTTGCGACGGAAAACTTACGACGCATTTGCCGGCGACTAATACGACGGAAATCTTCTGGCGTCCCAATCGCCGGCAAATGCGTCGGTAAAACGAGCTCTGAACCTATTCCGTCGCACGTTGTGGCGGAAACATACCGGCGAACATTACCGACGGAACTTCCACCGACTTATTTAAACTCAACGACTTATTTCTGTCGCACGTTACGGCGGATCTTATTTTCGACGTTTACTCCACCGGAACGTCCGCCGGAGAAAGCCTTATTTTTTGACACCGAGCCCCTCTGGCCGCTCATTCGTTTCCTTCCCTTCTCTCACCTCGCGTGTTTCGCCCGTCGCCATCCGTCACTCGCTATGGACTGACGTCGCTGACGGTCACCGGACTTCGCCGAGCATCCTTTCCTCTCTTTCCTGCTCGCGCGCCGCCGAGGGTCGCTCTTCGCCGACGGAACGGAAGGTATTTTGTTTCTTTATTTTTTCCTATTTCGGTTGGGTTACATCAAGGATCAGTCTTAAGTCCATATCTTTTTGCTTTAGTCATGGATGTTCTCACTAGACATTTGTTTTCCGGCGCATTATATTCGTCGGAAAAAAATTATCGATGCGACTGAAACCGGCGTATGCATTTCAGCCGAAACGTGCGCCGGTAACTTATGGTTCCGTCGGATTATCTATGTGTTCCGGCGGATTTAGTCTGCCGGTAATAACGGGTTTTCCTGTAGTGAATTGTGATAATTAGGGAATTTATCATTTAAATTTCATCTTATTATTTAAACAGACAACATTGAAAGTCATTGCTGATTATTATGTTAGTCAGTTTAGCAGTGATTTTCTGCATAAATAGTTATTGAGGATTTTACTATTAGAGGACAGGAATAGAGTAATAGAAAAATATTTCTCATATTACTATGTTAGTAAGAATTCTAATGGATAATTTTAGTTTTTCTTACAAATCCTCAACTTTTATGTTGCACTAACTATGAAAGAACAAATTTCTACATGCATGAAGAGAATATGTTCAAACAAGATTTTGAAGTTTTGCATATTAATGAAAAGAAAATAATAATAATAATAAAATGGTGTTTAATACTTCAAAGAGTAGAGAAGAATTTCTATTTTTAAGATGGTAAAATCTTGATATGGTATTATGCTGTATTAACAACTTATTAGTGACCAACCAAGGTTTTTTGTATTGGTTGATGCCCTATCTAGCTTATTGTAGCTTTAGATTAATGCCCTCAAAAAGTATTTAGTGCATTAAGTGAGCTTAGAAATAACTAGATTACTTGGAAAAGCTGATTGAACTAGAACCAAGATGAACCATCCATTCTCCTTTTGTCACATGAGACTTTAAAGAGGTTGCAAGTCATGTTATCTTCTCGAGCTAAGGCAATGAGCTATCGTCGTTAACGGCAGGACCTAAGAGTAAATCAAATCTAATCTAGGAGGATATCTTAATTATTGCTACCTTACAATCATTATTGAGCAATTTGCTTCAAAAGATTAATTTTTTTCTAAGCAATTTTCCCTCCTATAAATATTGAAATTCTCCTAAGTTAAGAAATCATCTTGACCTTTTAAGGGAATGATAAGATAACACTCAAGCATTAATTATCATGACATTTCAACTTTATAGCAATATTTCTAAAAAAAAAATCACCCACAAATCTCTTGAGACTGCTCTTAGGAATTCTCCCTCTTGAATCCTCTAGGCATAATGTCATATAATATAATCTTAATCACCAACTTTATACATTGAATGCATAAAAACATACAAATTTAATGAAGACATTACATAAAAAATATGAACCACATAAACATTATAATTAGCACATTAATTCAAACTTATTTTTATGAGTAATGACCCTTAGCGTTTGATCGTCACTAACTACCAATAAATCTTCAATTCCCTTTTCGGATAAGCACTATTGCAAATAATTAATGTTAGTTAGATCTATTGGTAGGTGCAAATAACACAATCATCAGGCATTATATAACAATAAAATATTTTATAAAATCATAATCCTTTGCATACGACAAAGAAGGAAGAGGAGAGTTTTCAATATTCCCATAGATACAATCCTACATTATCTTATTTTATTTAGTAGTGAAAACTTTTTCTAGGCTCACTGCATAGTGAATATTGGTCATAGTACTGAACCATTTAAGTCTATATCTTCATATTTTCCTTATGTTATTGCTCTACATCTTCATAGAATATCCAAATATGGTTTCTTCTCAATCTATGAATTATTTGAATTGCCTAAATTCTTCTAATCTAAAATAAGAGTGAAATTTTATCGTTCACATCTTTGGAAAGCCTATTGAAATTTCAATTATGTTTAAGAAGAAAATAAATAATAATCTATGACAATCACAACAATAACAATATTCAAATTGCTTCTCATGTTCAAATTGGCATTACTTTAATTACTTAAGAGCAATTAGTGCTCAACTTGAAGATATCCATCAACAACTGACTTTAAATTAACTTCCAAAATTGAGGAAATCAATGTTGTGCTAAATTATCCACTTTCTCTTGTTGTTAAACCACCATCGTCTCATTAAAAATATAGGGCTATAATCATCAAAGGTACTCCAAATTTACTTGCTCATTTTAGTAGTATAATTCATATCTATTTTTGTACTTCTAATATCATAGAGAGCTTATCCCTCTAAAGTTGAAGTCCCCTCTACTTGAGATGTATAATGAGCTTATTGATTCCATAGTCCACCTATATGTATTTAAGAATGTCCTATTTTTATGCAATATTTAAGATGCCATATAAAATTTTCACCATCACTTTTATTAAAGTCTTTACATGAGAAGATATAATATGTTACTATTCTCAAGGATATATATATATATATATATATATATATATATATATATATTCATTTAAGAACTTTTTAAAATTATTTTTAGCACAATTATCTAGATCAAAGGGCTCTTAAAGACATCTCAACCACTATTTTAAATGATGTAACATAAAGGGGCTAGATTCTTGGTAATGAGAAGCACTTAAACAACATTGATTTTATTCCTTTGACTAAATTTGATAAATTTCAAATTCTCATTGGAACAAAAATCATGCTAGGATTATGAACGAATTAATAAGAAAATTTTCTTAAGTACATCAATGTTGAAGAATGTATACAAGAGTATGGATACTCTTTAACATAATTATCATCTTAATTTTTCATGAAGGTGAAGAATAGCCATAACACCTAATATGCGTTGAGAGAGCTGATATGTAGTAGGACTTAGAGATAACATCTAATGATGGGTTGATCATTAGCAATAGGTGGTAGAACCCTGGTTGTCAAATGCTTGTTGATTGAAAATATTAATGAATCTTTAATGGATATGGGAACACTTGGTGGTTATTTCGTGGGTTTAGAAGAAATATGAAGTCCAAAATTCGGTAAGATTCTTGAGTGTTCTCTCTTTAAATTGTGGAAAGATATAAATGATTAAAATTTATTCAGCGATTTTGAAAGGGATAATTTAATTATTATTTTAAACTACATCAAAAAATTCCTCTGTCTCTTCAATAATAAACACGCCATATTACTCCCTCTACTTACCTGAAATTAGAGCACATCATTCTAATTATAAATTTAATTATCAACTCTTCTGCAACAAAATTTTAGGCATAGCTCATATTTTACTTTCACCAATAGGTGGCAATGACTGGGTGCACTGTTAGCAAGTTTTTTTTAACGTGATGAGAATAAATCAACACAATTGACATTTAATAAATTAGATGTTTGGAAACCAAAATACTTCTAATAAAATGTGAGAATTAAACTTAGGGCTAACAAGAAAATATTGATGGAACTTTATCATTTTCATGGACAAATGTTAATTTGAAGGGTAATCAATGTAGAAAATGAATTGAGATTTCATCAAATATAGAGGTTACAATAGCTTTCATAAGTTTAGATCTTTAAATTTTCTTCTTTTATAGTGGACAAATTTGAGCACCTCATCAAGAATTGTTGGGATGCAGAATATGTTTAAGATAAAAGCTTTTTTAATATTATTTCAGTTGGCCCAATGGCTAGCCTGTCCAATCATTGTTGACAAAAGAAATCATGTATAAAATGTTCCATTCAGGAAGAAGGGTGATCAATTAGAAATTTTGTATTTCTTAGCACTTAAATGAACTAATTTTAATTACTCAAAATTCAAAGCTAATTTGATTCCCCAAACAGTTTCTAAAAGATTTTGGGGTTGTTCGGTTTGAAATAAAAGAGGTATATTTCATTTCAAATATAAGGGTTTGAAGAATATTGGTGTTTGGTTTGAAGTATGTCAAATGCAGTGTAAAGTTTTGTTATATTTGGAATTGACCATCTACTTTATTTTTAATGTATTTAAAATTTCTCCTATTTGGGTGATTTTAAAATACATTGGAGCTTCATTACTTGTCTCCATCGTCAGCCACCGCCGCTGCTGATCGCCACCACTATAGTCAATTTCACCGCCATTGCCAGCCACTATTGCTAGCTACCACCACTCCCTGTCACTGCCACTGATCACCATATCTTTGAACTTTACATTGCATTTATTTTACTTCAAGTCAAACCAAAAAAAAAAAAAATCCCACATTTATTTTACACTAATACAAACAATTAGAAAGTATTTCAAATACATTGTATTTCTTTTTTAGCCAACTAAATTGCCCCTTAATTATACTTATGAGCACATTTTAAGAACATTTAGAAATTGCTAATTTTAATATTATTAAATTCACTCATTAAAACACTTCATCTCAATCATATATTTACATAAATCAAAATCCAAACAACTAAAATAAATCCTAAAACTTTCCAATGCAATTTTGTGATTTCTAATTCCATAAAAATTGCATGACAATCTGTTTTATGAGGGAGAGCCATACCTACCACTAAAAAAATTTGTAGATTAAGGCTTCATTTGGGATAGCTTTCTCACCCAATCTTAAAACAGTTTTATAATACATAAATTTTAAACATCACACAATAAACAACATGAATGATAGAAAATAACCTCAACTAGTAAAGATAGACTACTTAACATCTTTTTTATAATTTTTGTGGTGGAGAAGTACTTTAGCAATCAGAATAGTCAAATTGCTTTCCACACAAATGCTTCACAATCAATTTTATAAAACGCTAAAGCTATCCCAAACATCCCCTTATGCCTCCCCGTAGAAATCTGACTGAACATGAAAATTATTGCTAGCTCTTCTTCTAATTCCCCATAAAACTACTCAGATAGCTCCTAACAGAACAGAAAACGCCAACATCATCATTAAGAACTAATTAATCACCCACAACACAGCAATTATTCCTATTCAATTCAGAATATTTACAAGACATGCTGATTGCTTCAGCTTGTTGGGAAATGTGGAGAGCTTTTTAATAACCTAGCTAAGAATATATATGAGAAAATTTTGATCAAAAATAGAATTTCAAATTCTTTAATTTATTTTCAGATGAATATAACATATGAATAATTATAAATTATTATATTACACTCATCTTTAATATATTTAGAATTTTGAAAATTCATTCTGATCAAATTTTAATTAGGAAATTATATTATAATTTCTAATCAAAATTTTGATCAGATAGACCTCAAAACTCTTAAATCCGTTGCATTTGCTTCAAATGAGATTTAAGAGTGTTGCGGGCTAGAAATTACGCGGCGATAGAGATTTGATTCTACGTCTTAGCGTTGTAGGTATAACTAGCACACACAGAGAACACAAGATTTTTTACGTGGAAAACCCTAAAAAGGGAAAAAACCACGAGGCCTAGCCCAGTTGAAAATGGTTCCACTAGATTTTGAGTTGGTTACAAAGGACTGAATCACCTCCAGGGGTGAACAGATTACAATCAATTACTTAAGTAAGATGCCGAGTCCTCAGCAGGATGTAGGGACTGAATGTCGAGCCCTAAATAGGATGTCGGGTCTTCAGCAGGATGTAGGAACTTTGGCAGGAAGTAAGGAATGAATGTCGGGCCTTAAACAAGACGTCGGGTCTTCAGCAGGATGTAGGAACTTTGGCAGGAAGTAAGGACTGAATGTCGGGCCTTGAACAAGACGTCGGGTCTTTGGCAGGACGTAGGGATTGAACGTCGGGCCTTAAGGTGGTGGTCCGGCGAGGTTCCTGCGGTGGTCCGGCGGTGGTCCGACGAGGTTCCTGCGGTGGTCCGGCGGTGGTCCGACGAGATTCCTGCGGTGGTCCGGCGGTGGTCCGGCGAAGTTCTGCGGTGGTCCGGCGGTGGTTCGGCGGCTGTCGAGGAGGAACTTCTTCCTTCTCTTCTTCTTCTCTTCTCTTCTTCTTCTCTCTCTTGCTTAGATGCTCTCTTGTGAAGAATGAGGGCTCTATTTATAGATTTTCTGGAGTGGCATGGTCCGTAAATAGGTGTGAGATCAAGGGCGAAAAGGGAGTGGTCAAATGGACGGCCGATATTGAATCCTACGATCGTGCACCGTTCGTTGGACATTTGAAGACCTTAATGATGTCGGAATTTAGTGATCTTGGGCTCGTTGGATTCATCTCGTCGAGCCGTTCGATTCGAGTATAAGCTCGTCAAAATCGAAGACCGTTTGGTAACTCAAATTGCGGTTTGAACCATCCGACAGCACTTCGGGTCCATGATTCAGACCCATTTGGGCTCGGATTGGGTCGATCTTGGTGTCGTTGGGTTCGTATTTTCGAGACGCTCAGTTTGACTGTAAGCTCGTTGAAATCGGAGTTTGGATGCTCCCGGATTTAATTTTTGAAGTCTCCAACTAGTTTTTTGCCTCGAGATTCGTGCCCGATCAAGCTAATTTTGTGATGACGTATCAGTTGCCCCCTATTTTCGGACGTCGAAGCTCCATGGGTCCGAAAATATGAGTGTCGACAATTTGCATAGGCCGAAATGCCAAAAAAGTGTTCCGAAGGTTAATGGCTTGCTCGAACTTGACCATAGAGGCCTTGTTGAGCTCTGAAAGTGCCGAAAATGAGTCCGGAACGTCGAAAAACGTGTCCGGGGACCCCAAAAACGTTGAAATCGGAGTTTTCGGGACGAAAATTGGACCCAAGGAGGGCTAGGCGGCCGGACCGGCCGAACCGGCCGGCCGGCCGCCTCCGGCACCGCCGGCGTGGCATCAGAATGCGTGGCCCGCGTTCCGGCGGGCTGCCTGACCTGCGCCTCGGGCACCTGACCCGCGCAAGCGGGTCTGCCTGACCCGCGCGGCCCGCACAGCGGGCCGCCTGACCCGAGCAAGCGGGTCCGCCTGACCCGCGCAAGCGGGTCCGCCTGGCCCGCTCGCGCGGCGGCTCCGGCGGGCCGCCTGGCCCGCGCGGTGGCCCGCGCCGCTTGGAGCTGCCGCTCCGTAAGGCGGTGGAGGGTGAGGCGGTTCGTCCCACCGCCTCAAGTGGGCCCCACCTCGCGAAAAAATGAGTTTTTTTTGACGTTTTTTGGCCCGAAAAAAAATTCCAAAAAATGCCTAAAAAATTCTAAAAAAATTCCGAAATTTTTTTAGAAAATTTCAGAAATTAAGAGATTCTAGAAACTTCTATTCTCTCTCCCCAAAAACTATAAATAGGCTCTTTAAGTCCTTAGGAAATCACTCCACTCCTCTTCTCCTTCTCTTTTCTTTCTCTTCTCCTCTCTGTCCCTTTCTATTGAGGCTTTCCCTCAGTTTTCTAAGGCCCCTCTTGGGGCAAGGAAGTTCGGAGCCCTCTCCCTCTGTCCTTTTCATTGAGGCCTTCCCTTAGTTTTCTGAGGCCCCTCTCTTGGCAAGGAAGTTCAGAGATTTTCTTCTTTCCTTCTACACCCTTTAAGAGAAATGTCAGGTGATCGCCCCCCACCGAGAGATCCTGCGATCCGGGGGGACCCCGTTGCACCGCATGATGGCGAGCGGAGGCCAAACAGGGAGGTGGATGTGTCAGCGTCAACTGTTACAAATGACTTCATATTCCTTTTTCGCAAGAATTATTACTTTCTGAATGATGTGAAGACGATGGTCCCGAGGATGTCTGATCGGGCGAATCTTCCTCCTCCTGGGTACGTGACTGTTTCTGAGGCCCACTTGCGGGCTGGTTTACGTTTTCCGCCTCCTACTGAGCTGATTGAAGTCTTGCAATGGTGCGGTGTGAGCATATTCCAACTTTCGTTTAGAGCAATGTCAGTGGCTATGGGATTGATTGCTCTCTTTCGGGATCGAGGAGCTACTATGACCCCGGAGCATCTTTCACGGATGGGTAAGTTCACCAGCGATACATCTGGGCGTGTGACTTTTAGATCCAAATTGGATGTGCGTACCCGCGATTCTTCAAAGAACTGTATCAATACTTTTTTTTTTGTGAAGAATGATTGGGGCTTGATAGAGAAGTGGGGGAAAATGAGGGATCTGCCATCCCCTCTGCATGTCAGTGAGGAAGACATAATAAGAATTTTGAAAGTTTCTGATCTCGAACATCTTCTATTTGAGGTTCGTCATATGAGCAAATACACTGAAGAAGAGTTCTTATTCAAGGTTGGGATTTCATTTCATACTGGGAGATCTGATGCAAGGAAGTTGAAGCCGACATCCAGGGTTCCTGAGCCCCCTGTCCCTACTTCAAAAGCGGCTCCCAAACGACCAGCAATGGTTGACGACCCCCCGATTTCGAAGAAGAAGAGGTTGGAAGAAACAAACACTGACAAGACCCTACCTGACTCTTCCCCAGCCAAGCTGCATATCCCTGATGACGTCATGAATCATCAATGCCTTGGGCATAACAAGACCAATAACTTGGTGAGTAAATATCTCATAATATTTTTTATTTCATTTGCTTCTGAGGTGACTTCTAATGAACTTTTCTTTCTATTTTCAGCTGTCACGTGCTGTGATCGCAGTTAATGACTGGAACACTGAGTTTGTTAAGATCAAGTACCTCCAGGGGGAGTTCAAACGAAAGTATGATCAGAAGGTTAAGGAGGTGAAGGTGCTTGAAGATGAGTTGAGCGAGTGCAGGACTGAGCTGGCTAACTCAATGCGCTCTGTATCTCTCCAGAATCGGCAGCAGATCGGCACCAGATAGATCTTGAGGAGGCTCATGCGACGATCACCAGACTTTTGAGAGAGCAGAAAGTTTCTGAGGAGAAGATTGCGTCGCTGGAGGCGAAGGATAAGGAGTCCCAGGCCATTATAGCTGAGAAGGAGGCTGCCTTGTCTAGCTCAAAACCTTCAAGAGTTATTGAAGACTTCAAGAAGTCCATAGCATTCAAGACTATCATCCAGGATCACGTTGAGGAGGCCCGAGATCTCATCTATGCTATAGAGGTGAAGGGTTTGGAGCAGCAGTGCACTGAGGATGGATTTATTAGAGGCTTCTTTAAGGGGGTTCGCCTGATGCAGCGAAAGACCGGAGTTTCAGCCGAAGAGGTGACCCCTAGCCAGGCTTCAGCTGACTTTCCTTCAGGCTCTGATGGTGATGAGGTAGAGAGTGATCTTCGGAAGGTTCTCGATCTTGATGCAGATGATGAGATAGTAGATGTTAAGTTTAGTAGGTTTTCTAGTTCCTGTTGTTCGTATTAGTTTGTCTTTTTTAGTTATATGTGTGATGTACCTGATGTTTTGTACTGTTGCGTGATATCTACTTTGACTTAGTAGTGGATTATCGTTCTGTTGCTATATGACTTAAATATTCCGGTGTATTTATTCATCCTGAGATAAATTTCTTCTTTTATGCTTGTTTAAGGTATTTATCTTCCAACCTGTGCTTAAAAGTTTAAAAGGATCCTCTAAGGATGTACTGTTTACTCTAAGTTGTACGCCAGAGCCTTGCTTGATGACGCCAACCTGTATGAAAGAGGTTAAAAGAATCTATAAGAGATGTAAGACCTATCCGAGATTGTGAGTCAGAGCCCTGCTAGATGACGTTAACCTGTGTGGAAGAGGTCGGGAGAATCCACCAAGGATATAAGACCTATCCGAGGTTGTGAGTCAGAGCCCTGCTCGATGACGTTAACCTGTGTGGAAGAGGTCGGGAGAATCCACCAAGGATATAAGACCTATCCGAGGTTGTGAGTCAAAGCCTTGCTTGATGACGTTAACCTGTGTGGAAGAGGTCGGATCGAATCCCCCTGGGATTGATCGACTAACGATTGAACAATAATCATCCACTGCTCAAAATTAAAGTTCAAAACTTAACGAAGTCTTTACTGCCATTAAACGAAGAACATTGCTCCCGAAAACAGTTTAGGGGAGAAGGAAACTAGAAACACCACAAACAAAGTCCGAAATTAAAGACATATACAGTAAGCAAAAGACATACAACATTCTAAAACAAACGACACGATCACGCTCTACTGATAGTATTTGCGGAGGTTCTCGATATTCCAAGTTCGAGGAAGCATCTTCCCTTCAGCATCCTTTAATTTGAAAGTCCCTGTCTTCACCATAGCTGCTACTAGGTACGGACCTTCCCAGAGGGGGGAGAGTTTTATTTCGTTGAGGACCTTTTCCTGCCGCCTCAATGTCTGCTGCGTAGGACCAGATCTCCTACCGATATATGTCGCGGCTTCATCCTTCTGTTATAGTGACGGGCAACTCTCTGTGGTGGTAGGCAGTAACCTTTAAGTATTGTCCCGTTTCTTACTTCTGGAAGGAGGTAGGTCTAGGTTGTGCCTGAGTTTTTCGTCGTTGGTATTGGAGTCGAAAAAGTTTGTATTCTATGACTGGGGACTCCAATGTCAACTGGAATGACAGCCTCTGTACCAAAGCAGAGGTTATACGGTATCTCTCCTGTTGGAGTCCTTACTGTCATATGATAGGCCCAAAGGACGTTTGGGAGCTCGTCAGCCCATTGCCCCCCAGCCTTCTCCAGCCGTGTTTTCAGTCCTCTCAGAATGGTCCGATTAGTGACTTCTGTCAGTCCATTAGTCTGAGGATGAGCCACAGCCGTGTATACTAGATGAATGTGGAGATCTTTACAAAATGTGGTAAAGACCCTTCCGGTGAACTGTGTCCCGTTATCAGTAATAACTTTTGCAGGAATGCCAAAGCGACATATTATGCTCTTCCACAGAAACTGTTTGGCATTTGCTTCAGTGATTTTTGTTAGTGGTTTCTGCTTCTACCCACATTCGTGAAATAATCGACAGCCCATATGATGAATTTTTGTCTGTCCCGTGGCCATAGGGAAAATGGTCCCATTATGTCGATCCCCCATTGGGCAAAAGGCCAGGGGCTCTGTAATGTCGATATCTCTACGGCGGGTAGATGAGTGAGAGTTGGCATGCAACTGGCAACTGTTACATTTTCGTACAAGTTCTAATGCGTCATGTTTTTTATTGCCGGCCAGTAGAACCCTTTGTCTCAGGACCTTTTGGGCTAACGCCCTTCCACCCAAATGTTCCCCACAAAATGCCCGAATGTACTTCGCGAAGTGTGCATAGTTTGCCTCCGAAGGAGGATACACTTGAGGTATGGCCCTGTGAAAGGAACAATTATTACGTCCTCTGACCTGACGTAGAGATGACGTTCGGCCTGCCAATAACATGTCGCCACGTGCTTTTACTCTTTAACCTGTCGCGCGGCCCCGACGACTTGACCCGGAGCGGAACCCGGGAATGCTATGTTCGCGATTTTCTCGGTATTGCTCGGTTGTGCTTTTGCAAAAATGAGAAATACCGCTCTGTGAACCCCAAAAATATACAAATACTGAGTTGTACCGAGTTTTTATCTACAACTCGGTATTTGCTCCGGATTTTGCTCGGTATTGCTACGGATTTGCTCGGTATTGCTAGGTATTTGCTCGGTATTTGCTAGAAAAAAACTCGGTACAAAACTCAGAATTTGCTCAGGATTTGCTCGGTATTGCTAAGGAATTTGCTCGGTATTGCTAGGTATTTGCTCGGTATTGCTAGAAAAAAATCTCGGTATTTGCTCAAGGATTTGCTCGGTATTGCTAGGGATTTGCTCGGTATTGCTAGGTATTTACTCGGTATTGCTAGAAAAAAACTAGGTACAACTCGGTATTTGCTAGATATTTAAAATATATCCAAAAGGTGATGGAATGTTGATCGGCTCGTCAAGGAATTAAAAAAAAACATCACGCTCTAGAACCCAAAAAATAGCTGGTCGGGTCGGCGACTTTTCTTCGTGCTATGTGGCGCTAAAAGGTTGGTGGCCGAACGTAGAGGAGCGTACGTTCACCGAACCAAATAATTGTTCCTGTGAAAGATCGTTTGTATAACTCTCCGTTAATAATGGTGAAATTGGCTGCTTGGCTCCGAAGTCGTACTGCCATAGCCGGATCCTCAGGGAGAGAGCCTTCTTGTAGGAAAGCAAGAATGGGGTCGATCCAAGAAACTTTTTTTGATTCATCTATTGATTGAAGTACCCATGAGCCTTGAATGCTCGGGAAGTGGATCTCCTCAATGAATTTCCTTTTAAAAACATCTCCCGTCATAGAGGTTTGCTAGCTTGGAGAGTGAGTCTGCCCTTGCTTGCGTTTGCTCTCGAAGGATATGGATGACCTGATGCTTTTGCTATTTGAGCCAACAAGGTTTTTAACTATCTGACAGTATTGAGCCAAAAGTGGGTTGTGAGTATCGAACTCCCCTTCTACTTGAGAAGCAACCAGTTGGGAATCAGTGTGAACCACTAAGTCTTGGACTTTCGCAATCAATTGCAAATCTTAATCCAGCGATTAGAGCTTCATATTCATTCAACCATTGTTTGTTGCCGGAAACTTCAGTCTAAGCCCGTATTCAAGTGTGGCTTTCTGCGGGGAGATTAATAGGATTCTAGCACCAGCACCAGAACTCCCAGAAGCTCCGTCTACATATAATGTCCAGCAGGAGGAAGAAGGGGATACATCAGGCAATTTCTCTCGAGAGTGTAGCTAGTACATTCGACCACAAAAATCGGCAAGCACCTGTGACTTGATGTCAGGGTCTAGGTAGGAACTGTATATCGAACTCTCCAAGTTCTACTGACCATTTTGATCAATCTTCCGGATGCTTCGGGTTTTTGAAGAATATTTTTTTTTGCGGCAGGTTTGTATAAACCCTGATCGCGTGTGCCTGTGCCTGAAAGGTCGTAAACTTCCTGGCTGAGAAGACTAATGCTAAGGCTGTTTTGTCTGCCAATGGATAACGTATTTCAACATCTGAAAGTACCTTGCTGATGTAATAGACTGGGCGTTGAGTCGAATCATCCATCCGAATCAAGACCGAACTTATAGCTTGAGAAGAGACGGCCATGTACATATACAGAATTTCCCCTGGAATTGGCTTTGAGAGAAGCAGTGGTGAGGCTAGATAAGTTCGGAGTTGTTCAAAAGCTTCTTGGCATTTATCAGTCCATTGGAATCCTGAGCTACGAGCCCCTCTGAGGATCTTGAAGAAAGGCAAATATTTATCTCCCGAACGAGCCAGAAATCGAGAGAGTGCTGCAATCCTTCCATTCAGTCTCTGAACTTCTTTGATATTTCTGGGGGGTAGCATGTCCCTTAGGGCCTTGATCTTTTCCGGGTTGGCCTCAATCCCTCGGTGGGTAACCATGAATCCCAGAAACTTTCCTGAGGTGACTCCAAATGCACATTTGGAGGGGTTGAGGCGCATGTTGTAAGATCGGAGGAGGTTAAAGCATTCTTCCAAATCCGAGATATGCTGAGATTTCTCGAGGCACTTTTCACTACCAGCATATCGTCCACATAGACTTCCATGGTAACGCCCGCAATAAGGTTCTTAAAAACCTTATTCATAAGTCGTTGGTAAGTTGCCCCTGCATTTTTGAGCCCAAATGGCATTACCAGGTAACAATATAACCCTTTATCCGTTTGAAAAGATGTTGCCTCCTCATCGGCAGGATCCATTTGTATTTGGTTGTATCCGGAGTAGGCATCCATAAAGCTTAACATCTGATGTCCGGATGTGGCGTCGACTAGCTGATCTATTCGGGGGGAGCGGGAAGCTGTCCTTGGGGCAAGCTTTATTGAGATCCGTATAGTCCACGCACATTCTCCAAGTCCCATTTGTTTTTCCGAACCATCACGACGTTGGCTAACCAAGATGGATAGTGTACTTCCCTTATAAATCTTGCTTTTAAAAGCTTATCAACCTCCTGTTCGATTGCCAGTTGACGTTCTAGGGCGAAGTTTCGTTTCTTTTGAATCACTGGCTTACATGCTGGGTTGATCTTCAGGGAGTGCATAATTATTTCAGGATTAATGCCGGGGCATATCAGCCGAACTCCCATGCAAAGACGTCTTGATTTGTGCGTAGAAAGTCTACGTATTCTTTTTTCTCTGTATCTGAGAGGAGTGATCCAATCTGTACTGTTCTCGAGGGATGTTCTTCTGATAGGGAGACACAAGTAAGATCTTCTACATGGGAGGCCCTTTGAGGAGTATCTTCATTCCGAAGATCGAAGTCTTCGATGCTTAGAGTAACTGATGAGTGTGGTTGGGCCTGCCTAAGATAGCATGATTGTGCTACTTGTTGATCTCCTCGTACTATTCCGATCCCTGATGGGGTAGGAAACTTGAGTTTTAAGTGAGGAATTGAGCAACAACCCCGAAAATTGTTTGAAGTGGTCTTCCAAAGATCGCATTGTAGGCTGATTCGGACTTCACTACAATGAATAGAATGGGGTGCTCAACTTGACGGGGGAATTCTCCAAGCACAACCGGCAGAGTAATGGTTCCTTCGACTCTTACAGGCCGGTTGTCAAATCCGTACAGTGGACCGGCAGCAGGCTGGAGTTTCTCTCTAGATAGACCCATGCTAAGAAAAGTGGAGTAGAATAAAACATCTACTGAGCTTCCATTGTCTACCAAGATCCTTTTAACATTGTAAGATGGGTCGCCGATTCCTGCGCTAATCACCAGTGGGTCTTGATGAGGGGTCTTTACTCCTTCTAGATCAGACTCCTTGAAGGTGATGGAGTGATCGACATGAAGCTTTTTTGTTGGTGGCTCCTTGTTCTCTGCGATTAGAAGTTGGCAAGGCGTTGAAGGGCCTCCAGCAATAGTTTCAATTTCTCCGACCATCTGGCGGTTGTTCGTCGACTGTTTTTGTTGATCTTGCCCCCCAGTTGGAACAGTTTCTTCTCGAACTGTTGGATTCTTGACGAACTGCCGGAGATATCCTTGTCGGATCAGTCTCTCAATTTCCTCCTTGAGCTGCCTGCATGCTTCAGTGGTGTGTCCACGACTGCGGTGGAAATGACAATACTGTTCTTGGTTTCCGGTATTAGGCTTTAAAGGGTACGGCCACTTTACACTCTCTTGGTCTCGGATAGCCATTAATACATTTGTTCGGGATGTATTAAGTGGTGTGTACTCTTTTTCTTGTTGGGGCTCTCGTCGTGGCTGTGAGGGTCGAGGAGGAAGATTGTAGTTTCCTTGCTTCTTCTTTTGTGAGGGGGGATTCTCCGTCCCTGGGGCATTTTTTTGCTTCCCGGTTGTTTGCTCGAATTGCTTCCTATGAGCATTGATGGCTTCGTCGGCAGTAATTTGGGCCTCTACTCGGTGGATTAAATCCGCATAGGAGGAATGGACCGTTTCTCGCATAAGTGCCGAGTAGAAAGGGTCTGGACGAAGCCCTCCAAGAAATACACCTCGTAGCAATTCGGGATCTACCCCTGGAATTTGTCGGGCTTCTGTAGAAAACCTTTAAAAATACTCTTTGAGAGATTCACCCTCGTTCTGTCGTATCCCCGAAAGGTGGAAGGAGTCTTTAATCATCCTTCGATTGGCGACAAATTGTTCGACAAACAATTTGGCCAATTTAACGAATAGGGGAATGGTCCGAGGGGGTAGGGAGTAAAACCATGTCCGGGCCTGCCCTTTAAGGGTGGCCGGAAAAACTTGACAGAGCAGAGCGTCTGGGGCCTGCTGGATATGCATAATAGTGCGGTAGTGATCGATATGTTCGTAGGGGTCTGAAGTCCCATCATAAGAATCAATATTTGGGAGTTTGAATCTTGCCGGAACGGGATATCGGAGGACAGCTTCGGTAAAAGGTGATGATTCCTGAATGTCCCGTTGGTGAAGGGACTGCCTGATACCTCCCTGTGGGGAACTCTTCTCGGACTAATCTTCGTAACTCATGTCGTAGAGTATTACGGGGGAGTTCAGTGACGCGCTGTTGGTCTAAGTCCTCGGGACGTCCGGCGGCATATGCTGTCGGTGACCCGTGCGCGAAGGATGGGTAGAGCTTGCTGTATCGGCAAGCTCATTCTCTAGACGTGTAGTGAGGACGCATCCTTGGTGGAGGAAGGGGGACTTCGACATGAAGAATGTCTTTAAATCCTGGCTGATTTTGATGGAGAAGAGCATCTTCTTGGGGTACCGGCATTGGTCCTCGAGCTACCCTTAAAAGCTGAAGGATCTCATTCTGAGATTCCTCCATTTTTCTGATACGTTCTTCTAGGGACGGCCCTGAAGTTCCTTCTCCTATAGGGTGTCGGTTATTGGGGTGAAAGGAGGCAGATGCCTGTCGTCCTTGATTCAGGGACTGATTCTTGGATTGGTGTGAATTAGAGCGGGAGGTTCCCATGATGCGATGGCTACGCCTGTTGACCATTGGAGGATTCCTTAGTGTAGTGGGATTAGCTTCCCACAGATGGCGCCAATCTGTTGCGGGCTAGAAATTATGCGGCGATAGAGATTTGATTCTACGTCTTAGCGTTGTACGTATAACTAGCACACACAGAGAATACAAGATTTTTTACGTGGAAAACCCTAAAAAGGGAAAAAACCACGAGGCCTAGCCTAGTTGAAAATGGTTCCACTAGATTTTGAGTTGGTTACAAAGGACTGAATCACCTCCAGGGGTGAACAGATTACAATCAATTACTTAAGTAAGATGCCGAGTCCTCAGCAGGATGTAGGGACTGAATGTCGAGCCCTAAATAGGATGTCGGGTCTTCAGCAGGATGTAGGAACTTTGGCAGGAAGTAAGGACTGAATGTCGGGCCTTGAACAAGACGGGGTCGGGATCTTTGGCAGGACGTAGGGATTGAAACGTCGGGCCTTAAGGTGGTGGTCCGGCGAGGTTCCTGCGGTGGTCCGGCGGCGTGGTCCGACGAGGTTCCTGCGGTGGTCCGGCGGTGGTCCGACGAGATTCCTGCGGTGGTCCGGCGGTGGTCCGCGAAGTTCTGCGGTGGTTTGGCGGTGGTTCGTCGGCTGTCGAGGAGGAACTTCTTCCTTCTCTTCTTCCTTCTCTTCTCTTCTTCTCTCTCTTGCTTAGATGCTCTCTTGTGAAGAATGAGGGCTCTATTTATAGATTTTTTGGAGTGGCATGGTCCGTAAATAGGTGTGAGATCAAGGGCGAAAAGGGAGTGGTCAAATGGACGGCCGATATTGAATCCTACGATCGTGCACCGTTCGTTGGACATTTGAAGACCTTAATGATGTCGGAATTTAGTGATCTTGGGCTCGTTGGATTCGTCTCGTCGAGTCGTTCGATTCGAGTATAAGCTCGTCAAAATCGGAGACCGTTTGGTAACTCAAATTGCGGTTTGAACATTCTGACAGCACTTCGGGTCCATGATTCGGACCCATTTGGGCTCGGATTGGGTCGATCTTGGTGTCGTTGGGTTCGTATTTTTGAAACGCTCAGTTTGACTGTAAGCTCGTTGAAATCGGAGTTTGGATGCTCCCGGATTTAATTTTTGAAGTCTCCAACTAGTTTTTTGCCTCGAGATTCGTGCCCGATCAAGCTAATTTTGTGATGACGTATCAAAGAGTTTTGAGATCAATCTTGGCTAAGGTTTTGTTTGGAACAGTTTTCTCGTTACTTCGCAAAGTAGATTTTTCAGTAAAAAAAATTAAAATTTTTATACTAAAAAGCTACTTTAAGAAGCAGTAAGAAAGCAGTCTCACATAAAACCTAAGACTTCATTTAGTACAAGTTTTAGTCTTTTTTTTTCCGTAGATGTAAGGAAATTTTTGTATAAAAAAATTATTTTAGAAAACAATAAAAAAATTATATCAAACAAAATCTAAATTTTGCTCAGAATATTTTGATCCAAAGTGCAAAAAAAAATAATATAAGGATATCCCGACATATTTTACCTCATGACATACTTCAATGTCCTTTCATTTTTCTGAGATTAGTGTAATTATTGAATATCACATGTATTGCACTAATCTTAGAGAAAATCTAAGGTCAATAAGCTCATCTTAATACAAAATATATTGAAAGTCCTTTTTCAATTCTTTTTTCTATATTTGTTTCACCCAATTATACATCGATTAGATTCTATCGCACCCGAAGATCCTGCCGGGAGACAATCTCACCTTAAAATTACTCTCTGTAATCGTCTCCAACCTCGGCGACCACGGCCGGTTCTTCGACCCCACCAATTGCTCATACTGTTTCTTCAGCTCCGGCGTACTACATATCTCTTCACAAACCCCGCCGCAACCTCCCTTCCCCTCACCGGCAGCGGTGGCGCCGCCGCCACTTATCATTCTCTCAATAAACTCCGGAAGCACCCTTATATGTGATTTCCCATCATTTCCTTTTACATACTCAAACGGACACTTTCCTTGAACGAAAGGCGATTGCTGGCCTTTGGTGGAAGAGAGCAGAGCGAGAGAGGCGGCGGTGAGGGTGCCGCAGGGCAGGTGGTCGGAGGGGAGAACGAAGTAGGTTTCGCCGGAAATTAGCTCGTCCTGGATGGCTAGTGCGGGGACGGGTTGGCCGATGAAGAAGGAGTTAGCGTGGCAGACGAGGCTGTCGGGGAACTGATACATGAGTTCGCCGGCAAGTTGCCGGCAGGGGAGGAGGCGGGTGGCTCCTCCCCAAAAGATGAGCTTTGTTGTGGCGGAGGCGGCGTGGGTGGCTGCCGGAAAACAGGGAGAGACCAAGTTGTTGCCCATGAGAGCAAGGGGGGACGAGGCTGGTGATGGAGAGGGATCAAAGAGCAATATAAAGAAGGAGAGAGAGAGATTGGGTGAGGGAACTTGACCATTTTTTTTAAAGGATATTTATTATGTTTATTTTAAAATACCAAGATATTATGATGAAACTTTCATTGCTTAATAATTTGCTCATAGCATTTAATTTAGTTGTATAATAAAATTATCTAATTTTAATTTCAAAAAAAAAAAATTCTGTGAAATATTTAATAAAATAAAAAAATACAATAATATTTATATACATACAACAGCATAAATATCATAATAAAATTAGAACTTATCAAAATTTTATGCTCATCTTAATAAAAATAAGATGAACATATTACACAATTTTTTATCTGCTTACTCCATAAAAATATTTTTATTTTTTTAAATATATTTATGAATTAAAATCATATAGTCTTATGTATTTTTATTTATTTATTTATTAAGATTTAATTGAATCAAAATATTCAGACTTAATTTTTTATCTTATAGAGAAGAAAAAAATTGAAATGTTTTTATTCATCTCAATATATTAACATGATTTCATTTACAGATAAATTTATAAATGATAAAATTTTATAAAATATTAAAATATAAAACTAATAAAATTCAAAAGATAATTATTTTTAATTTTTTTATAAATATCTGAAAGTTTAAATATTTATCCTCTATAATTTATTCAAACTTTATTTTATTATTAAAGTCATCACTGTAATTTTTGTATTCTCATAATGTGAAATATGTGGGTTGTTTAATTGTTTTGGATTTTGACTTAGGATGGTTCTCTAATTATTTTTTAAAATAGGATTTTAATAAAAATTAAAATTTATATACTAGAAATTTACTTTAAGAATCAGTAAAAAAAAATGTCACAAATAGCTTTTCTTACTATTTTTTTAAATAGCTTTTTGCTTTTATAGTGCTTCTTAAATTAGATTTTTAGTATAAAAATTAAAATATTTATATAAAAAACTGTTTTAGAAAATAATTAGAAAACCGTCCAAATGAAGCCTTAGACAGACAAAGGATTAATTATTCTATGCGGACGTTAAACGCTGTCCGGAGACCAACCAGAATGCGCCATGTCACTCCTTCGCTCGATACCATGGCTCAATTCTACTTCTCACCGTTCGGTACCGCGACTCAGTATCATTGATGTGACGTATTTTGATTGATCTTCTCTGTGCACTCTCCACACAGAATAATTTCTCTAGACAGAGACCCAAAGGAGCAGCTCTCTTCTCTGTATATTTTTAGCGGTCAGAGGAGACCGCTTCTGGCGTTTTGGACAGCGAAACAAATGGAAAAATGGGAGCCATGAATGCGTATCCAAGCTGACAAAATAACAGTATTAATTTCTTATAATATTGAGAATTCTATTTTCCTTTATGAGTAATATTTCTCTCCATTTGTGCTCTCACCGAGCCTTGTTCGGAGCTTACAAGATAGAAAACGCCAGAGTTGAGGAAAAGTTGATGGAAAAGTCACCGTTTGTAGAGATGACTGCATTTGAACTATTCATTTTATTTTATTTTATTTTTTATTTATTTAGTATTAATGTTTTAGCAAGCTAAAAAATTATATGAAAAAATATATTTATTTATTGAGTTGATGTTGTGATGATACTGTATATATTATTATAATTTAGAACAGTTCGGCCATTGAGAGAGGATAATATAAAAATTTTAATTAACAAGAAAATTATTATGATCCGGCAAGAATCTTGATACACGTTTAAATTATAAACTTTCAAAATTAAATTTGAGACCATTTGGATTTTGATTTTAACAAATTTATAAGCAAAATGAATGCCTCGATGAGATGAATCCAACGACATCAAAATTGATCAAATCAGAACCCAATTGAGCAAAAATTAATGGCTTGAAGAGTGTAGTTGGAAACTTCAAAGTATAAATTAGGTGATTAAATGATCTCAAAATTTGACATGCTTATAGTCGAATCAAGTAGTTTCACAAGACGAATAAAATGAGTCCAAGTTACTTAATTTTGATATTATTTAGGGACCTAAATGGTGAAAAAAAATGATCTATGAAGGAGAATTAATACGGGTTGTTCGATGGAACACTCCAATTTTGCTCCATTTTTTTTTTATAATTAAGAGGCATGTCACTCTAAATATATATATAAATAGGCTCCCACTGCTAATATAAGGGGGACATTCTGCTAAAGATTGAAGAGAGCCATGAGGTTTCAATTATCCCACAACTCCACCCGAGCACCATCACCAATAAACCTTCATTGGCCTATCTACACCACAAGAGTTCTGCCCAACCGATAGCCTCAGGACTTCTACCCAGCTACTGATCATTGTTGAACCTCTGTATGAACACTATTACTAGACCTTCATCAACCAACCACCGCCAGAGCTCTACTCGATAATTGCTGATAAACCTCTGTCTGGCCGATGACCGTCACTGGACTTTCGCCCGATTGTCAATCTCCATTGGACCTTTGTAAAAGCTCCACCAAGTCATTAACTGTCGTTAGACCACCATCCGACCTCCAATTGCTGTTGAACCTCTACCCAGTTGCGGATCATCGCCAGACCTCCGCCAAGTTGTCAATCATTATAGGACCTCTGCCAATTCGCCAATCACCACCTGATTACTGTAAGATATCAGTCAGGCCGCCTAAACCAGTTGGACCTCCTACAAGCTCCGATCAATATTAGACCACTGCCTAGCCGCCGATTATCTTCAAACATACACTCGGCTGCCACCGTCGCCAGACCTCCACCTAGTCTCTGTCATCATCATACCTCTACTTAGTTTCCATCATCGTCGGAACCTTCATTCGACCACTTCCACTAAGCTTTTGACCCCCGTCACATGCCGACCTCATTCTTGAGACCACTATAGCCCGGCTACGATCCTTCCAACCATCGTCCCCGACCACGGTCATTCCAACTCCCAAGCATTCATACAAATTTTGGTTGATTCTCCATACTATTGTAATTTCATCTTCTCTAAGCTACGAGACAGCTCAACCTTTGTAACTTACTCATACATAATAAAATCCATTCACTCGGGCAAGGACATGTGATTTTTTTCCCTTGCAAGTTTTTCACAAAAAATTTTCTATTGTTTCCAAGCTCTTTCACTTATCTATTTGTGTATTGGACACTCGTGCATCACTAAGATGAAAAACTCCATCACTTTACAACTACAAATATGTCAGCTCGTAACAAGTATTGTGGCCTATGTTATCAATAAGAGAAGAAAAGAAAGGGGAGGTGTAACACCTCCAGATTCACTATTCAGCTCAACTCGTTTCCATCTGATCTGAAAAAGGTAAGTTGCTAATTTTTGTAGTTGAATCATTTTTCATATGTTTGATAACATTTTGTGTACATTAGACTCTGCATGTGTTCTGTAGCGAGTCCAGGGAGTTTGTTTGTCTGTTTATACAATTTGAGTTTTCCCCTTAGAGCGCCGCGACACTGAGTTTGACGTCACAGCGAAAGCAGCGCTCTCGAGTTTTTTAGCGCTCATGAGCATGGTAAGGTTCTAAATCTTCATGTTCTTTTGTTAGTTGTTGAGAATAGTTAAAATGTGATGAGTCAATGACTTCTAAGCAATATTACTAAGAGGATATAGTGGTGGGTGGAATAAAGAACATCACATCTTTCTCCTATTCCATAAAAACATCAAATATTAAACTTTTTCTCTCTCTTTTTTTCTCGGCAAACCAATCAACCGCTTAAACTTATCGTTATACTTTAGAGCTTAAGATGAATTATTATAAAACTAATCAATTGTTAATGTTTGAAAATTGCTTTTAACAAGTTTTTTGTCATTTAGGCTTCGTTTGGGCCAGCTTTTTGGTCCTTTCTACTTTTAAAGAACAATATTTATGTGTTTTTTAGGACCTTGTTGTGTCCATGGAACATTTAGGAAAATAATTTAAAATATTTATAGCTAATTTTAATTCAATATAAAATTTTTTTAATCATCTGAGTGCTTCTATTTTATAAAATATTAATTGCAAAATAAAATTTTTAACTTAATGGATAAAACTAAGCCTAATAACTTAAAATATTATAAATTAAATTTCACTAAAAATATGGTGAGCTAATATTTTAACAATCCTTAATTTTTTAAGGATCAATATTTGGGCTTCTATCTTTACATGTAAATTAATATGATTGATGGAATCAAATTTTATAAGAAATTATTTAATTTATTTATTTAAGAATTAAATAAATTTAAATAAAATTAAAAAAGGACATGTAAATGAAATAATTTTAATATTAACTAGCTCATTTATTTAAAGTTTTAAAATTATATATATTAATTAAAATAAATATATAATACAAATATTAAATAAATTGCTAGATTTATATACTATATTTTTGCAAATATTAATTATACTTTTCTAAATATGTACATGTAGTCCTATTCACGTCGTTCTTGATGTAGAAGAACAGAAGATTCATAGTCGCAGTGTCTCATAATACTATCTATTCATGCCTCTTCCAATGTAGTAGACATACCTAGTGCATCAGATAATACCTCCATTTGAGATAGATACTCTGATATTGCCAAAATTTTAAAGGGAGATTTACATACATACCACTTTATTTCATGTTATTTGCATATCTAATACTTAAAACATTAATATTACATACTTACTATCTATATACAACTTTAATATCAATTATACCACTCCTATAATTCACTCCTACAATTTATACATCCCTATAAATTTTAATATTTTATTTCATGTATCCATATTTGTTCTATGGGTGATAGATATGTAATATTAATATTTTAAATATTAGATATATAAATATAATGAAATAAAGTAATATTTATGTAAATCTCCCCCCCCCCCTCTCCCCGCTTTATTTTTTTTTGAAAAAATTAAGGGCTTAGCCCATTCTATTAAAAGAAGAAGGATTATAAAATTGAATCAAAAAAGATCTTAGCCAACAAATAAAGGCTAAGACCAAAAGGTAAAAAGCATAATTACAACAAAGAAGAGAAGATCGAAAAACAGACAGAAATCTTGTCTGGCCGGGACTCAGAACGTGCGTATACGATTATAGAATAAATCCAATCCTCATTTGGTTGCCCAATGACCGTCCAAAAGGAGAGTGCAGGCGTCATCATCGCCCACGACCCAAAAAAAGCCTGCCAAAAAATTGAGCCACAGCTGCAGCAATCGAGTAAAAATATAGTCTGTCAAAGATAAAAACTTGCAAAAAAGCTGCCAAAATGAACAATCAGGCTACTAGTAGGTCAGGTAACCAGGGCATGCCGCCAACAAACCTTATAATGATTATCACCATGCCTCATAAATTACCAAAAATGATCCTAACAGTGAAGAAAGAACATAACCCGAGGTCCAGCAAAACCAAAACACACTCCAGCTGAGCAGACTTAAGGCAAATGGAAATTAGCCTAACATGCTTCCAACCATAAACCCAAACATATGACAAAAAAACCCAGGCAAAACAGCCATCCAGAATAGAGCCCATCAGACGAAGGAAACTGGTCATCAATAAGACAAATTCAACTTCTATTTTAAAATTTCCTCCTTTTTCCACTTATCCAACTTAAGGTAAATAACCCTTGAGATTTTCTTCGTTAAAGTGATGACACATATAGCAGTGCCATTAAATTTCATAGAGTTCCGTTCATTCCATATAAAGTAGACAGCGGCATGAAAAATGAGAAGGATCGCATTCTTAGTGTCCTGATTGATGGGTAAGCCATCAATAAAATGAAGAGCTTGTGCACTGTTAGGTTTTAAGTAGAAATTGTTAAGTTGGGGAATGAGCTTGGTTATGACTTGAAAGGAGTAATCACACTCGAGCATAAGGCGAGACGTATTCTCATGATGATCATAACAAAGAGGATAGAAAAGATCCCTAATGTCAATATTTCTATAATGAAGTGCTTCAGCAGTTTTAAGTCCACTAGAAATAACAATCCAGGTAAAAGCAGAGTACCTAATGGAATGATTTTTTGCCAAATCAATGAAAACCAGTCAACTAATTCCCCCAATTTCAAATGAACAAAATAATTGAAAGGGGGATTTCGAACATTACATTCTATACCTAGTAAATAAATGTATATATTTAAAAATTAGCAAAATATATATAATTTTACCTAAAACCTCAACTACAGCTCAAATTTAATATAAAATTAATAAATAAATTTCAATACAATTAACAAAAAATAGGCTTAATTGAAAAAAAAAAAAAGTCAAATCAATATGATTAATTTACAGCCCAATCAATATTATTAATTGATCATGCAGAAAAGAAGGAGCATACGATATTTAAGGTGGTAGGGCCCAAAGGGCGTGAGAAGCACAATTAGTTCCACGTAAGAGAAGAATGAGCCACGAAATAGGAAAACTACAAAAAAGTATTAATAAATTATGATATAATGGCTGCCCGTCAAACATAGCAACGCACGTAGAAATCGTTCTAATTGAGAAAAATAAAAATAAAAAATTCAGTGAAATATAAAGAAAATGGTGGTTCTCTTTGACTAAATTTTTGTTTAAGAAATAGGAAGAGAAGAAGTGAACTCAAGATTTTGAAAATCGGAACGGACGATGAATCGGAAGAAAAAGAAGTTTATGGTTTGATCGGTAGATCGAACCGGATGACGTAATAAATAAAAATATTATTAAAAATTAATAAAATTAATATAATATAATATTGGTATATAAGCATTTAATAATATTTATAAATTTTTTAAATATATAATAAAATTTTATACATATAAATATCATTTAAAAATAATATATTTATAAGAATAATATTTAATACAATTTATAAATCTATAATATTAAAAATTTATGATAATTAATATAATATAAATAATTAAATACATGAGCATTTAATTATATATATATATATATATATATATATATATATATATATATATATATATATATATATATATATATATATATATATATATAAATTAGAAATATAAATATCATTTAAGAATAATATATTTATATATTTATAAGAATAATATTTAATATAATATATAAATTTATAATAATATAACTTTATGTTATAATTATATAATATATGTTATATCAAATTTGTAATACATTTTGCACAAATTTGTAGCCCAACTAAGCCTAAATTTGAAGTCCAAGTAGCCCAAATAATTCCAAATTCACATTCTAAATTATTCATGCAACTTTTTTAGTCACACATCATAGGAGGAGTTTGAGGATGTTGTTTTGAACCCTTTATAAAATGTGAAGTACACTCTTCTTGCTAAACAAATTATGTGAGTTATTTAAGATAACTTGCATATAATATGGTGATATTAATCATCATATTTAATAAAAGTTTTTTAAAAGTTAAAATAATTTAATAAACTAAAATATATTATTAAAAATTTAATTAAAACAAAAATAATTTTTTTTAAACCGTCGGTTCAATCTGGTTTGATTTGATCTGATGCAAAGCTAGTTCTGTAAGCTGGATTAGACCGGCCGCCAGATCGGTTCATGGTTGAACCGGCTCGTCCGGTCCAATTTTCAAAACATTGAGTGAAATAGATCATATATTTTTGTGACATTAGGGGTTTCAATTAATACCCAAATTTTATTTAGTAAGCAAGTTAAATTTGAGTATGGAATTTTAACCTAGTTAATTGGCAGGTCAGATTCGGTTTGATGGGTGAATTTGAAAATAACTCATTTAATTTTTTTTCCTTAAATTCATTTGTTTGTTAATATGCTCTTTTTATTTTTTATCAATCAATCTAAAATCTATAGTTGATATGCTATAAAGTTTATTTTGGTCATCTGGGTTGAAAGAAGGCAGGTTCTGGTTCATCATTTTAACCTGTTTTTATTTTTTTTTAAATTAAATCCCACATAGGGGCCTACGAGTTGATTAGAAAAAGCGGTTACAAAGTCCTTAAAAGGTCCGACCAGATCACTAATGCTCCACAGAGCTACATTCCAAAAAAGAGAAAAGAAAACCTATGATCCGGTCAGTCCTTATCCTACGGTTACAAAAATAATTCCAAAGTAAAGACGGGCTGATAAGCGACAGCACCCAAAAAAGGAAGATCCAATAATTATCGTTCAGGACGAACTTCCTGCAAAAAATAACAACTAACTGAAAAAAAGATTGCGCGATGAAATAACTGCGTACCTTGAGGTCATCCAAAATGTCCCGATAAGACGAATTGTTAATCCTGCACAAAAACCTCCAGAAATAGAGATTAGAAATCATATATTTATCATTGATATCATTGATAGAAGTAAGACTAATCAGTCCCCAACCGAAAATACAAAGATAGAGACGCCCGCAACTGGGCACCGCCAACCCCCCAACAGAAAAAGAAAAGCTCCCAGTAAGAGCACAGAGCTTGCTATAATGCCAGAAAAAAACCTCAAAAAACCTGATGAAAAGGAAAACCCAAAACTCCCTCCCACTGATCAGAGAACAACACAGAGCCAGGAAAGAAAAGACCAAAATCATCAACAGACAATAACAGGACCCGCTACCATCCTTAAACAATGGAGAGAGGCAACAGAAAACAACATTCCCAGTAAGCAGAAACAACCAGTAGCCAAAAATATACCAATAAAACAAAAACCTCAACAGCAAGAAACTGGATTGCCACACCAACCAATCAACAATCCAGATGAACCACCCAGCCAAAGCAAAACAGAAACAGAGGAACAAACCGCAAACCAGCAACAACAAAAGCCCACACCACCAAAAAAAAAATCAACTACAAACATACGGCACCTCCAACTCCTCCAGTTTCAAATACCCCAATAACCTCTTAGGGCAATTAATCATAGTGAAGTCCTGAGTATCCATTAAATTACAGCCAAATTGGGCAAGCCAAGCAGAACAAAGATTGCTCCCATGTAACATACTGACAAAAGAGTAATTTAAACCCGCAAGACAATTTTTAATATCTCTATAAAGATAGAAACAATTAACACTACAACTAACATCCTGCTCCTCCACAATAAACGAAAAATCAAAAGAAGAAACCACTTCAATAATCAAATTCTCAATATTGATGTTAGAGCAAAATTGACAGCCATAGATCAATGCTTTAAGCATAGAAGGTAAGTACTCGGAGTTGTTCACAGGCCCAGAAAAACTAGCCACAAACAAGCCATTACTATTTCTAATAACCCCACCAAAACCACCTTTAAGCTGGTTAATGCAAACATCAATATTGAGCTTGTAAAAGTTCTTAGGGGGTTTGATCCACTTGAAAGAACGAACCAAAGTGGGCACCTCATTCAAAGAGCCACCAAGACTAACAAAAGCATTAAGATAATTCTTGAAATTCTTAACAGAGAGCAAATTAACCGCCATAAGGCCCAACACCTTATCTTTAACTTTTTGAATAACCTTCAAATGATCCATCCGGATATCATTAAAAATAGAATTATTTCTCTCCAACCAAAGAAACCATAAAATACGACAAGGAATCACATTACGAATATGGCCTTTCAGGTTAACCATCCAACCTTTCAAAAACAATTTAAGGGAAAGATGAAAGTTAACACAGTTTAAATTAAATAAATCATCAAAGTAGACCCAGGTTTTAACCGCAATAGGCCCCGAAATCAACACATGGTGTATGTTCTCGGAATGATAGCAACATTGGCATTTAGAAGCAAAATAAAACCCCTTATGAATCAAGTTATCGTCCGTAGGAAGAAATTAATGTAAAGCTCTCCAAATAAAAATAGAAATAGTAGTGGGAATGTTATTATTCCAAATGAAAGAGTAAAGACAATTATAATCACTTTTACTTCTAAAAGCATTCCAAGCATTTTTAGTAGAAAAATTGCCATCCTTAGCCATATTAAACATAATAATATCCTTAGAATGAGTATTAATAGGCACTTTAAGAATCCTCTCTTTAATACAATCCGGCACCTCGTTAGAAAGCTTACCTGTGTCCCAACAGTTATTAATAAAAAACTCATTCACTTTAAGCAAGGACTTCGAAGAAGTATTTAAGATGTTATCAATAGATTTATTACCAAGCCAATTATCTTGCCAAAAAAATGAATTGCCACTCCCTAAACCCCAAGAAAAAAGGGGAAGCACTTCCCACTTAATCTTACACATCCTCCTCCAAACTTTAGAAATACCATTCTTGAAACAAATGTTAGAAGGATGAATACCGTTCCCATACTTAGCATGCATGAAAAGAGACCAAAGAGAATCTTTAGACAAAAATTTAAACCAAAGCTTAACAGAGAAAGCTTTAGCAAGATCCCAAAGATTCTTACACTCAAGGCCACCTTCTTCCTTCACACCACAACAAGAAACCCATTTGGCCCAATTAATCTTAGAGGAAGAAGTAATGCCACGCCAGAAAAAATTATTAAACAAATTATGAATTCTCTTGCAAACATTATTAGTCGGGGCAACAGTTTGAAAACTGTAAACAGGAAGAGCACAAAGCACACTTTTAATAAGGGTAATTCTACCCCCAAAACTAAGAAAATTAGACCACCAAGAATGCAACTTTTTCTGAATGCTGTCAATTTAATCATTTTAACCTGTTTATTAAACATGTTAGATTCAATTAGTCGGATCAATTTTGGGATGAACATGAACTCAAACAGTTGACCCATTTTGACGAGTAATTATTCCATCAGGTTACCGAATGCATCCGGAAACCAATAACAAAAATGCCACATCACTAAAGTGCTCGGTACCGTGCTCGATACAGTGCGCTCGGTACACTCGGTATGCTTTGTATTGCTTGGTATTTTCACCGGATATAATAATTTTTCCATTTTGACACCCCTATTTGACATACATAGAAATGTGTATTTATAGAAGCATCAATAATCTAAAAAACTACAAACACTAATATTAGAACATACATTTGCAATTTTATAAATCCTACGAGTGGTGTTACATAAGACAATTAAAATATTATGCTTCGTTTGGTGCTGATTTCTTATTACTTTCTAAAGCAGCTTTTTAGTACAAATTTTTTTTTTAACTAGAAATTTTTGTAATAGAAAGTAACTTTAAAAAGCAATAAAAAAGTTGTCCCAAACGAAGTCTTAGTTAGATTGTGCTTAGCTTGCAAGAGCATTGTGGCTTATGAATAGCACCTGATGTGATGAGCTAAAAGATGCGTAAAGTAAGCTAAGCACAATGAAAATAATGTGTTACTCAACTAAGGCTCTTTCTGCTTCCTAAAGCGACATTTTAATGTAAAGATAATAATTTTTATATTAGAAAGTTGCTTTAAGAAGAAGTAAGAAAGTCGTCCCAAAAGAAACTTAAATATCCTTATATAATTGGTCTTATTAAATATAAAAGTATAACTATCCATAAAAAAGCTAAAGGGTGAATTAAATAAATGTATATTATATGTGAGAGCTTTATATTATTGAAATATAAGTAATTTAGCTCTATAACTTTGGCTTTCATATACACAAAAATCAAATGTGTATGAATAATAAGTATTAAGATAAGGTAGACATTTGAAATGCTATTGGTCCTTATCTTTTAGGTTCTTATGTTTTGCAAAGGGAGATCATACTTCCACTTACTTATTTACATGTGTTTCATTAGTAGAAAGTACATGTTACAAACAAGCTTATAGGGGTGGATCAAATAAGGTGCATAGATTTCCTCTATTGTCATTTTGACTTAGCATAAATTTATGCCTAGTAACATCCAGTATCTTCTAATGTATTGTGTACTATGACATATGTGCATATTATATTTATTTTATCTCATAATGCTCATATATTTTTAGTCAAAATATAATATATAATAAAATAAATAATATAATATATCAAATATCAGTGTATCAAAACTGAAATATAGTCTAGTCCTATATATAACATGAGAGTCCTTTAATCTTATGAGGCTGTTCGAAGTATATATCTTGTCATAATTTTACTATTTTATCTTCTCATTTGTAAAAATTGGATATTAATATAAGATAATATAATGTCTTACTAATATTGGTAGAATATGAAGAGGTTGTGATCTTTAAATATGGAGTGGAGTTGCTACCAAACATAAATTCAAGCTTAAAGTACTAATGAACCTATTGAGGTTTAACTAACGGATTATACATGACTTTGGCGATTATGCTAAAGACAACACATATGATTGGATCCCCTATATGTCACAGAGATCTAGAAAGAACCAATATAAATGATTGGATCCCCTATATGTCACAACACTTCAAGCTTAAACTACCCATGCAAGAAGAGGCCAACAAGATTATGTGATTTATGCTGAAGGAGTTGTAGTAACACAATGTGTGTGGTAGAATAAGCATGAAGGAGAGCAAGGAAGAAGAAGATGAAGAAGAAGACTGAGAAGAAGAAAAAGATTTTTATGATGATGACGAAGAAAAGAAGGGTGATGACTAAAGTTTTATTATTTTTCAGTGTAAATACTACATTAATTATGTTGTTTACAATATTTTGCTTTGATTTATATTACACTTCTCAATGTTGAATAGGATTGTATTATATATATCATATATAACATTATATTGCTTTCTATATTGTTTATATCTTCATCATGATGCTAGTAACAAGAAGGCGACAGCATGCTACCGATCAAAAAAAGCGTTTGTGATCAATTTGTGATGAGTGCTTATCACAATATTTTTTTGAGTTTCAACTATATGATATGCATGGCACATAATAGTCATCAAAGAGAACTCACAACAATAAATTGTGATAGGCATTGATTGCCAAGTCATTTCATTAGATTTTTTTTGTAAACTCATTGAGAGAGGCCATTAATATTATCAATGCCGGTCATAGTTGTATGCTACTGATTTGTTTCTTTGTCATATATAAATGACATTAGGCTTTCCTTTTGCCACATTAAAGTGTGTTGCTTTTAGGACGGAACCAGCTTCAATTTTGAGGGGGACAAATACAGCACAAAAATAATGAAATATTTAAAAATAATATTATATATCTATATATTACGAAAAGTTTTTTTAAAAAAATTAAGCAAGAAAAAAAAGAAAAAAAAAGGTGTAATTAAAGTGTCATGAAAAGCATGAAAGAGAATATTAGAACTAAATGTGAAGAAATATATAGATATTTAGGGCAAGTTATGACAAAAGAGTTTTTTAGGAGGGGCAAAAGTAATTTTTTAGGAGGGAACATTTATTTTTTTTACAGATTGATTTTACATTTACATTAAGGACAAGAAAAGTTTCTCCAAAACTAATTAGGTTAAGGTTTTGTTCAGGACAACTTTCTTACTGCTTCAATTTTCAAACCTCAATCACAGTTTCTGTTTGTCTATTACTATTTTGTTGCTTTCAAGAAATTTATTAGCTATGAATTTGCTTTTTACAGCAACTTTTAAAAAAGTGTATTTCCCGTAATAACTGTATAGTCACCTATATAAAAAACTGCAACCATCTCAAATGGAGCCTAAATCTTCAACGAGTTAAATTTTCTAAAAACAAAAAATTAATAACAAAAATGGAGAATTTTTATTAAAAATTCATTAAAAAATATACAAAAAAAAGCTGCAATAGCTTCAAAAAAATAAATCGTCATTCTCTCAACTTAAGCTTCATTGATCGCTAATTTTGTCTCTAGACCATTGAGGTTAAATGCATATCTCTCAATGGTTCTATTTAGCTAATTTATGCATCAAAGCTTCATTTGGGATAGCTTTCTTATCACTTTTTAAAACAGCTTTCTTATAGAAAAATTTCAATTAAATAATAATTTTTGTACTAGAAAGCTATTTTAGAAAACATTAAGACAGTTGTCCCAAATGAAGCCTAAAAGAGCCCTAATTAATTAAAACCCTTAGATATGCTTTAAAATTAGTGCATGCACATGTAATTAATATTAAATCAATATAAAAATAGATATAAAGGCTTTGAGGCTAGCTCATCCTGACTTCTCAAGCTTTTTTTTTTTTTTTGGTGAAATGCTATTATTATTTTTAATTAAGCCTCTATAGACTACTCTTTAAGATATGTAGGCTTCGTGTGCACATTTTAGTCACATATTTTGGGAGAATTATAGCCAAAAACTTTCCTATGATGTCAAGCACCCGGCCTCTTATTCAAGGAACAAAATTTATGGTAATGAAGAAAGTAATTATGTTCATGAGCCCAAGGAGATGACCACATTAATATATGGGAGATAGTTGTGGCTCTGGAATTTTTTTAAATTATATTTTTTTATACTATATAAACACATAATATAAGTCAATGTAAGACATATTTTTAGAATTAAAAAATAGAGAAGCAAAAAAAAAAAATCATAAAACACTTAATTATATCTTCACACGAATTGGCAAAAAATGTAAATTTTAAAAAAATTTGGGATACCAAATTAGTGCCTAAACGATTTAATTTGAGCTAATTACAAATTATAATAGCATAAATTAGATGTCAAAAGGCCACAAATCATACTAGCACGCAGCTCATATTGATCTGTTGGTTGAGAGCTTTGGCTAGTAATTAAGATGTATTTTATTCGAGTCTTGTATATATGATGTATATATGAATTTGTCTTAATTGACCTAAATGTCCAAAAAAATAATGAACTAGCTTAATTGGGTTTCGCTTTGTGTGAACTTTAAAAATTGCATGTATGAAAGGGTTTGGTTGGTGCCAAGGGGACTGCCTGATCAACCCCCTTAGCTTGCCTTACTATATATGGATTATATTTTAATGACCTTTAATCATTTAAGGATTTGATATATTACTTCATAATGCTTATGAAAGATTTGAGCTTTCTAAAGTTATAGTGCATCACACACTATTACTTCATGAGTCTTTCATCTTAAATTAAATGCTAGTCTGAAGGAGATCAATGAGGTGATCCAAGCAAAAGAATGGAACATTATTGTCATGTTTGGTGAATCCATTCAAGTAGTGTTAAATATTAGGGGTGTCAAAATGGGTTTTTGGGTCCGGTTCCGGTTCAACGCAAAACTGACATGCCTTCAATTGATCTGACCAAAACCTGATCCGATTAGACAAACGTGTCCGAAATCCAGACCCGAATCCGACCCGTTAACCCCCTCAAGTGCAGCAAGAATCGAGCGAGTGGGAGAGCGGTCAAGGGCGAGGCTACTAGCAAAAGAGGGCAAGGAAGCAATCAGGCGAGCGGTCAAGCGGGTGAGTGGGCGAGGCTTTGAGGATGAGGGTCTCGAGGGTGAGTCGCGAGCAGGCGAGGTGAAGAGGCAAGGGGACTAGGCCGCGAGCGCAACTCGAACGTGGGTGCTAGCTCGGGTTAGAGTCCTGATGCACGTGCCGACAAGAGCACGGGTTGTGATCGCGATTTAACCCGAAGCTAACCTATTGTTAAACAAATTGACTCGAACCGAGAATTTTTTGGTCAGGTCTTGATCGGGTTTTTGGATTGTGTCATATATTGACACTCATAATAAATATTTTAAATTATTTTATTAGTTTGACTATTGAAATTTTGATCTACTCACCACTAATACATTTGTGCTCCCATATGATGTAACACATTCAAATATAGCATCATTGGTGGCAAAGGCCACTAGACCGTTGTCAGATATTTGCTTGCATCTAGGCAAACTGATTGGATCAAACAAAGGGCAGAATCATCTAATAACGATTTAGGGTAAAAGTGATTATAAAGTAGTTATGGAAAAAGTTTTTTTTTTAAATTGTTGTAAAAGCATTTTCCTACCATAGAAATTTTTATAGTAAAAAAATAGTATTCAGACAAAAATTGTGGTTGTGATCTGAAAGACAAAATATTAAGAAAACTTTCCCATACGAACCTTTAATCATAGGAGGATATGATCTCCATTGTGCATTGTTGATAAATACAATGCACAGTGGGGGAAAATCATAATTAAAAAAATTGTTTACGAACAAAAAAAAAAAAGACCCTCAAAGTTTCATTTGGGAGAATCATGCTTTAATTATCTATCACTAGTAGTTTTATCTTAAGGGAAATTATCAGTAGAATTTAAGTTTAGATGGTTGAAGTGAAGGAATGCATCGGGCTTGTTGTGCGATAGAAAAGTCCCCATCAAATTTAAGGAAAAATTCTATAAGATGGTTGTGAAACCTGCAATGATTTATGGTGCTGAATGTTGGCCATTAAAAGAGAAGCATAATACTAAGTTAAGTGTTGCATAGATGAGGATGCTCAATTGGATGAATGGCTTTACCCTTGGATGTAGGATATGAAATGAGCATATATGTGAAAAGGTTGTAGTAGCTCCAGTGGAAGATAAGATTAGAGAGAGTCGTCTTATTGGTCACGTCAAACATAGGCCTTCCGATGACCCGGTTAGGAAAGTTGATTCATTAGATTTGACTTATGTTAAGAAAGATAGAGGTAGACTTGGTTAGAAAAAATTAGAAATGATCTTTCTTTATTAGATTTAAAAGAGAATTTGACTTTTAACATAACACAATGGCAAAAAAGGATTCATGCAGCCGACCCCACGTAGTAGGACAACGGCTTGATATTATTGTTGTTGTAGTAATAGTTTTATATTAAATGAAATTATTTTATATAATGCACAATTTGGCCTTGAAATAAAACAACCAACATGCAAACAATGATCTGTATATGACAATATTTTGGAAGTATATGCAGAGCCCAATCTACTCATCTTTTTGGAATTTGATGTAATTAAAATTAAGACACATCAATAACAAATTAATTAGAATTTACCCCTTCAATGGTCAATTTTTTTTACAAAAAATAAATTGCAAATAATAAAGGTTTCAATTAAACTATCTTAATATTATTTTATTACTGAGAAATATACTTTCAAATAATTAATTATATTGAAGCTCATTTTTATTATAATTAATTTTTGCAATGCTATCATTAATATTTACATAATTGCTTTGACATAAAGTAGAAACATTCATGTTTTATTCAATCTTACAAAATTTAACTTGACAAATAAGTTCATTATGATCTTGCATAGAATAATTATTTAAGAAAATAAATTTAATTAAGCATTAGTCAAATAAGGCGCTTGTGATGAAGGTTGTTCTTTTTTTTTTTCTTTTTTTTTTCAATAAAAATATATTTTTATGAAGGAATTTAGTTATAAGCATTCTATATTTTAAATATGATGATTAGATATTAAAAATTAAATATTTTTTTTGTAAAAATTAAATTAAGTCTTCGTTTGGGACAGATTTCTAATTAAAAACTTGCACTAAAAAACTATTTTATATAGCAATAATAATTATTAATAAAATATTAGAATTAAGAGTTTTGTGCATGCAAGTAATTATCACACCATTAAACCCACTCTTAGCATTTAGAGTTTTTTTTATATATATATTTTTATGCCCTATGTACTCATCCTTGATTCAACTATTTGGAATAAACCACCTATTTGTAGACAAAATGAGCCAACATTGCTGCTGAGATTATTTTTATAGTTATAAACATAATTGAAAAGTTTAATGAATTTTATGAGGACCATGCAAATAAGATTTATGGTTACACTATATTAATGTGACAAACTATTGGAGACTATATCCTCCACATGAGGGATACCAGTGTATTTATAATTTTCATATGTTTAGGATGTCTGACTAAGTACTTACCAATCTGCTCAAAAAGAATGGGCAATCGAACTTATTTAGGCTTTATTTGGAATAGATTTCTTACTATTTTTAAAATCAGCTTTTTAGTATAAAAAAATTTTGAATTAGAAATTTCATGCTAAAAAACTGCTTTAAAAATCAGTAAGAAAGATGTCTCAAATGAAACATTAAACTTAGGTGGTGGTGGTAATTGATCTTTCGATAAATTCAATTGGTTGACTAGCTATTAGTTTTATCTTCCAGAGCATTATTGATTTATCTTATGATCTCCTCAATCCTTCAAGTATTTTCCATTGCTTTCCTTTTTGCTTCATGATGTAGTTTTAACTAGGCAAACAAATCCACAATTTGATTTAGATTTTTTTGTGAAGAGTAGCAATTGGTATTTGTACTACATTTGATTCACCTAAGTTATTTTTTGATGGATTGTAGTAGTCTTTGGGTTGAGATGGATACTTTCTCCCAGATCCTTGAACTTAGTGGTCATTCAGTATTTTTCATAAAAATTTTCTCTTATGTAGTTTTTCATTGATTTTTTTTTTTTTGTTTATTATGAGCGAACCAATCTAATTCTTTTATATATATATTTGTTGATGAAATTAAGGGTGTTCTTTTTATTGCAACTTAGTTTTCAAAACTACGTTTTTATATCATGTGAGTTTTTGATGATATTAAAATATTATCGTGTTGATTACTGTTTCTCCTAACATAAATTAGAAAAATTTTATTTGAAAAATTTTTTTAGTGTTGTTTCCAGATTGTAAGACAGAATAAACTAGGGTTTCTTGTTTTAGTGAAATTTTATATTTCCAGATTGCCGAAGACTTCAAGGGTAATTGTGAATAAACTAGGAGTTCAAAAACTTTTGTAATTTAAGTATGTAAATTTACTGAATGATTTTTCATGAGTTCTCCAGAAAATGTGATTGAAATTGGGTAATTTTTAGAAGGCATGCCACACTCTTATGTTAAGAAGCACTAGAGTCAAAATCAATTCCTTTGATCTTTTAACTTCCATATCAATGTTGTGGATGAGTGTAAACATTCTTGAACAAAAACTGAATGATTTGACATGACAATAGTTTTCTCCAAAAAAAAATCAATATAAAGAAAAAAATCACAAGCAACAACCACAAAGAAATCACCATGAAAATAGGGAGAAATAAGAAAAAATCTTTTAGAAGGCATGCCACCTCTCTTAGTTTTTGCACATGTTGCCTCCTTAAGCACTAGCTCCTATTACAAGAATTGAACTAATCAACACCAATCAATTCCTTTGACTTTTGTGTTGAACTTCTAGTGTCATCTTTGTGTGGATACTCTCTCAAGTAATCATAGTGTTAGACTAAGACATTATATTGCATCGAAACATTTGTAATAAACATATCATCATTTATCATTACATTTACTACATTGTAATGTCTAAAAGTAAGACAATCCACGTCATTAGCCATTAATTTTTACATAATCACATTTGACTATTTAATTGTCAAACACGTTCACTATAATGTTTGTCAAATCAGTTAATGAAATTAAATTATGTGTTATATATAGTAAATTTCAGCCTTGTAGGATTTCAGTAGAATGGATGATGGGGTTGCTTTCCATCTTAGTCTTTGTTCAGGGTCACTATTTTTTTTTTTACAATTAGTTTTTAAAAATTGATTTGATTTTTTTAATCCACCTTAATAAGTCAAAAATGAGATATTAAATAATATTATATGTAAATAATAAAATATTTGTACTATTTGAAGTTTAAGTTTAGGGGGATTTACATGCCTATTTCATAATTCTTATGTATTTACATAACAAAATTTAATATTTACATCTATAACATTTTAGCACCATTATCATATCGAAATATATGGATGCATAAAAATAATATTAATTAAAAATTAAGATGATATAATATAATTTATCAAAATTTAGAATTAGATATGTCAAAACATAAAAATTATATGATATGTATGTAAATGCCTCTTAAGTTTCATATGCGAGAGTTAAAACTACACTAAATTTAATATTTTTTAACCCTTAAAACTGCTATAATGGTAAATAAAAATTATTGTAAGCATTTTTTGTGTGCCGGAATATTTACAACGGTCAAAAGACAGAGAGCTTAACGCCTTAATTTTGAAAGAAAAACTAGCACACACATAGATAAGAGAGAGAGAGAGAGAGAGAGAGAGAGAGAGAGAGAGAGAGAGAGGTATATGAATTATAAGAGACACCAGAATGTTTATGTGAAAATCCTTGAAAAGGAAAAAAACTACAGGGCCTTGCTCAATTGAAATAATTCTATTAGCATTTGTCGTTGATTACAAATGATGCCTTTCCTCAGGGAAGGCGTTGGCACAATGTAGTAAATATATGTCTTACATAGCACATTATATGGTTAGAGTTGAAAGAAAACAATGATATGAGAGTTATTCTAAAGAGAATGTTAGTCTGTTCATTTGGTTGGTAGGACTGTAGTCAGGTGATGGTGGTCGTTGGGATTGTAGTTGGATGATAGAGGTCGAAGGGATGTAGTCGGGCGACAGAGGTTAAATATTTCGAGCGATGGATCTCGGAGAGATCATAGTGGGGTGACGGAGGTCGGATGATTCATAATCTGGTGACGAAGGGTCGGAGGGATCGATGTCAGATGATGGAGGTTCAAGCCCAATATGACCGCTGTAATAAGCCTGCACTACTTCGACATATTGCATTACAACTACCGTAGTCCAGAATAGTGATCCATACTATGTAATATTGAGGGAAGGAGCAAACTTACATAATATGGGTTTACATAATGAATTATTTCATATAAGACAAGCTCTTATCTTTTTTGTTTTTGAGTTTCTTATGAAAAATCTCTGGTATCTCTTAAAAACTCATTTTTTCTGTGTGTGTATATATATTTACATCACTAAGATAAAACTTTTTTTTACTTTATTATCATTGTTGCGTGCTAGAATATACGCGGCAGTAGAGTTAGAAAATATTCGTCTTAGCGTTGCACGAGTATTCCGCACACAAACAGAAAAGAGAAATGAACACCATAGTTTTAACGTGGAAAACCCAAAAAGGGAAAAAACCACGGGGCCTCGCCTAGTTGTAAAGTTCCACTAGTGTTTGTATGAAGTACAAGAGTTGATCCGCCTTACAAATCAAGACGATTAATTTACAATCAACTTCTCACAAAGTTACAAAGTTCTGCAAATTCCCGGCGTTTCTCGAAAATTCAGCAGAGTTCTGGCGTCTTCAGGCGGCAGGAAGAGCTCCGGCGGTGGTCGAGGAAGAGCTTCTTCTCCTTGTCTTCCTTCTCTTCTTCTTTATGGAGTGGCATAGCCCGTAAATAGGCAATAAATCAAGGGCGAATTGGGAGTGTTTTGAATGGACGGCTGATATCGAATCCTTTGATCATGCATCATTCTTTGGGCATTTAAAGGCCTTAATGATATCGGGATTCGGCGATCTTGGGCTCGTTGGATTCATCTCGTCGAGCCGTTCGATTCGAGTATAAGCTCGCCAAAATCGGAGACCGTTTGGTAACTCAAATTGCGGTTTGAACCTTCCAACAATGCTTTGAACCCTTGATTCGGACTCATTTGGGCTCGGATTGGGTTGATCTTGGTGTCGTTGGGTTCGTATTTCCGAGACGCTCAATTTAACTATAAGTTCGCTGAAATCGGAGTTTGGGTGCTCCCAAAATTAATTTTTGAAGTTTCCAACTTGCTTTTGCCTCGAGATTCGTGCCCGAACAAGATAATTTTTGGATTACGTATCAATCATAAACTTTCTAATACGCAATAAAATCAACAAAAATTACTAATTATAAATTAAACAATTTTTTTACAAAAAAAAAAAAAAGAATAAACTTATGCACATTCTTACTTTCCCCCTGCTTTCATTAGAATAAGGTAAGAACCAAAGAATAAATCCTAATGCATAGCCAGTCATGATTTCTATCAGAATCAAAACATTGAAATTATTTAAGAAATCTATGTCAATTTGACTAATTCCCACTAAATCTTCTTAAAGATGAAATTTTATCAGCAAATCCAATCTCTTAAAAGTAATGAGATTGCTGATCATGACAGATAATAAAACTCATCGTTAGTTCATTTTGTTAGCACTCTCCGTTGCTCCCCACTAACATCTGATTCCGTGGACCACCTGCAGCGATTCACTGCTCTGCTAATATCCACCTTTTTCAGTCTGTGTCCAACGGCTGCTCATTATTGTGTTCCCTACTTTATCTATATATACTGGATACCATTGTATGAAGAACTCATGAAAACAGAATGCTACAATAACTTTACATTACTCTGTTTTCTTCTATATTCCACTTCGTCTTCTCTGCTGCTTGCTTCTCTTCTTTTCACTTGCAGGTTCTCACCGACAGCAAGTTCTTTTATGGTATCAGAGCACTGAATCATGGCTAATCCAGATTCATCTTCTTCGACTGCACCTCCGCCAGCTGCAGCTGACGTTGCTTCCCCTGTATCATCTCTAACTTCAACAATGGCAGAATTCACAATTCCAGCTCCGCTGAAGTTCTTGATGTCAAACCTGAAAACCATTGTTAACATTCAGCTCTCAAATGAGAACTATGCTATATGGAGTCTTCAGATTCACAAACTTTTTGCAGCAAATGGATTTGAAGGGTACTTATCGGGACAACAAGCGTGTCCGAGTTGTTCTGTGACCGATCCCGAATACAAGCTATGGCGCCTTGTAGATCAAAACTTGGTTTCAGCTTTATTCTCAACAATATCTCCATCTGTACTTTCCTATGTTCTTCACTTGTCCACTGCACACGAGATCTGGGCAATGCTGGCCACCAGACTTCAGCCGACCAACAGGTCACGTATTATACAACTCAAAAATGAGTTGCATAACATACAGATGAAAGATTCTTCAATGACGCAGTACTTGGCTCAAGTTAAAACCCTTGTGGATAATATTGCTGCTGCAGGATCTCACGTAGACACTGAAGACATCATAATGTACATTCTCAATGGTTTGCCGGCTTCGTATAACTCTTTCAAGAGCTCTGTACGAACTTCTCAGCTACCTATCAGCTTGGAGACTTTATACTCTCTTTTGTGCAGTGAAGAAATAAATATACAAAATGAACTGAGAAAGGATACTCCACCAGCAACCGACAACTTAGCTTTTTACTCCAGTCGAGGGAGAAATAACAGGGGTCGAATGAATACCAGAGGCCGCGGAATGACCTCTCGGCAACAATCCAATGCTGGACGTTCTCAAGCTACGACTTCAAACATTCGTCCCGTCTGTCAGATATGTGCCAAGAATGGACACACTGCTGTGACTTGCTGGTATCGGTACTCATCATCCTCTTCAGAGCCCAGTCGTGCTCTGCTTTCTCAAAATCAAAGCTCGAATACTTCAGAATGGATACTTGATTCCGGTGCAACTAACCATCTCACAGCTGACTCACAAGTCATTCAACAGCCATCAGTTTATGCAGGTTCGGATACTGTGTCTATCGCAAATGGAAGTCAAATGCCTATACAGCACCAAGGACCGGGAATTTTACCGTTGCCTAACACCGCTCGTAAGCTATATCTCCAAAAGATTCTCCACATTCCTACTTTATCACATAATCTTTTATCTATTCACAAATTAACCATAGATAATAACTGTACAGTTTCTTTTGATGCTCACGGTTTCATTATTCAGGATCAATCGGACCGCCAAATCCTTCTTCGTGGTCGAGTTCGTAATGGTCTCTACCCCATTTCCTCGTCTGCTACAAATCGCAATTTTGCACTTCAAACAGCAACCAAGCCATCCAGTCTTCCCTGGCATTCCCGCCTTGGTCATCCCAACTAGCGAATATTGCAAGCCTTAGCTAAACTTATTCCTTCTATATGTACTTCCACTATTTCTATTTTATGTCGATCTTGTAATGTGGGAAAAAGCCACAAGCTGCCATTTAACAATAGTAGTACTACTGTGTTTACACCCTTTTCTGTAGTTCATTCTGACGTTTGGGGACCTTCCCCCGTCAATTCTATCAATGGATATTGTTATTTTATCACATTTATAGATGCTCATTCTCGGTTTTGTTGGATCTACTTGATGCACTCAAAAGATCAAGCACTCTCTAAATTCATTCACTATAATAATCTCATTCAAAATTTCTTCAATGCCAAAATCAAAATTCTCCGCACCGATGGAGGAGGAGAATACAACAATACTAATTTTAACAATTATCTACAATCAAATGGTATCACTCACCAACAAACCTGTCCTTATACACCGGAGCAAAATGGTTTCGCCGAACGTAAAAATTGTCATCTTCTTGATATCACTCGATGTGGGCTCCGAAAAATTCCAATTTTTGGGAGGATGTTCCCGAGGGAATTTTCAGAAGGCAGATTGGGTTTTAGATAAGACACTACCCAGAGATTTCGCCCTCATTTGGTGAGGACTTTTTGATCTGAGTTCTGGTTTCCTATAGGCGCAAGCCCCTATAGTTAATTACCCCTCCCAATAATAGGAGAGAACTTTCGATTAAGGCTAGTCGTTAAGGATGTCACATAGGTTATGAACCTATCGTATAATAGCAATAGTTTAGGGTTTTGAATCTTGAATTTGGATTTGAATTTTGAAATTTGGAATTTGAAGTTTATCACCATAAACTTAAAACTGGTGGTGGGGGGAATGAAGACGAGCCCGATCAAGATCCCATGGTTCCGTCGTCCCGGGCTGTCATGATCCCTGGTCTACTTAGTCAGAGGAGGTAGTCGACCCAACCTGACAGAAGACATCTTGTCGGCAGCCATGGGTTGCTTCGTCCAAGAATACCTTGTAGACCTGGGTTGGTATTTATCTAAGGGGATATATCTGAATCCACCTTAACTAACAGAGGGCTTTATGCCTATTAGATATACCCTATGATCCATCGCTCAAGGGTTTGACGCCTTTAGGGAACATACGGGCTTTGGCCGTGATCGTAATATAATGGTGCCATTTTGTGGCGAAACCACCCGATCAGAGGGCACGTGCCACGTCCCTTTTGGCAAGAGACTATTTGAGGATGAATCGTAGTGATACACCTGACATGCATTCACTCTTTGTGAGCTGAGGTTAATTTCAAATTTATCACCCCGACAAACGATTGTGGGAGGTGAATGATTTTTTTTGTTTTAAATTTTTAGGTGATATATTTCATTTCAAGAATTTGGATTTTTGTTGAATTTGAGATTTAAGATTTGAGATTTGACCCCTCCGGTTGAGATTTCCAGTCAACGCGGCCATCATCGGGGTAAGTTGTTATTTGATTTGAGATTTGACCCCTCCGGTTGAGATTTTCTGTCAACGCGGCCATCATCGGGGTGAGTTGTTATTTGATTTGAGATTTGACCCCTCCGGTTGAGATTTTCTGTCAACGCGGCCATCATCGGGGTAAGTTAAGGTTGCTTGTATTTTCGTAGGATTTTGGGAGACATTTTACAATTCAAGTCATGTCGACTCCAGTCCTTCCGAGGAGGAGGATGAAACTTGAATATTTAACCCGCGCAGCATTCTCGGATCGTTGGATTTGAGATTTAGATGTGACAATTGGAGCACATGCGGGTTGTAGTATTTGACCCTGCGCAGCATTCTTGATGATTTGAGTTTGTAACTTTAATAGTTCTGTCGGAGCACATGCAGGGAGATATATTTAATTTAGAGGATCATATAAAGGGCATTTTAAAATATTTAAATATGATCCATCTATGCAAATGATTTTATTTGAAAATGACCCGGGATTTTATTTAAGGGCCTACGAACGCCTTCTGTCCGCTTGCATACATGTTGCGGATCCGGTGGCGTTGGGCTTTCTAGACTTCAATTATTGCATTTAGTTTGTTTAAAACTCCTCTAAAATGTCACTTAGCACAACTCGTAGAGGATGTAGCATTTGACCCTGCTCAATCCCCACAACTCGTAGAGAATTATCTTACTCGCTAGAAGCTCTCATATTCTCTCACATAGATGGTCTAATTTGTTCAATATAAACTTCTTGTCTTTGTTTGTAGGCTAGTTATTGTAGGCACTACGAATTCCATATTCCTTCTCAGAGGTGAATTGTAGCATTTCATGTCTTTTGTTGCAACAACAACTAGTAGATATGAGCATTGACTTGTAGGAGTTAACAATGTTGACTTGAGGGCATCTTTGCAACCGTCGTATATCACACAGTATATGTTTACTTGTGTTTGTTTGATATTTTGTGTATATATTGCACTAGGTTTATACATATTTGTAGATATCACTAGTGTTATCGTCGATCGGAGATTTGCATTTCAAAGTATTTCCTCAATTGTTATTTAAGGACATATCATGTTCAATGTTGAAAGAGATCTATCAATATCCAAAGAACTCCCACACTATGGCTTTATAGTCAAATTATTCTCCCAAAAGAAGCTTTTGTTGTCTTTTAAGTTTGTATTCACTTAGATTTGAATTTATTAGAAATCAATTGAATCAAGTTCACATGTCCCGAATTGATCTTTGAATTCGATCAAGTTCATTGTTCTACTCATTCGAATTCAAGTGTTAGTCTCGTTCGAGTTTGAGTTTAAATTTAAGTCTAATATTATTTGATCAAATTTAATTTAAAATTGATTTATGTTTGAATTTTGTTCAAATCAATTTCCAATTTTCTATCCAAGTCCTTTGTTGTTCACTGAAAATTTCGGCAGCCTCCCGGCGACGCCTCCCCACCGAGGGAGAAATCGGGACGGCACTGCCGTAGTTCTTCCTACCCGGACCTAAGGTCGACGGCGTAGGGGCTTTGAATTTAAACCATCCTACCAGGATCTAAGATCGACTGCGTGAGGTCTTCAATTTGGAACCATCCCGACCGGATCTAAGATGCGACGACCGAGGTCTTCAAATTTTAAAACCATCCCGGTCGGACCTAAGGTACGACGGCCGGGGTCTTTGACACCTGTTAAAAATCATTTTATTTCTCTCAATCTCTCTCTTTCTTTCTTTCTTATTATATTTTATTATTATTATTATTATATATATATATATATATATATATATATATATCTTATATCATATATCTTATATAATATATATCTTATATAATATATATCTTATGTAATATATATATTATATATTACATATAACAAAGAGAAAGGGAGAAAGCTCGGGCTCGGGCAGAACCCGATCGGAGACAGGGAGGCGGGATCGGAAGCACGCACGGCGGAAGCGGAGGCGGAGGCTGGTCTGGCCGGAGGCAGGCGGGTCTGACGGCGAGTCCTTGGTCGACGGCGGAGGCAGCAAGTGGTCCGGCGAGCAGAAGGTCGGATTGATTAGGGCACGTCGGAGCAGGAGGTTGGAGATCGGCGTCCAGTCCGAAGTTCGACGGAGCCGAGAGGTAAGTTCCGAAGTTCCTCTTTTGTTCCTTGCTTGCGATCTTCCTCAGTTTTGATTTTCAGAGCGTGTGAGTGCGTGTAGCGTCCGAATGAGAGGGAGGGTTGTTTTATTTCGTGAGAGAGGCGGTGGTTGAATCGTCGTGAGGTGGGACCGGCAGAGGCGGTTGCGTCGTTCCGTTTAGGTATGTCGATGGAACGGTTACAGTCAACAAATGCCCCCCAACAAATATGATATGCGCTCTATAGCAGATCATGTTTGTTGTAAGCTAGTTAATTCTACGGATCTCTAAAATTGGATTTTTGATGTCACATAGAGGATCTTTTAGATATTCATGATTTATCTTTACGATTTATCATGAATTAACATTTCTTCTGCCCTAACTTTGTGCTTTCATGGGCTTGTTGAAGAATCCATATTGGTGACCTAAATCCTTTAGAATGATATTAGGTCGGTGGTAAATAGTCATCTGTCCAAAGCTTTTTGCATGGCGGACTTTGATGATGACAATATTCCCTTTCTTCATCCTATGACTTTATAAGAACTGTGGGATAACTTCTTCGGTCATGAGCTTTATGCTTTGACGGACATGTTGAAGAAAAGAAGCTCCTTCGATCTTAGCTTTGTGCTTGACAGATTTATTGAAGGATAATGCTTCTAAATTTGATAGAAGTTTTTTTTTTTTTTATTGTGGCTTGGTGCCTTTGAGTTGATTGAGATTTTTCTGAATTTTGCCTCAATCCATTTGTTAGTTGAGAAATTTTTTTGAATCTGAACTGCTTTGATTTGCTAAATTGGACAAATATCAAACTTGATAGTATTTGTCATCGGGCTAACAAAACATGCGCTTTCCTACTACGGCCTCTTATAACGGCTTGTTGAGTAAGTAAAGCTATCAGTGGCTCGGCCACATATAGGCTTGTTGAGACTGATATTATATATGTTTGAGCACTGGACTTGTACTATGATAGTTCATACTTGTCGAATTTGATTTGTTGAAGTTGTTAGATCAAAATTTCTTCTCAATCTGAACTTCAAGATTTTGGCAAAAATTTTACAATGATCATATATTTGCTTGCTTGAAGGCATCAGCTTTCACCCCATATTTATTTTGTGATAGTTTCGTGAATGATTTTAAATATTTATTTGGGGTTCGATGATAACCCAAATAAATATTTAAAATGCCCCCTGCCTTGAAGAGAAATTTCATCTGTCATCAGATTTTTGGCATTTTTAAACTTAAAAATGCCCCCTGTCTTGTGAGAGAATTTCTAAGACATCTTAGAAGTATTTTCTTTATTTATAAGAGAATAATTTTCAGCTTATTTTTCTTAAGAATGATACTTCTTTAAGTACCTCCCATTAATCGGGGGCATAGGTCTTTGGCCTTCCAAATCGATAAGTTGATACGCTCCTCCTTGGTACACCTTTTCGATAACAAAAGGGCCTTCCCAATTTGGTTTGAATTTACCACCAATCCTTCGGTGTGGGATAATGGGTCTTCTCAGCACTAGGACCAATTCTCCTTCTTGAAATGCTCGAGGGCGTACCATACGGTCAAAAGATTTCACCATCCTTGCTCGATAAATCTCTAAATTTTGTTGAGCCTGGAGTCGAACTTCATCCAACGCATCAAGCTCTTCCATTCGTATGCGAGCATTTTGTTCTTCTGTGAGATCATACTGAACAGCTACCCGAAGTGACGGCAACTCAACTTCGAGTGGCAACACAGCTTCAGCTCCAAACACCAATGCATAAGGAGTTGATTTCGTTGGTGTTTTGTATGTAGTACGATATGCCCATAATGCTTCTGCCAACTTAGTATGTCATTCTCTTTTATTTTTTGTAAGGATTTTCTTGAGTAGTTTTACGAGCGTTTTGTTGAAGGCTTCTGCTAATCCATTTGCCCTTGGATTATAGATTGATGAATATCGCCAATCAATTTTATGTCGTTCAGTGAACTTATAAATTTTGGTACTTTTGAAAGCTGTACCATTGTCTGAGATGATGCGACGGGGTACACCAAATCTATAGACAACGTTATGAGTAAAGAAGTTTATCACATGGTGAGCAGTGACTTCTTTGAATGGAACTGCTTCAGCCCATTTAGAAAAATAGTCTGTTGCCGCTAATATAAAGCGATGCCCAGCAGATGATGGTGGATCAATGGGCCCTATTACATCTGTCCCCCAACATTCGAATGGCCAGGATGCTATAGTGGGATGCAAAGGATTTGGAGGTTGATGTATAATATTGCCATGAATTTGACATTCGTGGCATATATCTGCATAATTTGTGCAGTCCTTTACCATTGATGGCTAGTAATAACCCATCCTTTTAACTTTAATGGCCATTTTAGGACCTGATTGATGTGCACCGCATAGTCCTTCATGAACTTCAGAAATAACTTTATCAGCTTCATCCCTCCCTAAACATCGCAGCCATATTTGCTCAAATGACCTTCGATATAACGTATTATTGACAAACGCATATCGCAATGCTCTCTTCTTAATCTGTGTAGCTAAAGATTTATCTGCGGGAAGTTTATTTTCTCTGAAGTAGTCGATGAAAGGCTGCCTCCAGTCATTTTGTTCTTCAACTTCTAGGCATTCAAGCCAAGATTCAGAGGTTCTACCAAATTTTCTTCCTGTGAACATCTGAGGTTTATCCTGTTGATTTTCAGGAATAATCTGTTGGGGAGATTGAGGAATAACCGAAGTTATATCCTCCTGACTTGGATTTGATGACCCCTCTTCCTGCGGGGAGCATAAAATTGCTGGTTCTAGTACTCGACGTGTGTTGACACTAATTAGAACCGGCTCATCATTCATGCTCGCCATTTCCTTAGCAAGTTTTGCTAAAGAATCTGCTTTACTGTTATGAGCTCGAGATACTTGGATTAATGTAATATTTGTAATCTGCTTCATGAGCTCAAGGACTCGCCTATGATAGTGAATCAATCCGATTCTGCCAATTTTATAAATACCCATTACTTGATTTATAATGAGTTGAGAATCACCAAAAACTTTGAGATTTTGAATTTCCATTGAAATAGCGATCTCAAGACCCGCTATTAAAGCTTCGTATTCTGCTTCATTATTGGTTCTAGGTTCAGTTAAACCAAATGAAAATCTCATTATTCCTCCGTTCGGTGCTATGAAAATAAGACCGATACCAGCTCGAGCTTTGGGGAGGTTTGGAGGTTGAGCAGGTTTAATTGAAGATGCACCATCAAAATACATTTCCCATATTTGTAATTTCTCTTCTTCTAGAACAACCAGAATTTGTTCATCGGGCAGATCATCATTGAGCGAAGAGTCTGCAGGAACGGCATGTGCGGCCAGAAAATCTGCTAATACTTGCCCCTTCACTGCTTTCTGGGGGACATACATGATATCAAACTGTAAGAGTATCACTGCCCACCTAGTTAGGCGACCTGTCAATGCTGGTCTTGTCATCAAGAATTTCAGCGGATCGATCTTTGATATCAGTGTTATTTTATGGGACAGCATATAGTGGCGGAGCTTTTGGACAGCAAATATCAATGCCAGACATTGCTTCTCAATTGGAGAGTAGCGTATTTCTGCCCCGATCAATCTTCGACTGATATAGTAGAGTGCATTTTCTTTGCCTTCTTCATTGTGCTGGGCTAGCAATGCTCCAAGGGACTCTTCCAATGCTGCGGTGTAGAGGATAAGAGGCTTCCCTGGAATTGGTGCTGCAAGTATGGGTGGGCTCAGAAGATATCTTTTGATACTATCAAAAGCTTCTTGGCATTCATCATCCCATTTAAAACGAACATCTTTCTTCATCAGCTTTGCAAATGGTTGACATCTGCCTGATAAATTTGAGATAAACCGTCGTATAAATGCAAGTTGTCCTTGTAAAGAACGAAGTTGACGGAGACTTTTCGGAGGCGGCATTTCTATGATTGCCTTGACTTTGTTAGGATCCACCTCAATTCTTCGGTGCCGTACAACGTACCCAAGAAATTTTCCTGAGGAAACTCCGAAAGCACATTTGAGGGGATTCATTTTGAGATTGAATTTTCTGATTCTTTCAAATACAATTCTCAAATCTTGGAGGTGATCTTTTTGATCTATACTTTTCACAACAAGATCATCCACATAACATTCAACTTTCTGGTGGATAAGCTCATCAAATATATGTGTCATGGCTCTTTGGTATGTAGCTCCCGTATTTTTCAAGCCAAAGGGCATGACTGTGTAGCAGAATATGCCGATAGGAGTCCTGAAAGATGTATGCTTTTCATCTTCATATGCCATTTTGATTTGGTTATATCCCGACGACCCATCCATAAATGAGAATATATCATAATTGGATGTATTGTCAACCAACAGTTCTGATATTGGAAGTGGGAAGTCGTCTTTTGGACACGCCTTGTTAAGATCTCGAAAATCGATGCATATGCGAATTTGTCCATTCTTCTTTTTCACTGGAACAATGTTGGCTATCCAATCAGCATATTTTTCTTCTCGAATGAAACCTGCTTCGATGAGCTTCTTGGTTTCTACAATCACTTGTTCTTCGATCTCTAATCTCATTCGCCTTGGAGCTTGCTTAACAGGTACTGCACCTGGTTTGATTGCTAATTTGTGAACAGCTATATCAGGGGATAAGCCTGGCATTTCATCGTATGTCCAAGCAAAGCAATCCCTAAATTCACTGAGTAATGCTTTCATCTTTTCAACTTTATTCTTGGAGAGAAGAGCACTAATAAAGGTTGGGCGAGGATCCTCATCAGTTCCCAAATTTATTTCTGTCAGTTCATCCATGGTAGTGGTCTGTCCTCCATCTTCAAGTTCTTCTGGTGCAGGTTTAGCTTCCACATCTTTCTCTTCATTTATATCCATGTTTTCAGTAACAGGATATTTATTATTTATCGCATAACATACATTTTGCTCAGCATGTTCTGCTGCCACAAATCCCAAGCCTTTTGTATCACGATTACCCATTTTAGATAATTCGTGACACCACATTCTTTGAAAGAAAAGTGCTCGTCGTCGAGTGACCATATTATGAACTCCAGCTTTTCGTATCATTTGCTGAATTCTTTTGGGACAATATCTCTAGGCATCTCTGTAGGAAATATCTCTTTCATCTTCATCGAAATTTCAAAGCTCATTGATATTATTATGATACTCTCCAAATTTATAGAATAAGCTTCCCGGTCCACTACTAAGCTTCCCGGGGCTTCGTACATAAAACTAACAATACGAACCTAGGGGTCAGGTATCATAAAATGTTTTTAAGCTCTTCAACAAACTATGAATCTCACGGGATACGATTTCTCTAAAATTGTTGTGGAGGGATCATGTTCTTCCTCCGTACAAAAATCAAAAGTATTCTCCCTTGGCTTTTTTTGAATTCAAAAGCTTGTATATAAAATTTTGTGATATCTTCATCTTCCTCGTGAGATTTCAACTTCTTTGGTTTTTCTTTTTGTATATTCCCTGTGTTTACTTAATACAAGTTTATTGATCTAGTTAATGTGTTAACCCCTTTTTCTCATGTAGGAAAATTTTGTTTTCATTTCTCTCCCATTCTTTCAGTATTTCCTCCTTTGTTTTCTTCATTCCATCCATAGATGAGTAAAGGTTTACTTGAAAGTACTTGCATCGTGGTAGATGTTAACCAAAAAAATTGAGTTGCAGAAGATTTTTCGGTTTTACTTTATTTGAAATGAATCAGTATGTTGTTATGCACCCTTTTACCTCACTAATCATAAATTTTCATGGGATCATTTCGTGATTGCGAAGGGTGTTCTATCTCCAGAAGATTTCGGAACTCTCATCTTTCCATACATTCAGATATTTCATACATTGAATTGTGCATAGTTGATTATCAACAAGACCATTCTCATGGATAAAGAGTTCTCAAACATCTTTCAATGTTCTACCCAAGAGAGTGCTTTTTTGAATGAAGTGTCCTGCATCTTTTATTCTATGAAAAATTTATGCTAATCATTGTGTCATTTCTTCTCCAAATTTTTTTCATCCAGAAGAATCTTTTGATTGTCCTTTATAGTTTTTTGTCCTTTACGTAGATCGTTGGAATATATCTCCAGAGCCATTGACCACCATAAATAGTTTCATATCTGAACCTAGTGTCTGATCTTGAAAGGGGTCTATGAAGATTTGAGGGATATGAAATTTGAATTCTGAGGGAAGTTTTAGAGTGTGCGCAAGTCATGCGTTTTTTGATCTTTCTTCTATTTATTGAAGACCATAAGTTTATCTGAACAGGATCAATCTAGGATTCTCCTTATTATGAGATGCCCAGGATCACTTTCTTATTATGAGATGCCATCACTTTCTAGCCGTGACATATAAAGGGCGATTATGTTCTGTAGTCCCCAACATGAGATCTTCTTCAGAGAATGTTATAAACAGGTTCATTTCTGGCATGAAGAACTTTCGCTCAAACATCTTTCTGCGCGAAATATGCTTCATATTTCTCTGGATTTTTGAGAGAGCCTGTATCATCAAAGTTTCTCGAAGATCTTTTGACATCAGAAGAGCTTCATAGATGTTGAGAGCTGTGCTGGGATTTTTCTCAAATGGGAAATGATATTATATTCTATCCCTTTTATTTGTATCATATTTTTTCTTTATGATCTTTAGGGATTATTTCTTCGTTGACGACTATATCTTTTCCCTTGTCTTTGCTTGATAACCCCTTTTTTAGCGGCGGCGGCGGTGGCAGTACTTTACCACTTCTTAACTGTACTTGAGCCACTTTGTTTGATTCAATATCATCTGATGTAGTTTTTGTTGAATGAATGTTCAGAGTCTTCATTTAGCTTCACACGCTCCATTCGTGAAGCTATTTGCTGTTCTAATTCATCTTCACTTGGAAAACACAACTCTTCTTCTGAGTTATAGCCTGTCTGCAGTACCATCAGACATGATGCAAATGTCATTTTATCAGTTTCTTTTGTATGAGACATTGCTATATGACCCCTATCATGATCTTTTATAAAATCTCTTTGGGCTGCATTCAATGTCGTTGAGATGACTCGACATGTTTCAACATGGAGTGAATCTTCATCTTCTTGTTCATCATCTTCCACTTCTGATTGGTCTATTTGAAGCTTAGACATAAAGTCTGCAAGTGTTATTGGCCGCCTTGATGGTTGGTGATAATCCTCCAAATTATTGATGATCTTTTGAAGTGCAGACCTCTTCTTCTTCTGTTTGTTATGCTTGTTAGAGTTACTGGACTTCTTGGAGGATTCTTTATAGAATCTTTTCGTATTAGGACGTCTCCGAGTTAATGACCTGGAAGTGGATGCACCTGAATTTGGATTTCCTTTTAATTCAAGCACTGGTTCTGTAGAGGATTTCCATTTGATGCTAGGAACTCCTTCCAATTGTTTGATCATCTTTATTGTCTTCTTGGAGATTACGGTTTGCCATTCATCTTTTTCTGGCATCATTTTCTCCTTCTCCTAGGGTATAGGAGAAGATACAATCACCTTCACAGACTCCTTTTTTGGGTGAACTAAAACGCTATTCGATAGCGTGAATTCACCATTTTTGTACTTTCTTTCAAGCCAGTCTTTGAAGACATAGCAATCTTCAATAGGGTGACTGATAACTCGGTGATACGGGCAATAACTTGGATCATCTTTTTGATCAGCTTCTTCGGGTCTTTTACACTCCGGTAATTCAAGACCAGCATTAAGCGCTTGTTTGAATAGCTTTGCCACACTTTCCCTTTTAAAAGAATATTCTCTATTCATTTTCTCTTTAAGGGATGTGATTCGATCACCAGTTCTTGGCTTCGAACGTTCTCCTCCGTTACGAAAATTCTGAGACTTATCATTTCCTCCCAATATTAGTTTTGGCTGGGGTTTGGTGTACTGCTTTCCTTTATCATCTTTAGGAGTATATTGTTTTTCTTTGTCAATCCTTAAAGATGATGTAGAATAGATTTCATCTCTTCTATTGTCCGCAGCTTTATTCTTTCGGGGTCTATCTGAATAATATTCAGACTTAGACAAGTTTAACTTTTCAAATTTAGCTACTCTGTCCAGTAGCTCTTGATAAGTGCTGATGGATGCCATGCATAAAAATGGCAACATCTTATCATCGATGTTTCCCATCAGTAGTTGAACGGCGTGCTCCTCTTCCAACTGTTGTTCGCATTTCATACTTATGTTGCGCCAGCGGGTGATGTATTTTGTCACCGACTCACCCTTTTTTCGTTTCTCTAAGGCAAGATCAGCAATAGTAGTCTTTTCGGTAGCACTGGCGAACCTTTTCACGAACATATTTTCTAGTTCTGCAAATGCCTTAACCGAATCATTAGGGAGCTCGGTGTACCATTCAAAAGCAGTCGCAGTCAAACTGCTAATAAATTGGCGGAAGAGTAAAGCATCCACGCCTCCAGTATTTCCACATGTTGCTTTAAATTGGGCCAAGTGTTGTTTAGGATTGCCAGTACCATTGAAAGTATTGAATTTAGGCATTGAATAACCCTTAGGGTAGGGCACTTGATCGTACTCAGCCGGATACGGGCGACCCTTGCTTACAAATTTCTCTATATGCTCTGAGGCAATGACAGCTTTAATCTTTTCGTTGATGATTGATTCTAGCTTTGGAGTCATCATCGGCTCAGATGCACTTGCAATATTTTGATGAGTTTGTAGATTAATAGGTTGATCAGCCTCATTTTCTTCTTGATTTATGGTTCGTATTCTGGACACCTGGGGTATTGGATCGGTTGGCATATTAGTAGGAATATTACTTGATATCTGCTGATTAACTGGTTGATTTTGACGATCAACTGGCTGAGCAAGTGCAGGAGTAGTAAGGACGTTCTTTTGCATTAACTGCATCATCGCAGTCATCTGTGCCATCATTTCTGTCATCTTGCTATTCAGCTCTGATATCTCCTTATCTTTTTCCTTCATTTGATGTTTCAAACGCCTTTGTGCTTGTGCCAATGTTTCAGCAAGTACTTCTTCATGATCATCATTTTGTCCATCATCTGAAGGGACTTCTTCTTCTTCTAACTGCTCGTACTGAACTTGATCTTCTTGAGAGGTTGTTTTAGAAGAAGTGGGCACTGTTTCATTGCGTCGTCTATAGCCACGTGTTTGATGTGGCTCATCACCATATCCCACCATGTAGACCACCTCAACCTCCATAGTGTCTTTATCATCATCTTTTTCTTGTACAGAAATCTCAGAGCGACGTTTCCAATAGATTTCTGGCTCTTCATGTGGTACATGAACTTCTTCGATTGGAGGGATGCGGTCAAAATTAACCTTTCTTTGAGAGGATGAGGTTGGTTGGCAATATGATTCCTTGGAAGATTTTTCAAGGTGTCGACTATTGCGAATGTCAGTAACAGGCACCTTTTCCTTAGGTACCCATTGTTGACGATTTTTATGAAAGGCAGATCTCTGGGAAGCTGCACCAGATGTCACGCCCATATTAGTTATTTTTTATTTTCTTTCTTCTCTGCGAGGCTTTGGCCTCCAGATTTCTTTTTCTTTGCGCTGGGACCTTTCGACGACGGATCCCTGAACCTGAAGTTCAGGTGTCACGCCCCGATGCTCACCACGCGGAGTATATTTTATTTTTCTTCTCTCCGCTGCAATAGACATACGTTCTCTCGGCGGAGTTCTTGTAGCTTCAATTATTAAGGGCTGATGATATCTCTTCTTCTGCAGTCCTTTCTCTTTCACAGTCTTTAGAACTCGATATACTCGAGCTGAGAGAGTCGCGGGCTCTTTCTTCCTTGGAGGGATTGGGGCTTCAGGCCGTTGATCCCAAAAAGATTGTTTTAGCTCCCCATTAGAGCTGTTTCTTTTAACCCATTTCAAATTTGCAAACCCATTCCGGGTTGGAATGGTAGCTTCAGGCTCTTGGGCTGGTAGGTTGGATGGATGAGTTGGCACCAGTTGCTGCTGAGCTCGGAGTTCAGCATTCTTCTTCCTTATCTGCCTCCTTGTGAGCCTTCCTCCAGATGAGGAGGCTTCAGCATCGTCCTTCCCAGGTGCAGATAACCCGGTCGGCAGAGTGATACCCCTGGCAGGTATCACAGATATTCTTCCTCCAACTACGACTCTCTCAGTGGCTGAGGCCTTTGGCTGTGATAACCTTTCGAATACTAAGATCCTATTTTGTTGAACTGCCTTTAGAGTAGCAGCTCTTGCAGTTTCTGGTTGTTGCACGGAATAAGCACGTCGTGCACAAGTATCAGCAGAATTAGGCCTCGCAAGATGGCCTTGAACAGTCAAGCCGTGAATAGGTACGGCAGCAGCCTTTGCAGTAGCTGCAGAAAACTCTAAGCTACCAAATCGGATGGTGGCTTCAGAGTCTCCAGTGTTGATGACGGCGTTAGCTAGTTGAATGCTAGCACCTCGTCCCAGTTGGACGGTAAAGGGTGTATTCTGTAGTTCCATTCTGCACAAATGAAAGGAAAGGGTTAGTATTCAGAAGTTGATACATCACCCACACTTTCAAAGTGCAGAGACTAGACAGAATAAAAATATATGTATAAAATCGTATTTGATTACATATTTTTAAACCCTAAATTTAATGAACTTATTAGAATTTTATTGCTATTATATTTTGTATATAACTAGCCAAAGATGGAAAGAGAAACCATCCCCAGCGGAGTCGTCAGAAATCTGTGGGCTCCGAAAAATTCCAATTTTTGGGAGGATGTTCCCGAGGGAATTTTCAGAAGGCAGATTGGGTTTTAGATAAGACACTACCCAGAGATTTCGCCCTCATTTGGTGAGGACTTTTTGATCTGAGTTCTGGTTTCCTATAGGCGCAAGCCCCTATAGTTAATTACCCCTCCCAATAATAGGAGAGAACTTTCGATTAAGGCTAGTCGTTAAGGATGTCACATAGGTTATGAACCTATCGTATAATAGCAATAGTTTAGGGTTTTGAATCTTGAATTTGGATTTGAATTTTGAAATTTGGAATTTGAAGTTTATCACCATAAACTTAAAACTGGTGGTGGGGGGAATGAAGACGAGCCCGATCAAGATCCCATGGTTCCGTCGTCCCGCGCTGTCATGATCCCTGGTCTACTTAGTCAGAGGAGGTAGTCGACCCAACCTGACAGAAGACATCTTGTCGACAGCCATGGGTTGCTTCGTCCAAGAATACCTTGTAGACCTGGGTTGGTATTTATCTAAGGGGATATATCTGAATCCACCTTAGCTAACAGAGGGCTTTATGCCTATTAGATATACCCTATGATCCATCGCTCAAGGGTTTGACGCCTTTAGGGAACATACGGGCTTTGGTCGTGATCGTAATATAATGGTGCCATTTTGCGGCGAAACCACCCGATCAGAGGGCACGTGCCACGTCCCTTTTGGCAAGAGACTATTTGAGGATGAATCGTAGTGATACACCCGACATGCATTCACTCTTTGTGAGCTGAGGTTAATTTCAAATTTATCACCCCGACAAACGATTGTGGGAGGTGAATGATTTTTTTTTGTTTTAAATTTTTAGGTGATATATTTCATTTCAAGAATTTGGATTTTTGTTGAATTTGAGATTTAAGATTTGAGATTTGACCCCTCCGGTTGAGATTTCCAGTCAACGCGGCCATCATCGGGGTAAGTTGTTATTTGATTTGAGATTTGACCCCTCCGGTTGAGATTTTCTGTCAACGCGGCCATCATCGGGGTGAGTTGTTATTTGATTTGAGATTTGACCCCTCCGGTTGAGATTTTCTGTCAACGCGGCCATCATCGGGGTAAGTTAAGGTTGCTTGTATTTTCGTAGGATTTTGGGAGACATTTTACAATTCAAGTCATGTCGACTCCAGTCCTTCCGAGGAGGAGAATGAAACTTGAATATTTAACCCGCGCAGCATTCTCGGATCGTTGAATTTGAGATTTAGATGTGACAATTGGAGCACATGCGGGTTGTAGTATTTGACCCTGCGCAGCATTCTTGATGATTTGAGTTTGTAACTTTAATAGTTCTGTCGGAGCACATGCAGGGAGATATATTTAATTTAGAGGATCATATAAAGGGCATTTTAAAATATTTAAATATGATCCATCTATGCAAATGATTTTATTTGAAAATGACCCGGGATTTTATTTAAGGGCCTACGAACGCCTTCTGTCCGCTTGCATACATGTTGCGGATCCGGTGGCGTTGGGCTTTCTAGACTTCAATTATTGCATTTAGTTTGTTTAAACTCCTCTAAATGTCACTTAGCACAACTCGTAGAGGATGTAGCATTTGACCCTGCTCAATCCCCACAACTCGTAGAGAGTTATCTTACTCGCTAGAAGCTCTCATATTCTCTCACATAGATGGTCTAATTTGTTCAATATAAACTTCTTGTCTTTGTTTGTAGGCTAGTTATTGTAGGCACTACGAATTCCCTATTCCTTCTCAGAGGTGAATTGTAGCATTTCATGTCTTTTGTTGCAACAACAACTAGTAGATATGAGCATTGACTTGTAGGAGTTAACAATGTTGACTTGAGGGCATCTTTGCAACCGTCGTATATCACACAGTATATGTTTACTTGTGTTTGTTTGATATTTTGTGTGTATATATTGCACTAGGTTTATACATATTTGTAGATATCACTAGTGTTATCGTCGATCGGAGATTTGCATTTCAAAGTATTTCCTCAATTGTTATTTAAGGACATATCATGTTCAATGTTGAAAGAGATCTATCAATATCCAAAGAACTCCCACACTATGGCTTTATAGTCAAATTATTCTCCCAAAAGAAGCTTTTGTTGTCTTTTAAGTTTGTATTCACTTAGATTTGAATTTATTAGAAATCAATTGAATCAAGTTCACATGTCCCGAATTGATCTTTGAATTCGATCAAGTTCATTGTTCTACTCATTCGAATTCAAGTGTTAGTCTCGTTCGAGTTTGAGTTTAAATTTAAGTCTAATATTATTTGATCGAATTTAATTTAAAATTGATTTATGTTTGAATTTTGTTCAAATTAATTTCCAATTTTCTATCCAAGTCCTTTGTTGTTCACTGAAAATTTCGGCAGCCTCCCGGCGTCGCCTCCCCACCGAGGGAGAAATCGGGACGGCACTGCCGTAGTTCTTCCTACCCGGACCTAAGGTCGACGGCGTAGGGGCTTTGAATTTAAACCATCCCACCATGATCTAAGATCGACTGCGTGAGGTCTTCAATTTGGAACCATCCCGACCGGATCTAAGATGCGACGACCGAGGTCTTCAAATTTTAAAACCATCCCGGTCGGACCTAAGGTACGACGGCCGGGGTCTTTGACACCTGTTAAAAATCATTTTATTTCTCTCAATCTCTCTCTTTCTTTCTTTCTTATTATATATTTTTTTTATTATATATATATATATATATATATATATATATATATATATATATATATATATATATATATATATCTTATATCATATATCTTATATAATATATATCTTATATAATATATATCTTATGTAATATATATATTATATATTACATATAACAGAGAGAAAGGGAGAAAGCTCGGGCTCGGGCAGAACCCGATCGGAGACAGGGAGGCGGGATCGGAAGCACGCACGGCGGAAGCGGAGGCGGAGGCTGGTCTGGCCGGAGGCAGGCGGGTCCGACGGCGAGTCCTTGGTCGACGGCGGAGGCAGCAAGTGGTCCGGCGAGCAGAAGGTCGGATTGATTAGGGCACGTCGGAGCAGGAGGTTGGAGATCGGCGTCCAGTCCGAAGTTCGACGGAGCCGAGAGGTAAGTTCCGAAGTTCCTCTTTCGTTCCTTGCTTGCGATCTTCCTCGGTTTTGATTTTCAGAGCGTGTGAGTGCGTGTAGCGTCCGAATGAGAGGGAGCGTTGTTTTATTTCGTGAGAGAGGCGGTGGTTGAATCGTCGTGAGGTGGGACCGGCAGAGGCGGTTGCGTCGTTCCGTTTAGGTATGTCGGTGGAACGGTTACAGTCAACACTCGAACTCTTCTTCATGAAGCCAACCTTCCCCATCTCTTTTGGGCTGAAGCTTTATCAACTGCTAATTATCTTATTAATCGTCTTCCTACTAAAGCTTGTAATCTTACCATTCCCTATCAAACTATTTATGGAACGTTACCCGATTACGAACACCTACGTACCTTTGGCTGCTTATGCTATCCCTGGCTACATCCTCTCACCACAAACAAACTTCAACCTCGCTCTCAAGACTGTGTATTTCTCGGCTATTCCTCTTCTCAAAAAGGTTATAGATGCTATAATCTACAAACTCGAAAAATACACATTTCAAGACATGTTATCTTTCATGAAACTCATTTTCCCTATCACAACTTGTCTCCACCTCCTCCAATATCCTCACCTCCTCCTATCTCATCTCCTCTGATGCTTATTCCTACCTCCACACTTAAGCCCATATATCCCACTCTCAGTCCAACTCACTCGTCCTCCTCTTTTCCCTACTCACACATCCACTGAATCTTCACTCAATTCTCCCACTATCTCAAACATCTTCTGTTACTCCTCTCTCTCTCTCCTACTCCTCCGCCTCCTCAACATCAAATGCAAACGAGATTTAAAACAGGAAATCTTAAACCAAAAACAATATTTGATCTCTCGGCTGTCACAACATCCAATTCAACTCCTACATCATATACTCAAGCTAACAAATTCCCTCAGTGGCGTGAGGCCATGTCCAAAGAATTTCTTGCTCTTCAAAAACAATCCACTTGGTCTCTCACACCACCACCATATAATCTTCCCGTAATTGGATGCAAATGGCTGTTTAAAACTAAACTTTCATCTGATGGACAGTCTCCAACCCATAAAGCCCGCTTAGTGGCTCAAGGCTTTGCACAAGAGTATGGAATTAACTTTAAAGAAACATTTAGCCCTGTGGCTAAAATGCCCACTGTCCGTATCCTTCTTCTTATAGCTCTGCATAAAGGCTGGCCTGTTTTGCAATTCGACATTGCTAATGCCTTTTTACATGGTGAATTACCGGACACCGTGTATATGAAGCAACCTCAAGGCTTTGTTGATGAACAATTCCCTCACTATGTGTGCAAATTGAACAAGTCATTATATGGACTTAAACAGGCTCCACGACAGTGGTTTGATAAGTTAACCACCTCTCTTAAAGAATTTGGTTTCAGCATTAGCAAATCTGATCCATCTCTTCTTATTCTCAACCGGGCTCATGTCTCCCTTTACTTCCTAATTTATGTTGACGATTTACTTCTTACCGGTAATGATCAAGCTCTTATGCAGTCACTTGTTCAGAAATTACACACAGATTTCTCTCTCAAGGAGCTTGGGTCCATCTCCAATTTTCTAGGAGTTCAAGTGCAGCAAACAAATTCTGGTCTCTTTCTACATCAGACCAAATATGCTGAGACATTACTTGCTAAATTCGGCTTTTCAGATTGCCGTCCTGTCTCTACTCCTCTGGCTATAAAACCACCAGCTTGCACTGATGCAAACTTGCCATTCGCTGATCCTACACTATATCGCCAACTTGCTGGATCGCTTATGTACCTTACAATTACTCGTCCAGATTTAGCGTTTGCAACAAACCATATTTGCCAATCAATGCATCACCCAACCAATCAACATTTTCAGTCTCTCAAACGACTCCTTCGTTACATTAAAGGGACTATAAACTTCGGTATTACCTTTCTTCCTGGTGACTTACAGCTCCGCACATTTGTTGACTCGGATTGGGCTGCGGACAGATCGGATCGGAAGTCCGTCACTGGTTTTTGCTCCTACTTGGGTCCAAATCTTATTTCGTGGCAAGTTAAGAAACAAGCCACTGTTGCTAAATCCTCTACGGAGGCTGAATACCGGGCACTTTCAACCGCTACATCTGATGTCCTCTGGTTACGACGTCTTATACAAGAATTCCATGCTCTTCAATCCGATCCTACCCCAATATACTGTGATAACACATCTACTATTGCTCTAGCACACAACCCTGTTTTCCATGCTCGGACCAAGCACATTGAGCTTGATTATCATTTCATCAGTGAACTCATTCGAGCAGCTGCAATCTCAGTTTTACATATCAGTTCACTTGATCAACCGGCAGACATACTTACCAAACCTCTTCCAACCTCTCGGTTCAAACAGCTGCGACTCAAGTTGACAGTCCAATCCTTGGACACTCAACTTGCGGGGGGATGTTAGCACTCTCCGTTGCTCCCCACTAACATCTGATTCCGTGGACCACCTACAGCGATTCACTGCTCTGCTAATATCCTCCTTTTTCAGTCTATGTCCAACGGCTGCTCATTATTGTGTTCCCTACTTTATCTATATATACTGGATACCATTGTATGAAGAACTCATGAAAACAGAATGCTACAGTAACTTTACATTACTCTGTTTTCTTCTATATTCCACTTCGTCTTCTCTGCTGCTTGCTTCTCTTCTTTTCACTTGCAGGTTCTCACCGACAGCAAGTTCTTTTACATTTCAATGATATGATGGAACCCTCATTACTTTCTTGAAGAGTTTGCATTGATTTGGTATTTTAAGGCTACGTTAAGGACGGCTTTCTTAGTATATTTAAAGTAGTTTTTTAATATAAAAATTTATTTTAATAAACATTAAAAAAACACTCTCAAACAAAGCCTAAATTTATTACAAATTGATTAAAAAAAATTTATCTTGAAGGGAATTCTTGGATCTAGGTTATGTCAAATTTGTGCTTGCTTTCATTATTATGAATTAAATAATAATAATAATAACAATAATGAATTAACAAAAAATAAATAAAAATTATTTTCAAGATATTGAAATAAATAATAATGAGGACCTTTAAAATCCTTAAAATTATTTTGAGATGAGTGTAATTTTAATTATTTATATATTACACTAATTTCAAATCAAATTCAAAATTTCTAATGTTCATCTTTATTTTTTTTTTTTTCAGTCTCCACACCCTCATATTTTTTAATTTATAATTCAAAACTCAAAATTTTCAAAAAATAAACATTCACTAGAAAATGAAAGAACAGTTATACTTAGCTTAAAAAGATTCAATACTCTCCTAATTTTTTTAAGGAATAATGAACAATAAATCACAAAATACATGGCTCAAATCAATAACATAAAAACATAAGAAAAAAAATTATGTCAATAATTTCTAATACAAATTGTATTAGGATGAACTTAAAAATTATTAAATTTACTTTAAGATTAGTGCTATAACATAAATAGTTTGTTTAAGCATAAATCTCTAAACAAATCAAATGATTTTTTAAGCTCATCCTCATACAATTTACATAAAGATATCTCGACATAATTTTTTCAAAAAACAACTCTTTTCAATCTCTACGCTACAAATCCTCTCACGATGCTCTCAAAATGGAGAAATTATTCTGTGAATAGACCGGATGCAAAACGTCGTCAGGAGACCAACCAGAATATACCACGTCAGTAGTATCGAGCTGCGGTACCGAGCAAGGATGAAGGATCGCATTCTAGTTGGTGTCCGTACAGAATAATTAATCATCAAAATGAAATGAGAATTCAAAAATGGTTAACAATAATCACAAAACAGTCAAGCTATTGCCATTTTTTCTTGAGAACCCTGCCCTCTTCCTTTCAGGTGAAAGGCCCTCATCCATTGCTTTTCTTTTGGTGCTATTCAGATTTCTACTAGCATTTGTAGTTACTATATCCCTGGAGCCACTGCTACTGAGATCATCATTACTGTTGTTCTTTCCCTGTTGCTCTTTACATTTTCCTTTCAGTATATGAGGTCTGAGCTTATTCATATCTGATAACTTTACTGGTTTGAGTAAGAATTCTTCAGCTCCATCTTCCAAGCATCTGTGATCATTACCCAACAAAAATAAAAAACAAAAAACAATCGATTTTGGAATCTAATGATATAACTTTCTTTCATCCAATCAAGTCAGAATAAAATCTAACAAGAATAAGAAAAAAAAGATTTTGGGATGTTTCACAGATATGGTAAAAGAACATGACTTTTCCTTTATTCCAATTCCTATATCTAATCAGAGCTCGCAGCCAAAGTAAATAATGTGGCCACAAAAGGCAAAGCACCCATCCAGTAGTATAGCTTAATGGAGATTAGATTATTGATTCTAAGGATCAAGTAATTAATCATGTATAATTAAAGCATGATTAGGCAAATCATTCTATAGTTAGAAGGTAATCAAGAAGTAGGATTGATTCATTTCTCATATGAGAAAGAATGAGTCTCAAAGGCCATAGATTCATTTTGAGATGATTAGAATATAATCAATTAAAATTTATATTACACTTATCCCAAAGCAAATTCATTTGCTTTTGAACTCCTTTCTAATAGAAAATTTTATCAGAATATTCTTCTTATTTTTTGTCTTTCCCTCAAAATATTGTGAAATTATTAGGTGCAGTCACGAGATGCCGTCTGGAGGCAAATTAGGATGCGTCACATCACTTTTTTGTTGTGTACTGGTATTGTGTATCATTGTGTACCGAGTGGCGTGGCGCATCTTGATTTGCCTCCGGACGGTCCACTGACCGCTCGTAATAATTTCTCCAAAATATTTTGTTTCTATATTACTTTTACAGTACTTCAGCAAAACTTAATCAATAGATGCATGGAAACACTTTTTTTTTTTAAACAAAAGGAAGATACCTGGTATAATAAGACATCTTTTCAAATTGCAAGACAGCTAATAATGTTTTGCAAGACATTTTTTCTTGTTTGATAATCATCAACAAGCACGTTCTAAGAGATGAATTTCCAGTGCAAAGTGTCAAGAACTTTCTTTCAGTGTAAGAAGATTTGCCTTACATCCTCAAAAACTTTTCCAAATGCAATTTATTATGATTTATTTACCTCTAAACACCAAAGTACATCTTCTACTAGGAAGATAAACAACTCCGACTTAGCTTGGGACGGCTTTTCTTTTGCTTCTTAAAGTGACTTTTTAGTACAAAATTTAAAATATTTATACTAGAAAACAACTTTAAGAAGCAGTAAAAAAGCCGTCCCAAATGAGTTACCCTACGATTCAAGAATCTATGATGAAATTATTCAAGCTGAGAGGAATGTTGGATGTTCTTTACCTGTTAATCCTGGCAGGAACATTCTCAGATGACATGATGACAACCGGTATGTTCTTCAAAGCTGATGACTCCTGAACCATTCAACTCCATTAGCCTCAAAAACCAAATAACAATCAAAATAATTTTTAGCATAAAGGGCTGTTTGGTATCCAATTTTAGGCAGGATTTAAGCAAGATTTAGCTTAATTTCTGTAAAAAAAAACATAATTTTTTAACTTTAAATCCTGCTGTTATTATATTTCTCATTCATGGGATTTAAAGGATTAAGGATTTATCAATGTCACAAATCTTAAAATCCTGAAACAAATGAAATACCAAACAAATTTCAAATCTTAATCCTCTTAAGATTTACCGAATCCCTCATGGCTTGAATCCTACGCAAGCAAACAACCACTGAAGGGTCAAAATTAAAAATAAACTCACCTTTATTTTCTTCAGCAGATCATAGCCAGTCATTTCAGGCATACAGTAGTCTGTAATCACCATATTCACTTCAGCCTCCTAAGAAACAAAAACTTATCAAACCCTACACAAATCTCCCAAAATCGAACAGAAAGAGATAGAGATGGTAAGAGGCTTACTAGCTGTTCAGAAGAAGAGGAAGCTGCGCTTCCATGATCCTCCCCCAAACCCAGAAACTTCAGAGCCTTACTTCCAGAATCAACTGTGGTCACTATAATTGAAAACGGCAAAGAAACAAGAAAGCTTAAGAGGGAAAAAAAGGGAAATAGTACATAGAAATAAACCAATTTCGACGCCATTCTGGAGGAATACCTAGAAAAGATGAGGTCTTGAGGAGCCTCTCAATCAGTTTTCTATCAATGAGGCTGTCATCCACAGCCAGGACATGGAACTGCGATTCTGCAGCTAATGCCATCACAAACCCAACCTCTATTCAGAAAATTATAGGAAACAAAGAAGAGTTTTTGGTGAATTCTCAGCTCTATACGTCTTCCACTCGCACTTCTTTTCTCACTCTTGGCTATGTAATCTCCAAGACAGAAGAACTAGTTCGTGGAAGGCGATAAATCCAAAGTACAAATCGGTCTACTTCCTCGAGAATTCGCTTGAAAAAACGTTTAAAATCAAGCTTCTTCCTGGAGAATTCCTAGGGATTTAAGCGACAAGCTGACAGACGAGCTTTCCGGCTTCCTTCTAATGATTTCGGTTAGCCAAAGGCTTTTGTTTTTTTATGCCATGACTTATAGCGGTAAGACGACTCGCCGGACTATTTTAAGTTGTAAGTTGGCTAGCGATCGGCGACGGGTAGTGGTGACGTGGAGTCCGCTGGGATAGCTTATGAGTGACGATTAGTTAAATTAGTTGGCACTAAATAGATAAACGCAGAATATGTGTAAAATTAAATTTTATACATATAAACTTTGTTTGACCCTCATTAACGAGCTATTAAACTCAACCGGAGACTCATGATTAATTATTCTATGCAGACTCGAGCGCCGTCCGGAGACTAATCAGAATGCACCGCATCATCCATGCGCTGGTACCGCTGACATGACGCATTTTTATTGGTCTACGGACAACGTTCAATCTCTGCACAGAATAATATTAAGTTCCATTCATATTCCTAGTAGGTATTAATATCTTTTCATATATATATATATATATATATATATATATATATATATATATGTTTTATCTAAAAAAGTCATAAGTTTTTTTTATAAGATTTTAGGTTAGAGCATCTCCAAAAATATCTCATGAACTCCTCTAAAGAGAGAGACTAAGACTTCGTTTGGGACGGCTTTCTTACTACTTCTTAAAATCATTTTTTAGTACAAAATTTTTTATTTTGTTCTAGAAAACTGCTTTAAGAAGCAGTAAAAAAATCGTCCCAAACGAAGCCTAAATGTTTGAATCTTGATTTGAAATAGTTTCAAACCAAAGTTCAGAATAGTTCCGAATTATATTTAAATAAGGTTCAAATTATTTTTGAAATTGAATTGGCTTTTGTGAGTGTGTTTGTTTATATTTTATTTTATTGTTTATAAATGTTGGTGGTTGGGGGGAGGCAAATTTGAAAGTTTTGCCCCCTCTTAAAAATTTTAATGTCATGTTGCCATAAACAATTTTAATATTTCAAGTGGGATTTACATATGTCACTCCTATATTTCATTCCTACCACCTTATAAACTTTAATATTTCATTCCTTGTAACCATATTTGATCATTGGATGATAGGCATAAAATATTAAATTTTTAAATGTTAGATATTTAAATAACATGATATAAATAGTATGTATGTAAATCCCCACTGAAATATTTATATGTCAATGTTATTAAACCTAACATTAATTTATATTTACCATTTTTATTATTTATTTTTAGAAACGGTTGCGTCCTGGAATATTCGCATCATTTGAGAAATATAAAGTTTAAAATCTTAGCTTTATACGAAAATACAGCACACAATCAGACAAAAGAGACGATGTAGTGTTCATAAAAGACACCAGAGTTTTTACATTGAAACTCCTGAAAAGAGGGAAAATCACAAGGCATGTCCCAGTTTGAATGAATCTACTATTATTTGCATTCTATTACAAATGAGGCCCTTCCTTGGGAGCCGTTACTACGTCCTCCGACCGGATGCAGAGGAACATCCGGTCAACCGAACCAAATAAAAGCGCCTTCCTTGGGGGGGAAGGCCTTGACTTGATATTAAAAATAAACATCATATAGAGTACATTACATAGTGGGAATTGAAAGAATCAATATTGACATATTTTTTTGGTTAGCATGACTATAGTCGGCAGGCTATGGAGGTTAAAAAGACTGTATTCGGGTGACAGTGGTCAGAAAGACCGTACTTAGTGGACAACGGAGGTCGGAAAAATCATTGTTAGGCGATAGAGGTCAAAAAGACCGTAGTCGGCGGGCGACAAAGGTCAAAAAGACCATTATCTAACAACAAAGGTCGAAAGGGTCATAATCGGAAGGCGACGGGAGAACGGAAAGACTGTAGTCTAGCGACGGAGGTCGGAAGAACTGTAGTCGGAAAACGACGATGGTAAGAAAGACCATTGTTTGGCAACAGAGATTGGAAGGTTCGTAATTGACGGACAACGAAGGTCGGAAAGATCACAATATGGCAACGGAGGTCAAAAGGATAGTAGTCGGCGGGCGACGGAGGTCGGAAACACTGTAGTCTAGCGATTAAGGGTAGAAGAACTATGGTCTACGGGCAACAGTGGTCAAAAAGACAATTTTCTAGTGACGGAGGTCGATAGGACCGTGACCGATGGGCGACGGGGGTGGGAAAGACCGTAGTCTGTCGTCTGAGATCGGAAGGACCGTAGTCGATGGACGATTGTGGTCAGAATGACCATAACCTGACGACAGAAGTCAGAAGGACTGTAGTCGGCTGGCAACAATGATCAGAAAGATTATTGTCTAGCGAAGGAGGTCAGGAGGATTGTAATCTAGTGACGGAGGTTGGAAGGAGCATTGTCTGGAGATGAAGGCCCTGAAGACCTTAGTCAACGAGCGACAGAGGTCGAAAAGATCGTAGTCTGGGGATGGAGGTTGGAAGGACCGTAGTAAGCTAGCTATAGTGGTCAAAAAGACTGTAGTCTAGCGACGGAGCTCGGAAAGACCATTGTCTGGAGATGATTGGCGGGGGGAAATCTAACATTAATCGGTGGACGAATGTAAGTCCAACAATAACTAAAAGCCAAGAAAAAGTCTGACGTCAGTTGGTGGTCAGACGGAAGTCCGACGTCAGTCGGTGGTCGGGCAGAAGTCCAGTGACGGTTAGTGGTCCGACAGTGGTGTTAAGGAGTTTGGTGGTAAGAGAACTCTAGTTTCTCTCTTTTCCTTCTTTCCTTACTTCCCTTACTTCCTTCTCATTTCCATAAGGAATGAGGGTTTATTAATAGTTTTCTAAGAGGGGCATGACTAGTAAATAAGGAGGAGATCAATTGCATATGTGTTTTGAATGGACGGCCGATATCGACTCATTTGATTATGGATCATTTAATCAGTATTTGTGTGCCTTAATGGTGCCAAAATTCAATGATCTTAGGCGCGTTGGATTCCTATCATCAAGCCGCTCGATTCGACTATAAGCATGTAACGTTTGGAAACCGTTTGTCTAATCTATAGTTTGAACCTTAAAAATTTTCTTTGAGTCTTTGATTTTGTCCCATTGGGACTCGGATTGAGTTGAATATGGTGTGGTTAGGTTCGTCGTTTAGAGACGTTCACTGCACCTATAAATTTGCTGAAATCGGAGTTCCCAACTTGATTTAATTTCAAAAGTTCCCAACTTGATTTTGTCTTGAGATTCGTGTTTAATCAATATAAATTTTTGATGATATATCATAAACATAGCACATAGTGCAAAAATATAATTCAAGTAGGACATAGATTTTTTTGTTTTATATTAAAAAAACATTCACAATATAATAATTTTTGGATTTTGTGGCCGGCAAAATTGTTAGCAAATATCTACGATCAAAAAATATGTTTTCGCAATATTCATAGACGACAGTAACAGTTCATGATATAACTATTGATGATCGATCATTTGCGGTTGCTAAGTTGTCATCAATAATTTATGTATGATCATTGATATATCATAAAAAAAAAATTATCTTGATGGGTACGAATCTCGAGGCAAAATCAGCCCGGAAACTTCAAAGTTAAATCCGGGATCATCTGAACTTTGATTTCAGCAAACTCACAGTCAAACTAAGCGTCTCGGAAATACAAACCCAACGACACAAAATTCGACTCAATCCGAGCCCAAATTAGTCCAAATCAAGGACCCGAAGCGCTGTTGGAAACTTCGTACCACAATTTGAGTTACCAAACGGTTTCCTAATTTGACGAGCTTATAGTCAAATCGAGCGGCTCGACGAGACGAATCCAACGAGCCCAATATCAAATTCCAAAGTCATTAAGACCTTCAAATGCTTGATAAACGATCCATGATAAACAATGCTTGATAAACGGTCCATGATAAATCACTCCATATTTGCCCATGTTCCCTCATCTATTTACGGGCCTTAGCCCGCAACATTTTTCTTTTTTTTTGTTACTTTCAAAATATATTTATACTAGAAAACTGCTTTCTATAGCAGCATAAAAAAATTATTTTTTTCATAACAATTTTACAAAGCAGTAATATAGTTATCCCAAACAAAGCCTACAACCTTAAAATCCTTAGTTGCCAACTTGCCATTTTATTTATGATCAAATAATTTTAAAAGGTGTTTAAATTATTTATGCTACAATTAAAAATAAATAGATAATTTTGATCTTATATATTTATTCTATGTGTGGAAATATTACCATTTTTTAAAAATAGATAGATATATCATAATATTAAAGGATAATATAAATATTGAGATAAATATTTTTATAAATTTAATTTGCTTTCAAAAATATATATTAAAATAATGTTTCTTGAAATTAGCTTGCCAAATGTTCTTAATCGTATAGTTGAAGCTAAAATATCAGAAAGAGCTTTTCAATATAAAAGAAATGGTAATTTATTCAGTATAGTTTATTTATTCATTTATTTTTATTGTTTTAATAGCTGTGATTGAAAATGTAAGTCCACAATATGGAAGAGGACTTCGGCAACTACCTTTATGTAAGTTAGGTTGAAAGAGCTAAAAATCTTTGTTAATTTAACAGTAATTTAATGGCATAGTGATAGAAATTTAGGTTTCATTTGAGATAGTTTTTATATTACTTTGTAAAGTAGTTTTTTAATACCAATTTTTTTAATTCAAAAATTATTTGTACTTGAAAGCTACTTAAAAAATAATGAAAAAATCATGGCTTTGCCAGTTCGATCGTGAACCGGTCCTAAGGCCGATTCAATCCTCTTAGGAAACCGGTCTAGCATCAAAGAAAACCGGTTTGAAACGCTGGTTGAACCAGCCGGCAGGCCGGGTTCTTAAGAGCCGCCCGATTTAATTATAATATATTTAAGAAATTTAATTTAATATAAAATATTTTTGAATATATTAATTAAACTTAAATATGATATGTAGTTTGAAACCCCGGTCGAACCATCGAATCGTTAACCTCTTCTTCTTCCGGTTCATTGACCAGTCCGATTTTCAAAGCCTTGGAAAAAACTGTTCCAAACAAAAGCTTAATTGATGGGCACGAATTTTGAGATGATGCTTAAATTAAAGGCTCATGCATTTCAATTCAGAATTAAGTGAAGTCTAATTCAACAAATTTATAGGGGAAATCAATGTGTCAACGAGGAGAAATTATTTTGTACGGACGCCGAACTTAGTACACCGTCTAGAGACTAACCAGAATGTGACACGTCAGCAGTATTGAGCGGAGGTGACATGGCGCATTCTAGTTGGTCTTTGGACGGTGTTCGACGTCCGCACAGAATAATTTGCCGTCAACGAGACGTTACAAACAACGGCACAACTAATAAAATCTGAGTCCAAATGAACACGAATGAAGCACTTGAAGCATATATAAACATTTATGAATATTAATTAAAGAAGTACACGATCTCGAATCTTGTGTGCTTATAGTCAAATTGAGCGGCCCAATGAGATGAATTTGACGAGCCCAAGTTCATTTGATTGTAAGGCATTCAAATGATAAATAAATGAGTTATGATTAAGGAGATCAATGTAAATCGTTCGACTGAGTGTTTTGTATTTTGGTCAAATTTATCTAAATGTCCTTCTCAAAAACTATAAATAGGATTTTTTTTTCTATGTGAACGAGGTTCGAGAGCTAAGAAAGATAAAGAATTTATTGCAAGTTTTAATAATCACTGTCGATGACCGCCATCAACAACCACCGCCATCATCATTGATACGTCATGCAAAAATTATCTTGATCGGGCACGAATCTTGACGCAAAAAGCTAGCTGTAAACTTCAAAAATTAAATCTGGGATCATCTGAACTCCGTTTTTAGCAAAATTACAGTCAAACTGAGCGTCTCAGAAATATGAACCCAATGACACCAAATTCAACCCAATCCAAGCCCAAATGGGTCCAAATCAAGGACTCGAAGCGCTATTGGAATGTTCAAACGATAATTTGAGTTACTAAATGGTCTCCGATTTTAACAACCTTATACTCGAATTGAGCGGCTCGACGAGAAGAATCCAACAAGCCCAAGATCGCCGAATTCCGACATCACTAAGATATTCAAATGTCCAACGAACGGTGCACAATTGAAGGGTTCAATATCGGTCGTCCATTCGACCACTCCCTATTCGCCCCTGATCTCACGTCTATTTACGAGCTATGCCACTCCATAAAATCTATAAATAGAGCCCTCATTTCTTATGAGAGGGGGCCGGAGTGAGAAGAAGCAAGAAGAAGAAGAGAAGAAGAAGAAGAGAAGGGGAAGGAGAATCAGCTCCTCCTCGACCACCGCCGGAGTTCTTCCCGCCGCTCAAACACGTCGGGATTTTTCCGTATATTCGAGAGAACGCCAGAATTCTTCCCAACTTCCATGGGATGCGGAAATTCTTCTCAATTAACGATAGAGTTCCCTCCTGACGCTGAAACTTCGCCCAAGTGATGCGGGAGTTCTCCTCGTCTACCAACAGACGTCGGACTTCTACCCGACTGGCCTTCACTCTTCGCCAAGTTTCTACTCTTCGCCAAATTTCTACCCGACTACGGTCCTCCCGACCAAACGAACATGTCAATAATGATTCTTTGTATTCACATCATGTAATGTACTCTATAAAATGTACATCAAGCTAAGGCATTCTCCCAAGGAAGGGCCTCATTTGTAATCGACTGCAATACTAGTAGATTCATTCAAACTGGGCTAGGCCCCGTGGTTTTTCTCCCTTTTCAGGGGTTTTCCACGTAAAAATCTTGGTGTCTCATAAATGCTAGACCCTTTCTGTTATCTGATTGCGTGCCAGATTTTCGTACAACGCTAAGACGATAAACTTTATATTTCTCTACCGCCGCGAATACTCCTGGACGCAACAATCATCAAACTTACGATCACTTGGCCATTAACTTTTAGCCCATTTGTTAGACTTTAATTATCTACTTGTGGATATCCGATTTCTATAATTCCTACAATAAAAAACAGACAACTCTTCTGAACTACGAATAATTCCCTCCTTCAATTGTAAAGAAGAGAAAATTTTTATATAATAGCGAATTATTGTAACTGGGCCAAATGTCATAATTTTGTCTCGTTAAGCATTTTCACTTAAAAAAGTTATATTATCTTATAATTTTTATGAGATATAAAATATATTCTGCCTCAAAATTAGTAACCCTAAACAAATATAATTAAAATTTGAATTTCGTTAAACATAAAAAAAAAAATCGTTAAACATAATATTCGATTCTCCACTGAATAATCTGCCTCTCATCATTCCCACGCAGCATAAACGCGCCAAACCAACGTCATTGAATACTTAAACCATTCAATATCAGAAAGGCAACGCATGATCTTCATATTTATCTCCATTTTTTTATTTAAAAAAATAATTAATCAAAATAAATATTCACAAAGTCAACCGCATATTACAGAAGATCAAAATCATATAAGGGCATCTCCAACCGAAAAACTTATTTTCCACTCCAAAATGCATGCAGTAACACTCCAAATCTCCAACCGAACTCCATTTCATAGTATATATATATATATATATATTAGGTATGTTCTTTCTCCAATAAAAAAAATGTCGTTCGTGAACAGATTGGCACCCCAGTGTTCACGTAGCGAGAATGGCGTAGCTTTTCATGTTCAGATGGAGCAGCTCGCAGACATCAAACGATGGTGTAGCATCCGGTTGGAGATGGACTAGACCATCTATAATTGTGATTGATTTGTAGGTCATCTTCTTCTGACTTTTGAAATTTATTAGGGCATCTCCAGCCGAAAAACTCATTTTCCACTCCAAAATACAATAACACTCCAAATGCAATAGCTCATCTCTAATTGAACTTTATTTTATAACATTAAAAAAAAAAAAAAAAAAGCGGATATATTCTTCGTCCAACAGGAAAAAAAATGACGTTTGTGAATATTGCGACGCAAATATTGGAATCATGCTATTCACATTGCGAGAATAGCACAGGCTTTCGCATTCGGATTGAAGAGCTCATGTACGACAAATGTTGGTTTAGGGTTCTGGAGATCGAACAATTATTAGGTCAGGTGACTTGACGTAGCTCTACGTTCGGACGCCAATAACATGTCACCACGTGGTCTTACTCAATACCGCGCGGCCCGACGACTTGACCCGGGATTGCTATGTTCACGTATTGCTCGGTATTGCTCTAGGTATTGTTCGGTATTGCTAGGTATTGCTCGGTATTGCTCTAGGTATTGTTCGGCATTGCTAGGTATTGCTCGGTATTGCTAGGTATTGCTTGAAAATAATGAAAAATATCGCTCTGTGAAGACCAATACTGAGCAATACCGAACATTCGAACAATACCGAGAAAAACTCGATATTTTTCGGTATTGGTCTTCACAGAATGGTATTTCTCGTTATTGCCGAGCAATCAACCAATACCGAGCAAATACCGAGCAATATCTAGCAACACACGAACATAGCAATCCCGTCTCCGTTCCGAGTCGAGTTGTCGGGCCGCACGGTAAATAGTGAGAACACGTGGTACTATTTTATTGACGTCCGAACGTAGAGCTACATCAGGTGACCGGTCCAAATAAAAGTTCCTGGAGATGACCTTATTTAAAATTTATTTTTTGATCCGTTGAATTCGTTTCTCTGGCCATTCTTGCGTACGTAGCAGAAATGCAAAAACCTCCGTCATTAATTTTTTTATTCAGTTAATTTTAATCAGTCAACGCATAATATTTAAATATTATCTTAATTATTTGTATTATAAATATTAATTAAGATAAACATGTCGATCAAAGTCAACCGCATATTGTACAATATCAAATCCAATTTTATGTAATTACAAATGAATAATATAAACATATTTTATATATTTAAGTGCATGTCATTATTTAAAAATATGCTTAGTGTGCTTGTAACCATTTTTATTTTTATTTTATAAAAACAAATTAAGTCTTTTTTTTAAATAATAAAAATAGTGTTGAGATATTTTGAGTATTTTTAAAAATAACTATCATTGTTAGCCCTGCTACTATCGATCATTATTGACGAGTGTCGTGCTTGTCGCCTGTCGGTGATGGTTGTTGTTGTGGCATAAATCAACTTCATTAATAATTAATAAAAATAAAAATAATATATTTTATCTTATTCCAAAATATAAATATAATAAAATACAATAATAAAAGTGATTTTGAATGGTCTTGTTTATTTTAGTTTGAGTAAATCAAATTATAAAAGCCTGAATACTATGGGGTTCCGCCCCTACTCCCATGAAAATTATAAACTTGCCAAGAGATATCATAATCAACTTAGATAAAAATGCATTGGTCAACATCACACTAGTTCTAACCCATTGGGATCATGAAGCCCCATTAATGTGCACTAATTATGTTAGATTATCTCAAGTTATCTTACTAACACTAATATTCTTTATAGTAAAATCATCAATAAAGTTAGTCTTTTTTTTGTCTTGATTGTGCTCATTGAAACATACATAATTTAAAATTCCTTAAGCTCCATTTTCTACTGAGAAGTTATTAGGTGCAAACAATGTATGTAACTGTGATGCCCTAGAATCTAAATTGGAAGAATTATTCTTTTAACTTTTAATATATAACAATCAGAGCTACTTAATTTCATTTATCATGTTAAATGTCAGCAAAAATAAAACTATCGATCAAAACATCAATATATACATTTGTATTCAAATTCCCAAAAAATCATGTACACTACTCATGATATATACAATCATATCGCATCAACTAGGTTATGAGTACAAAGAATAACTAAAATAATAAAAATTTGAACTTGAAGAATCTTAGTCATTATCTCACTCCTACTCTCTTGTCTTGACATGAAATTATTAATCAAATATAATGAGCTCAAGATTCCAGTAAGTAACCAAATCCTACTACTAAACTCAAAGCACGTGCTGTGCATGGAAGATATAAATCAACCACCCAACTCGATAATTCAATTATCTTGAATGTATATTATAGGTTTATTTGTAAATTGTACTCTCACTAAATTCATTCAAAGGCACAAATAGTAAATAATTACTATTTTCTCACAACTTATGAAAAGAATAATTTCAATTCACAAAATTTCAAGAAAAACCAGAAACAAGAATACAACAAATTTACGTGGTTCAAGTTCTTGCGAACTCTATATCCACGGGGCAATCTTGATCATCTTCTTTTATTTAATACTTGTGGAAATTGGATATAAGATTTGTATATACAAAAAAAAATTTCTCAATCTAATAAAAAAATAGTCAACACTTGACTAAACAGATAAAGAAAAAACTTAATAATAACAAAATACAAATGCTTCCCTTCAAATATCTAAACAATAGATATTAAGCAAAAAAATAGCAATTAATTTATTATTATAGAAAGCAAACTCCACCTCAAGTTCTTTAACAAATCCTTAGCAAAAGAATAAGAAATTAATTCTACAAGAATAACAACAAAAATCCGATAAATTCCAAAGAGTCGAGAACATCCAAAACCGAAGGCAACAAATAATACACATATCAAGATCTAAACCAAATCTTTAAAATAGGAGAAGTAGGAAACTAAAACAGAGAATAAAATGCATGTAATAAAGTGAACAGGAGATGTAGCCCCAAACCGAAAGCATCACAATAGGTATCAAAACCAAACATCCTAATATACAAGGAGAAAATATACCTGCAATTTTAGTGTATAGCTTTAATGCAAAGGAACAAGATTTTACGACATAATCAACTTTCTTCCGACAATCACGACTTATTGCCTTTCGCATAAATGAAGAATAAGCTAGAGGAGAATAAGAAAGGTTCACATTTTTCACACATAGAAATCTCAAGATTTCACCTCCCTAACGCCACTCTCTTCTACAAGAAGCCAACAATAACCGTTAACAAATACATAGCCCTTTCTTGCTCTCACACCCAAACAAAGCACCAAAACTTCAATGTATTTCCAATCAAAAAACTATTTCTCTTTCACATCCAAAAGAAAAGCTTACGATGAAAAACCAGCGATCAAATGACAATCACTTACAATTGTCTTTCTCAAAGAAAAAGAACAAGATAGAGAGGACAAAACAAGACAGATTTACCTTCTTAAATAGGAATCCAAAGACTTCCCCACCTCTATCTTCCTCTCTTTCGTACAAGAAGCCAAACCATTCAAAACCTAGCTATTTCTCTCAGATGAACTTGCTCTCACACCCGAAGCCTGGCTCTCCTTTCCTTAAATCCCCAAATGACTGCTTTAGTTTTTTTTTCCTCCTTTCATAACCCGCTATGAACAATCCATTAAAAATAGGAAAAGACAAAATAACCAACCCCCTCTTACAAGATATTAAAGAGAGAGGATAAGGCAAAATAGAAAACAATTAATTAAAATTAATTAGCTTATTTTATTTTAAAAATTAATTAAAATTAATTAGGTTATTTTATTTTAAAACACTTATATCATCATAGCAATGAAGCAATATGCATGTCAATAGTCAAATCATAGTAGTAATATTTATAGGATCATGAATCTGTGCATAAATAGTAAACTATTATGTAGTAGGCAATAATAGTAAAGACTATAAACCATAAAATAATATAATGGGGAAACCAATAAAATAGTATGGGTGTCAGATTAATAAAACAATCGATGAATCAGTACTATCAATCAGTAAAAAAATCATATATAATCAATAAAACCAAAGCGTTAAAAAAATTTGTCAGAATAATATCAATACAGTAAAATTCTAGAATAGTCTACACATGATATCTAATATATCATATGCTCAATATATTATGTACTCAGTATGTCAATAGTTAATATCAGTATAGTGAATAAATAGTATCAAATAGTATCATCATTCATATTAGTAACAGTAAAATCAATCGTAGAAGCAATAAAATAATGCATTAATAGTAAATCCATGCAATAATAATAAATATATATAATAATATAAATAATATTTCAATAATATATATTTTAGTGATCACACTAAACAAGTAAAAAGTTAGGGCTTAATTGGTATATATTTTTTTAGTATCATATCAGTATTAATAAAATGTTGACTTAGTAAACATAGCTGTCACTCTATACCCATAGGCATATTAATCATCTCTTTATAAGTCTCAATTAGTAAATTAAATGCATCAATAGAGGATAACATCTAAGTAAACTATTTAAAGGAAAGCTTGTCAGTCTACCATCCGGTGTACGTCAATCAGTCTCCAGCCAACATAAGTGAATAAACAGTCTTTACTTATTTTTCCCATTATTATCAAAACATTATAATAAAATTAGCGATCAGCTATTACTCAACCACATACTCACATTCATTTCCAATACATTGTAGTAAATAATGTATAATTTGGCTTAATTCAATAAGTATAAAAGTGTCCTAATGGTAGATAAAAAAATCATACTAAGTAGAATTTCACATTTTTAAAAATTAATCAAATCATCAGATATCGTATATCATAATATTCTGAAGCTTTAATTGAACAAAAACACTATTTTTATATGTAGAAATAAATTTTTGAATTGATGAAATTTAATGCTTTTTTAAAATTATTTAGCAAAAAATTACACAATAAAAGTTTTACTAATACAAAATTATTCTCATTTCTTATAATAAAAATATATTTGAACTAGAAAAATATCAAAAATATAATAGTTCCTTACAATGAGACGAGCAAATCTCGCAACACGAACAACTGATAAAAATTACTCTACAGCCTCTGAATCATATGTTTCTTTATTTTTTCTCTCCTATCTTGTCTCTCATTTTTCTTTTACTTTTTTCTTTTCATTCTTTGTTAGCCCACTTAGGAAGAAAGAGATTTTAATATATTTAGACATTATAATAAAAGAATTAAATAATATTTATATAATTATATAATTTAATCAATTTTTAGTATAAAATTATATAAATCTTTTTGGGGCTTCAAAAATTATAAAAAAATATTTATAAAATAGATCAAATTATTTAAAATTTTTAAATGAAACCGATTTTCAAAATGGACACATGACAGACTCAAAACCCTTATTTATATCTATAGGTGTCATTTTTTTAAAGATTTACACCAATGCTCAAAAATTATGAAAATATTAGTGTAATTAAAATACTATAATATATATGTTATTGTGAAGACATTTATGATTAAGACTTATAATGACTCCTAAAAAATTTTACTTAATTGGATTAAAATATGGGTTATTACAGTAACTCTATCTGTAGATAGCTTGAATACCCAACTATGAACTAGCTAAGCACTCCAATTTTTTAAGTATGTGGTGGGTAGAATTGGTACATACTTAAAAATTTTAAGTACGTAATAGTATACTCCGACACTCACAACTAAAATTCAATTAATTAACTTATCAGCTTCTAATAATTGTATACTCCCATAAAGTATGATATATAATTTTTAAGTATACAATATGAGTATAATTATTGTGTACTTTGATACTTTACTCTAACCCTTATATGTACTTAGAAGCACAAGCATGATCATCTAGGAATCAATAATAACATCAATTGAAGTTTTTTTAAGTGCATTTTTTTTAACATCTTTTAAAAAATTTTAACCTAAAACATAAGTTATTACTTCATTTCATTCATCAATGTTATTCTAACTATCTTCTCACCTCCATCAAGATAGAAAATAAATTCCTTACAAAAATATAGAAATGAAATTCCTTGTCAAGTTATAAGATCTAGAAAACAGGCAATCATAATAAAAAAAATCTTTCAATTGATTGGTTATCTGATCAAACTCAAGAATTAGTTCGAAATTATTTGTCCACAAATATATTAAAGAAATAAAAACATTTAACATTGAACTTAAAGATGAAATGACTCAATTGGGTTAGAGCAAAAGTTTGTTTCTACAACTCCTAGGTTGTTTAAGGCAATGGCATTATATATTGGATCCAAATGTGTATGTGTGTGATATTCAACTTTACGAGCATGCCTACTTGGTGAGCTATTGACTTAGAACCTATGTGAAAATGCGTAGTAAAGAATAAAGAAAGAGAGGAAGATAGAATATATAGAATACTTTTGAAAATATAAATCTCAAGCTAGCACGGAATCCACTACAATCAATCAGGAAGTAAAGGTCCCAAAAAGTTCCTCATTATCCCTTATTAGAGAGCTATATAAAAGATTATACCAAAAAAAATCTACAATACTACACAGAATCCTCACACATTGTTACACATATACATTAGTGTCACGACCCGGCTCAGATGCTCGATTTAATGAGTCGAGAACTAAAAGTTGGACGGTAGAATCTAATCATTTTGGTTCATAATAAAATAATATTAAAACATGAAATTCCATTTCCTTTCATCTGAATAGCCACTAATAAAAAAAAATCTCAAATACTCAACATTTATCTCAAATCATAAATTACATGTTATCAGTTACACGCTGCCGTTTATAGACGAACTCTTCTCTGTCTTCCATTTCTAAATCTTTGATATCTTACCTAAAACACAGTGGGTAATTATTAAAATAGTTAACATGCATAAAGTACAATACATGCAAGTTTTGATGTATGTCCATTCATTTAACATTGAAATATATTTTCTTTCCTTAGTTCTTTATATTACATTCATTCCTTTATACATAATTTATTATATTCATTTATAGTATTTACTTTAATAAGCATTCTTTTTCTCATTTATTTTAAACATGAGCACCGTCTAAATGTACCCAAATGTACAACCTTTTTCATTTCCATTTCATTTTTCATAACATTTTCCTTTTAGTGCACAGGTTATACGTTATTTTCCCAACTAGTACCAAACGGGGGTGAACTCCTGTAAGTTTGCTTGCATATCTTTCCCTTATTATTCTTATATGTTTTATTTTCTTACATATATATATATATATATATATATATATATATATATATATATATATATATATATATATATATATATATATATATATATATATATATATATATATATATATATATATATATATATATATCCTTTGGCTTTCCTTTTTTTCATCTTTCATTTATTTTTCTATTTAATCATTATTTATACATTCGCGTATCTTACATAAAATATTACTTTTAACTGTAAGGAAATTTTCCAATATTTTAACGGATATATATAATTTATCAAAAAAATTATATAGAAGATTATATAATCATAAAATTTTTCAAATTTTAACATTTATAATTTATGCAAAGAAATCAAATATTTAAAAAGACTGTACATAAAAATGTAATCATGAAATAACATAAATTTACCCACTTTGAATTTTTCAAGTCTTTGATCTTGTCACAACCTCAGCCTCCATTTTACGTTCTTGTTGAATTCCTTGAAGAACCTTATATCTACCACTTGATCTCTCCTTTTTAAAATCCCTAAAGCCATATAATATAACTTTATGAAATTAAATAACAATTTTTAAATAAAGTTTTGCAATAAAGTTTACTTATAAAAAGAAAATTTCTCAAAATTCCTAAATCCTTCTTCCTCTCCTAAATTTCTTTCACTTTGCTTTAATTGCTTTCTCTTCCTTTAAAAATATATCATTTCCTTTAGATGAAATAAAATGACCAATTTTATAAAAAAATGGAAAGAAAAGTCAACAAACTTTCTTCCCTCCTTCCTTCAGTCATTTCTCTCGTTTCTTCCTAATCTTCACTTCTTTGGCGATAGGATTGAAGGGGAGTTGTTGATTTTTATCCTCAAACACAATGGATTGCTAGAAATTGCAAATTGAAAACTCAAAAACCCTCATATGCAAGTGCTCGATTCCGCGCAGTCATTCGTCTATGTTGTTTCGTGGAAATCGATTCCCTTTCTGGAGTCACAACTATTTTTAGGAGGGATGGATGGTTCGGCTAAACCGGCCACCCAAACCGGTCCTTTACAATCTTCCCTTCTTTAAAAAAAATTCATCATCAAAATTTAAAATAAGTTATAAGTGACATACCTTAACTAAATAGGTAGGGATATTGAACTTTAATTTCTGCTTCTTTCTCCATGTGGCATCTCTTTCTGATCCATACTTTCATAGAATTTTCACAAAAGGCATTGCTCTATTCCACAATTTCTCCATTGAATATGTCTGATTAATAAGAAATGAGCTGACTTGATTAATCCGTCTATAATAACCCAGACTACTTCTCTATTCTGTCATGATCTGTGTAATCTAATCATAAAATCCATTGTAACGTCTTCTCATTTCCACTCAGGAATAGGTAAAGGCTGTAGTTGACCACTTGGTTTTTAATGTTATGCTTTAATCATCTGATAGGGAATACATTTTACCACAAATTTTACAATATTCCTCTTTAATCCTGGTCACCAAAATATTCCTCTCAATTCTTAATATGTCTTTTTACTACCTGGGTGAATTTTATAAATTGAGAGGTGAGCTTCCTACAATATCTCTTCTCTTATGCTTCTAATTTTTGGAATGCATATCCTTCCTTTATACTTTAAATAATTATTCTCTATTAATTACAAAGTTCTTTAATTATCATGCTTATATTTTTTTTAAGATCTCTTATAATTTTTCATCTTGAGATAATGAATTGAGCACTTTACGCAACCTTTCTTTCCCATGACGACTAGGAACGGGCAAATCAAGAATTTCACTTTGAATTCCGGACCTCAACATCCTGCTGCTCATGGTGTTTCACGATCAGTATTGGAAATGAATGGATCCTTCAAGGTAGATTGAATCACCACTTGATTTAATATCGTATCTTTCGTATTTCTCTGATTGACCACTAACAGCTCTGGTCTTTTCATGTTTTTGATTATCTGCTCCTGCTAGGTGATTAACCAATTTATATTTCCAAGAGTTTTCCTTCTAAGTGCATCTGCAATCACATTTTTCTTTCCAGGATGATATTGTATGTCCAAGTCTTAATCTTTAGTGAGCTCTAACCATCTTATCTGTCTCAAATTAAGTTCTTTTTTATTGAAAATATATTTGAGACTCTTATGATCTATAAATACTTCACATCTGACCTTATATAAGCAATATCTCCATATTTTGAGTACAAAAATTATAACTGCCAATTCTAAATCATTGGTGGGATAATTTCTTACATGAATTTTTAATTTCCTGAAAGCATAGGCCATCACTCTACTATACTGCATTAATACACATCCAAGTCCTCTTAATGAAGAATCACATAAATTTTGAAATCCTTCTGAACTTGATGGAATTATCAAAATTGGGGCAGTCACTACACAATTCTTTAACTTCTAAAAAGCTTCTTCACACTGATCACTTCATATAAATTTCACTATTTTCTGAGTTAATCTGTATAATCACATCTCAATCTAAGATAATCCCTCTATTAATCTTCTGTAATAACCAACAAGACCCAGAAAACTCCTCACCTCTGATACTGTCGTTGGCCTTGACCAATCTAAAATAGCTTGAATTTTATTCTAATTAAATGAAATACCTTCACCATTAATTGGATGTCCAAGAAAGTTTACACAGCTTAGCCAAAATTCACACTTAGAAATTTTGGCATAGAACTTATTATCCTTTAATGTTTGCAACACTGTCCGTAAATAATTGAAATAACTCTCATTATCTCTTAAATAAATTAAGAATCATCTATAAACACAATCACAAAAATATTCAAAAATGGTTTAAAAATTATGTTCATCAAATCTATAAATATAGTTGGTGCATTTGTCACTCTAAATGTCATTACCATAAACTCATAGTAATAATATCTGGTTCTGAAAGATATCTTTGTTATATCTTCCTCAATGCGTAGCTAATGGTATCAATATCTCAAATCAATTTTATAGAAAACTATAACTCCTTCCAGTTGATCAAAAAGATCATCAATTCTGGGTAACAGATATTTATTCTTAATAGTAAGCTTATTCAGTTTTCTATAATATATGCACATTCTGAAGCTCTCACCATTCTTCTTTATAAACAGTACTATAGTTCCTCATAGTGAGGAACTTGGTTTGATAAATCCTTTATCTAGTAATTCTTGTAATTGACTTTTAAGCTCTTGTAACTCCTTGGTTGTCATTCTATAAGGTGTTCATGCCTTTGGTTCTGAACCTGGTATCAACTTAATAGTGAAATATATTTCTCTTTCTAGTGATAATCCTAACAAATCATTTAGAAATACTTCTGGATATTTTTTGATTATAGGTATATCATTCAACTTTTTAACTTCGTGATTTGTATCATTTACATGAGCAAGAAAACACTGACATACTTTGGATACAAATTTGCATGCTTTTATATAAGTGATTATTATTAAAGAATTTTAATTTTCTTTCTCTAGGAAAATTAAATTTAATAATTTTCTATTGTAGTCAATAATCACAAAGTAATTTAATAACCAATCAATTCTAAATATCATGTCAAATTCTTGTAATGGCAAAACATTCATTGATGTTTTAAACTCTCTTTTCTTAATTTTGAAAGTTACTTGACATACATACACAATTTACATTCACAACAGATCCATTTGACATCAAAACTTACAAAATTGTATTAATTCCATAAACATTCAATTTTATTGATTTAACAAATGCCTCTGAAATGAAGGAGTGTGAGGCTCCTATATAAAAAAGGATTATATATGCTTTTCTTGAATTGTTGCCTCACCTACAAAAGTTACATAAAAATAGCATAAACATACATCATTCCTTTAATAATATTTTCATAATACATATTTATTCATTTTTAATTTTTATCACCTGTAATTACTTCAAGTGAATCCTTAGCATGCTTCTGAGTCAGTGCATATACTCTAGGCAGAGTATTATGTCGGCTTTGACTTGATCTTGGAGTAGAAACATCTAATTCTATCATTCTTTATCTTTTAACATTTCTCTGAGATCTAGTGCTTATCCTTAATTATTCTATTGGTCTTTGCCCCAAAGTAGGACAGTTCCTCGCCATGTGACCCTGTTGATGACACCATAAGCAAGTGTTTGCACCAAATAAATATTCTCTTTATGTTATTTTCCATATTTACGACAACTGTTCACACTTGAACTATCTCACTACTACTAGACTTTGTCTTCTTCCAATTAAACTTCTCACCTTGTAAAAGAGATTTGCTATGTGAATCCTGAGGAGCTCTCATAACTTCACCACATTTTTTCTTCTAAAAATTATGTCTCATTTAAGTGTTTTACAAGTCCATTTCTATCCTCCTAGCCCTTTCCACTAATACTAAATAATCTTCAATCTCAAATGGAATAAGATGATGTATAGTTGCATCCTTCAATCTAGATAAATTGATGATATTGTTCCTCTGCAGTATTTATTAAGTGAGGAGCATATCTGGATAATATTGTAAATTCAGTTTCATATTGCATAACTGATTTATCTCTTTATATCAGTCTCATAAATTTATCTTGCATCTACCTCCTTGTACAAGGAGGCACGAACCAATCTCTCAATAGTTTTATAAAATCATCCCACTTAAATTGCATGTCTTGAATCCCTCCCTGTTTTATTTTTATGCTGACCTCTCCACCACATTTATGCTTCACCATCAAGAGTAAAGACTGCTAGGAAAACTTTCATCTCCTCTGGATAAAACATTCCTTCTAAAATCTTTTCAATTCTTAGTCACTAGTTTTCAGCTTCAATTGATCATTCTACTATTTTAAATAATTGTGATCTTATATCTTGAAATAATTTGATATACTTATCCATAAGCATTCCACCGCCACTGCTAGTTCCTAATGGTTGATTCCTTGAGTTTTGAATCAACTGAGTCATAGTTATCATCATTTGTACCAGTGCATCAGGATTAACATTAACATTAGACACTGGTCTTTCCACTTCCTCCCCTTCATCAGGATTATTTTGGTTCATATTTTTAATAAGATAATTCATTATACATTAAATCTTTAAATCATTAATAATTATCCTAATGGCTCTTTAAGTGTGATTCATATTTTTAATTAGGCTCTGATATCATGTTAGTCACGACCCGGCCTGGATGCTCGATTTAATGAGGAGAGAACTAAAAATCAGACGGTAGGATCTAATCATTTCAGCTCATAAACAAAATAAAATTAAAACATTAAATTCTCTTTCATTTCATCTGAAGAGACACTAACAAAAAAAAATCTAAAATACTCTGCATTTATATATCTTAAATCTTAAAATACCTATTATCAGTTTGTCTGTCATTTCTAAATCTTTGATATCTTACCTAAAATATTTATTAGTGAAATGAGTTTATAAAGTAAACTCAATGGATAAGTGTTAAAACAATTAACATGCATAAAGTATAATACATATAATCTTTGATATATATCCATTCATTTAACATTGAAATACATTTTCTTTCTTTAGTTCATTATATTACATTCATTCCTCTATAAATCATTTATTATATTCATTTATAGTATTTACTTTAACATTTATTCATTTTTCCATTTATTTTGAACATGAGCACTGTCTAAATGTACCCAAAGGTGCAACCTTTTCTATTTTCATTTCCTTTTCCATAACCTTTTTCCTTTTTCGTGCACGAGTACATTGCTTCCCAACTAATACCATGCAGGGGTGAACTCATATAAGTTTGTATGCATATAATTTCTCTTATTATTCTTATATACGTTTCAATATATATATATATATATATATATATATATATATATATATATATATATATATATATCCTTTGGCTTTCCTTTTTTTCCATCTTTCATTTATTTTTCCATTAAATCATTATTTATAAATTTGTATATCTTACATAAAATTTTACTTTTCACTATAAAGAAACTTTCCAACACTTATAACGAATACAATTGATCAGAAGATTATATAGAATATTATATAATCATAAAATTTTTCAATTTTTAACATTTATAATTTATGCAAAAAAAATCAAATATTTAAAAAGACCATGCATAAAAATATAGTAATGAAATAATATAAATTTACCCACGTTTAATTATTCAAGTCTTTGATCTTATCACAACCTTAGCCTCAAATTTACGTTCTTGTTGAATTCCATGAAGAACCCCACGTCTACCACTTGATCTCTCCTTTCTAAAATCCCTAAAGGCATACAATATAACTTTATGAAATTAAATAACATAATTTAAATAAAGTTTTGCAATAAAATTTACTTACAAAAAAGAAATTTCTCAAAATCCCTAAATCCTTCTTCCTCTCCCAAATTTCTTTCACTTTGCTTTAATCGCTTTCTCTTCCTTTAAGAAAATATCATTTGTTTTAGATGAAATAAAATGACCAAATTAAAAAAAAAAGGAAAGAAAAGTCAACAAACCTTCGTCCCTCCTTTCTTCAGTCATTCCTCTCGTTTCTTCCTAATCTCCACTTCTTTGGCGATAGGATTGAAGAGGAGTTGTTGATTCTTATCCCCAAACACAATGGATTGCTAAAAACGGTGAATCAAAAACTCAAAAACCCTCCTATGCAAGTGTTTGGTTCCAACGAGTCGTCTGTCTCTGTTGTTTCGCGAAAACTGACCCCCTTTCTGGGGTAGCGACTATTATTAGGAGGGATGGCCGATTCGGTTGAACTAGCCACCCAAACCAGTCATTTACACTTAGACACGTATAATCCTTTGATTGATAGAAGAAGGGTAAGGTTGGAAGAGCTCTAACAAGTTGTCTCTATATGAGCACAGCAATTAGGAGTCTCGCGAATATGTGGATTCTTGCATCTTTGCTTGGTGACCTTGCATGAGAATGATTGCACTTAGATGAGAGCGAATGGTGGAAATGGTGGGTCCAAGTATGTAGCGAGTGCCTAGTTGCTAGCTTGATGAGAAACCCTTGATTTGCCCCGTAAAATGGCAAGCTCTCCTTGACAGGATCTATCAAGTAACACCTATTAATCATGTTGGATAGTTTTTCCCATGGGTTTCAAGTGATTAACACTTATCATATCATTAGATAAATTCCTATTGTGGGTCCCCGTAAAGGGTGAGTTCATTTATCATGACCCACCACCTACCTGCTAAATACCTATCTAAGAATATGAGAATGTACAAATATATTGAAAAGGGCCTTCATCTTACCATGCTAACTTGGCTTCCATATAGGATTAACATAAAATCAAAAAAAAATTAAAGTTTACTAATTTCAACAATACTTTGATAGATTAACCTCATATTGTGCATCATCATTGTAGCAAAAGTTTCTTCCAAGTTGGATACATGTTTTTGTTGATGTGATTTACTTTTAATCAGTAAGTTGTCAACATATAACTCAGATTTCTTCCCTTATAATATTTTAGAATAATACCTATAATTATTTTGTAAGTTGTCCTCACATTCCTTAACCCAACAGCTCAAAAAATGATGAACACATAACAAAAGTAATAAAAATGTTTTAAAACTTATTTTTTAGCTTAAAATTATATCTTATAATTTCTTAAGGTATTTACATGATTTGAATGTTTATTTATTTTATTTATCAATATGTGAAAATAACTCTAAATATATAATTTTATGTTTTTATCATATATCCAATTTACTTTTAAATATGATGTTGATCATATATATTTGATAGCATGTTTAATTAGAATTAAATTTTATATTGTAAACATTAAGCTTGCTTTGTTAGTTTTAATAAGGTAATCATTTAATAATTATTATTATTAGAGTTAAGAATAATGAGCTTAATTTGAATTATACTAATATTTATTAATTATTTTCTTAGTAGTTTTATAAATTTTAATAATAATGCATCAACCCTATTTAAAACTTATTCCATATTTATTGAAATCAATATTAATCAACAAGAATATTTCCCTTCATATATTTTAGTTTTATAAAATTAAATTTAATAAAAAGTAAAGGCGGATCCGTGGCGCAATGGTAGCGCGTCTGACTCCAGATCAGAAGGTTGCGTGTTCGATTCACGTCGGGTTCAAAACCCCTTCGCTTTTTCTGTTTTTGACGCACGTGTTTAAATAATTTATTTGATCATTTGAAGGATATTGAATTCGTGTTTAAATATTTTGATTTCATAATTCATTTTCAATACTTATGACCTGTTATGTCAATAAAAAAAAGAAATAGTTTTATTAAATTATTTTAATTTAATTAGAAATAATGGGCTTCACTATGCTCGTCTTTATTTTTTTTCTAAAAAATATAGTTTATATTTATTCTACTGTAAATTTAATTATTGTTAAATTTATTATAGTTAAAATATTCAGTTTCTTTTTTTTTTTTTAACTCAAAAACTGCTTAATACAAAATATGAACAAAAGAAGAAAAAGACCAAAGAGAAAACAAATGAATTCATAGAATACATAAGGCTGGAGTAGCTCCAGCAACAGATAAGATTAGAGAGTCGTCTTAATGATTTGATCACATTAAACATCAATCTTTCATTTTCAGGCATATTTTTCGTCGGAATTTACTTCCGGCTTTACAAACTCCAACGGTTTTTCCGCCGGTTTATTACCAACGGTCTTTCTGCCGAAAAAACCAACGCTAATTTTCCGGTGGAATATCCGCCAGGTAAACCATCGCTTATACTGGAAGACAAATTTTCATCAATAAACAAAGATTTACCTGTAGTGTCTGATAAAATGTTTTAGAGTATAAAAGTATTAAAATTTGCTATATTAAGAAACATAGAAATATACCTAAAAAGGCTTGATCAGAAATTATTAGAAATGAGATTATTTTTGTTAGATTTAAATGAAAATTTAACAATGGAGAAAAAAAAATTAGTCGGCCACATATAGCGAGATAAAGATCTGTTATTGTTATTGTTGTGACAAATAATATGATCCCTTTGAAATGAAAAGTATGTTAGAGGGCTTTAACTCCCAATTATTCAAGCAAAAAAAAAAAAATAAGAAAATTGAGTGCTTAGATTAGAAAGAGTTTCATAGTTGGTATTTAATAATATAACTTGTTAATGTCTAAATTACATCAAATAAATAATACACATTAAAATATATAACTATTACTTTTTTCTGAAATTCATAATTTTAACTCGTTAAATAAATAATAATCACATAAATCTTTTATTTATTTATAATTCGTAGATCTTATTAATTTAGTATTTAAAAAAATGAATATAATTTAATTTTTAATTTGGTCAATTTTTCAAAAATAAAAAAACAAATCAATAAAGATTAACATGAATTTTATCAACATTATTAAGAGCAAATCACTATATATAAGCAATTTATAGTATCATATGAAACTATCACTCTTAACACAAATCAAAGAACTTTCAAATCCATCCTAACACAATAAGCTTCAGAAGAGTCACTCAATGACTGTGGCACTGTAAGTGAAACTAAGGTTTTTGTTTCTCAAAATAGTTTTTTAATACAAAAATTAAAATGTTTCAACTAAAAAACTGTTTTGAGAAGCAGTAAGAAAGCCATCTCAAATAAAACCTAAGACTAACTCAAGCTCAACATTAGGGGTGTCAATTTTTTACACGACCCGAACCAGACCTGGAAAAATCCAGGTTAGGGTCAACCCGGACCCAAAACGGGTCGGATTCGGGTTCAACAAATCAACCCGTTTTAAAAATCGGGTCGTGTTCGAGTTGACCCAGCAATCCAAAACTGACCAGAAAATGACTTGATATTGACATGAAAACTCCTATTTGACCCAAAAACCCGAGATTAACCCGTTTTTGACATGATTTTGACCCAAAAATTGAAGAATGACCCAATTTTTATCCAAAAATTAGCAATTTTAACAACTTCGGGTCATTCGTGTCGGGTCGGGTTGACCTGGACCCGAATCAAGTTAGGTTCGGGTCCAGAATCCTAACCCGTTTTTAAAAAACGGGTCAAGTTCGGGTTGACCCGAATAATGTCGTGTCAGTTCCGGGTTCGACCAGAACCCGACCCGTTGACCCGAATTGACATCCCTACTCAACATGTTTACACTCTTAACCACAACCACATGATAAGCAACCGGCCCCGCAGGCACGAGTAAACAGCGATATTGGCACAAATTACTGCTGGCTTAAAAAGCCACACACATGAACATTACTCAATTAATTGCTATCAAAAGTTTCTTGGTTACAATTCCCAAGCTGATCCCAACAGGACAAATTATAAGATGTGTATTCAATTTTGGTTGGTTTAGCAAACAGAATTAAGATTTGCCACAAATAAATATCGAAGTCTCTAAAAATAGTGATTGAGGTTAGAAAGGCGAAAACTAAGGCTTTGTTAGTGGCAACTTTCTTAATGTTTTCTAAATCAGCTTTTTAGTACACAAATTTGTACTAAAAAAATTCTTTTAAAATAGTAAAAAAACTGTCCCAAACAAAGTCTAAGGCATTGCTTGGGACAGCCTTTTTACTGCTTCTTAAAATAATTTTTTAGTATAAAAATTTAAATTTTTATACTAAAAAGCTGCTTCAATAAGCAATAAAAAAGCCATCCCAAACGAAACCTAAGTTCACTGCAAAACTTCATTTATCAAAATTTAAATAAAGAAGACATTCAATCGAAAGACAAAAAAATGGAATATTGGAAGTTCTAAGAGCAACTTGCCCTGTAGGCTTCCCAACCCTGGATCCGATAATCTTTAGCTGCCTCTACCGGATTAGCAGCTTTTATTATCCCCCGCCCTACAATTATGATGTCGCTGCCTCTTTCTTTGATTACCTGTAACACAAAAAAACATAGCTAAGAGAGTAATTAATCACACTCCATTCACAAAAGAATTGCAAAACCATTTGTTTTCATCTGATACTCTAATAAATCATGGTTTATAGTTTTAGCCAATTGGGATCGGTTTCGGCCGAGTCTTAGATTAGCCAAAGCAACCAAAGAACACATTGAAACAAATTTTATCATTTTGTAATATGTTTTTCAGTCTGCAATTAACTAAATGAGCATTATGTGAACAATAATTGTAAATAATTGGGCAAACCATGATATGAGATGAAATTTTATCTAGGTAAGAAAGAAAAGTCCAAAAATTTTAATTTCATCTCCCTAATTGATTGCTGACCACTGATATCCAACATAACAGAATATATGCCAAGAACATGACTTGATTTTTTTATGAAAATTTATATCATGTTTCTTTGTCAGAAAAGTTGATGCTGTGTGTGACAAAAGAGAGATTATTCTGTGCGGACGCCAAACGTAATTCACCGTCCGGAGACCAACCAGAATGGGCCACGTCAGAGGTACCGAGCAGCGGGTGACGTGGCGTATTCTGATTGGTCTCCGGATGGCGTTCGGTGTCCGCACATAATAATTTCACGTGACAAAAAGCAAAATAATGACTGAAGAACTCGTTTGAAGAGTTGGAAATATCGCATCAACATCCGTCATTAACGGCAATGTGAAGAAGAACAATGAAATCATAACAGCCTATGAGTTCAAGAACACTTCATAATCTACTATAGTGTCTACAGCAAATTATACTTAAAACACAGTTAACTTGAAAGCACACACACATAACATTGTGATACTGACAACTTCTGTATCTAAGCACACACACAATTAATAAAGTAAATGATGATAAAGTTTCCTTCAAAACCATTAAACAGAAAAATATTGAACTCACAGAGTAAGGAGTATTATATTGTTGGCCCAATGAATCTCCTCCAGAAACCATTTGAACACCTGGTGTTAAATGAATAAAAGCTGGATTTACAGGATGACATTGCCATGATGCTGGCTTGACTGATATGAATCCGATTACAAAATCTGAATGTTGATCAGCAATTTTGACTGCAGCAGATGTGTAATCACCTGTAGCAAGGTTACCAGCTGAGCTCATTTCAGCGAGCAGTAACAGTGCCCTACCATAAGGCAGACCCTATAAAAATTAAATACAATATTAGTTAACAGTAAGAAGTTCTATATCACAGCCTTTGCTTATGAAGCACTGCCACAAACCTTCAACTTCAAACCATCCACTATTCCAGGCCCGGATATTATGTGTGCATTAACAATGTCCGCCCAATCCAAAATGTGAAATATTCCTCTGGCAACATATGGAGAGATTGAACCGTCATAATTTTGCCAACATAAACTAGAAGATTACAGTAACTATTATATATATGTAATACATATATAATGTCATCCTACCCTTCATATTGCATGGTCACAGTATTTCCAATGTCAGCAAATTTCCGATCCTCAAAAATCAAGAATTTATGCCTTTCTGCAATCTAAAATTAAAACTACAATCAATGCCCAGTAAAGATTCAAACTTCATAAAGAGAGATGCAGTGAATATACAATTGAATTTAAGTACAAAGTTGATTTTATTTAGAATACATTATGATTTATCTGAAAATTCAGAGAAACAATAGCAGGCAAAAGGGAAATAATGCAAAATCATTCGAACAGCATACTACTTATCTATCTGCATAAAATATAAGCAAGCAAAAGCTTTAAGAAAATTCTTCATATGTTCAAATTATAAATTTGCTTTTAGGAAAACAAAACCCAAATTTGCATTCTTTTAAAATATTTAAAAAGATAAACAAAGAGATAGCAGTGTCTGCACACATGTAAAGTTGTAAACAACCAACTAGGAGAAGATAAAACCTGCTACGTCATCAAATATCATTTTGATCGAGCAAGAATCTCAATGCATATTTGAATTAGAAACTTCCGAAATTAAATTCAGGACATCTGAACTCCAATTTTAGCAAACTTATAGCCAAAATAAACAACTCGATGAGGCAAACCCAATGATACCAAAAATGGTCTAATCTGAGTCCGAATGAGCCTAAACGAAGCTTGAAGCACAATGAGAAAGTTTGGAATATTAATTGGGGACCAAATAATATCTAAATTTGACAAACTTATAATCAAATCAAGTTTCTCGATGAGACGAATCCAACGACCCCAAGATTACTTATTCAAATATCATTAAGGCACTTAAATATAGAAAAAAAAAAGTTTTATGATTAAGAGATTCAATGCAGGACGTCCGAAAATTATCCAGCAATTATGTCGAAAGGTTGTTCGATGGCGTCAGTCAAGTGATCGTCCAACGACTGTGTTTAGACAGTTGTCAAATGGAAAAGATCAGGCGCTAATCCAACGACTGGCTCTTCAGACCTTCACCTGACTATGATCCACCAACCTCCTTCGCCCAACGACGGTCCACGGACCTCCATCAGCCAACCACAGTCCTTCGACAGTCGTTGCCCGACGCACGATCCTATGACCACCGTTGCCCAACCATAGTCATCGAACGAATACAATCCTCCGAGCTACATTCTTCTAATGACTATCACCTAGATACTAAAACTCATATTGACCTCATCATCTACAATCGCTAATAATGCCAACGCACACCTTTACTTATAAAGGTCAACAGACATCATCAAACATCAATTCTGACAATCAACTTCAACACTAGGATTTATATTGGATATCTTGGTTTTGGATTTTCTCTTCTTAAAGGAGTATGACCAAAACAACAAACAAATGATCTATTATGCCACAGGTCTCTTCCAACTTCAACCACATAATATGTTTTTTTCCATTATATCAATATCTTCCCTCAATGAAGGGTATCACCTATAACCAACAATAACAACAACATCAAGCCTTTATCCCACTACGTGGGGTCGGCTACATGAATCTTTTTTCTCCATTGTGTCCTATTAAATGTCAAATTCTCATTTAAATCTAATAAAGAAAGGTCATTCCTAATATTTTATAACCAAGTCTTTTTAGGTCTGCCTCTACCTTTCTTAACATAAGTCAAATCTAATACCTCTACTCTCCTAACCGGGTCATTGGAAGGCCGCCGTTTTATCTGACCAAACCATCTAAGGCAACTCTCATTTGAAAGTGACCCTAATGTTGGGACTTATAGCCTCAATTAAAGGTGGTCCAAAGATTTTTTGGTATGGTAGGTCTTATGGCTTATATTACGAGTAGCCCGAAGATTTTTTGTTGGATAGGTCTTATGACTTCCTTAGAAGTTGTCTAACGACAGGTCTTACGACCTAGCCCTGTAAGTCAAGTAGCATGTATGGTGGGTCTTACAACCTGGCTCTATAGACCAAGATGCTCAAGTGAGAGGTCTAGGATTATATTATTACCTAAACCTTTCCCTGAAAGGTCGAACTTATGGCTTCTATTAGAACTTGTCGGAGGGTTAATCGAGGATTAGATCATTTTTGCCTAAAGAGATTTCCTAAAGTCGAACTTACGACTTTCATTGAAAGTGGTTGGATGGTGAGTCTTACAACCTAGTTCTTATAAACAAAGTTGTCCATTAGAAGTTTGAGTTTTAGATCTAGGGTCATTCATTTAGAAGTTCTCTAACAGGCGGGACTTACTGCTTCGCTTAGAAGTAGCTCAGGGGGTGTGTAGTCGTTTGTTAGTCTGACACTAGACTGTAGTTTTGACACTTATGTGTCAGTGTTATTTTCTAACTTTTAGTAGTTCTTGTAATTTTGTACTTGTAGTATTTTCTACTATAATAGTTGTTACTCTACTTTAACATTGTTGTCTATCAACATTAGTTATATTTACTCTTTTCAACATTTTAGTCTTTTTTATTAATGCACTTGACATTTGCTTGTTTGCTTGTAGGTGCTCGTAGCCAGCAGATTAAAGAGCTCTCATAAAGCTACAAGAGCTGTTGTTGAGATTCTGAGAGTGTCTGAACTTGTTTGTTGGAAAACTTTTAATATGCTGAGAGCTTGTGTTTGTGAGCTATTCAATAGTTTGTACTTAGGTTGCTTGAATATTAAAAACATTGATTCTTTACATTTTTTTTATATTTTACTTGTATTAATTAATTATGTGAATTAATTAAATAAATTGTAATTAAAATTAAGTTTTAACTTAAAATTAATTGCTCAATTTATTAATTTTAAATTTTAATGTATGTTCAGATTATTTTATATTAAATTGATTTACTCAATTAATTTATTTAAGTTATTTTTTATATTTTGAATTAGTTAATTAAAGCTTTTTTTCAATTTTATTCATTAAAATTTTTTTACATTAATTTAATTAAATTCAATTTATTGATTTAAATTATTCAATAATTAATATTAAATTAGTTTGATTTCAATTAGTTAGATTTTTGATTAAATGACACTTAATTTCAAAGTTTGATTTTAGTTCTATTTCAACTAACTTGATTTTAATTTCAAATAAAAATTAATGAATTTAGACCTTAGTCATATCTTTATATTAATTATTTAGTTATTCTTTAATTAAAATTTGATTTTATATTTATTTATGTTTTATTGTTTAATCAAATTAATTAGTTAAACAAATTTTGATTTCAATTTAAAATAGCAGTTTAATTGTTTATTTAATTAAGTTATCCAATTAATCGATCATCGAATTTTGCTCAAGTAGCTCATTCGATTGTTTGATTGGTGATTAAATTAGTTAATAATAGGTTTCAATCTAATTTGTCTAAGTACAAAATTTTCTATGATATTTTGACACCCTTCTTACGTCGAAAATTTTATACTTAGATAAATTGAATTGAAACATATCATTAACTAATTAAATTACTAATCAAACAATCGGATAAACTAACTAAGCAAAATAAGATGATCGATTAATTGTATAACTTAATTAAATAAATAATTAAAACGACATTTTAAATTAAAATCAAATTTTGTTTAAACAATTAATTTGATTAAACATTAAAACATAAATAAATATAAAATCAAATTTTAATCAAAGAATAACTAAATAACTAATAAAAAAATATGAATAATATCTAAATTAATGTCTAATTTCATTAATTTCTAGTTGAAATTAAAATCGAATTAACTGAAACAAAATTAAATTCAAACTTTAAAATTAAATGTTATTTAATTAAAACTATAAATGATTCAAACTAAAATAATTTAATATTAATAATTAAGTAATTTAAAACAGTAAATTGTATTTAATTATAATGTAAAAGAGCTTTAATGAATTAATATAAAAAAAACTTTAATTAACTAATTCAAAAAAAAAACTTAGAATCAATTAATTGAGTAAATCAACTTAACTTAAAATAATGTCAAAATACATTGAAATATAAATTAACAAACTGAGCAATTGATTTGAAGTTAAAACTTAATTTCAATTAAAATTCATTTAATTAATTTACATAATTAATTAATGCAAGTAAAATAAAAATATAAATAATCAATAATTCGACTATACAATCAACTTAAGTACATACTACTAAACAGCTCTCAAACACAAATTCTAAAAATAATAAAAACTCTCCAACAAATAAACTCAAGCACTCTAAAACTCTCAACAGCAGCTATCTGAGAGCTCTTTAATCTGCTGGCTCCGAGCAATTACAAGCAAACAGGCAAAAGTTAGTGCATCACTAAAAAGAGTAAATCTAACTACTACAGACATAAAATAGTGCTAAAGTAGAATAATAACTGCTATAATAGAAAAGACTACAAACACAAAATAATAAGAACTACTAAAAGCAAAAAAATAACTACTGGCAAGTAAGTGTCAAACTACAGTCTAGTGTCATACTATCTAAGCGAAGCAATAAGACACCTGTGTTAGAGAACTTCAAAATGAATGATCCTAGATTCTAAACTCAAACCTCTAATAGACAATTTTGTTTATAAGAACTAGTTTGTAAAATTTATTATCCGACCACTTTCAATGAAAGTCATAAGTCCAATTTTATGAAAAATCTTTAGGCAAAAATGACTTAATCCATAATCACCAATTAATCCTCCGGTAACTTCTAATAGAAGCTGTAAGTCCGATCTCTAAGGAAAATATTTAAAAAATAACATAACCCTAAATGATGTGAAACAATATCGGAATTGCACGGAGACAAAATAAGACAACGGAGTAAGCAAGAAATTATAAAGATTAACGAGTCACAATTAATGATTTAAAGAAATCTCAGTTGCAAAATTGCTTAGGCATTGTTACAAACTCATTAGGCACAACAATTTAAAACAATAACAAACATCTGAATAATGACGAATGCACTTTAATAATAATCCGCGGGTTAATATTTAGAAAAGTCACCTTGAGTTTCCCTCACTCAAGCTCTCTTGCGGTTAACAGAAAAAAGATATTAGCAACACTAATGTGATCACCACGAGAAAGAGGGAGCATATAATACTGTCCACGGGAAAGCTATTCAGAGCGGGAGGAGTTGATGAACAGTGCAAGCGTGGCCACTCAGATGGACGGTAGTATTCGTCGATGGCGGTTGATGGGGAAACTAGTATCTGATCCACGTAATCTTCAATGGTGGCGTCGATCTCTATGTTGACGTCACGAAAAAAACGATCTCCAAACAGCAATCCCGGTAGGAAGATTTCAGGCTCACCAAAATCCAAAAAAAAGGAATTTCAAATTTTGGAACCAAAATATGAGAAGAATTCCCGTTTTCCAAATTCTTATACAAAGCTGAAGTAATTCTTTGGAGGAATTTGAAATGTTTCAGCTTTTCTTCTCTCAAAAATCTGAGAGGAATTCCACTCTCATTTTAGGGAAGAACAACTTGGCAGCAAGGCTTATGGAGAACAAGCCACATGAAGTAATGGTGGAGAGGAAATCTGAGAGGGAATAACCTTGCCTTCCACTCTCAGATTTTGAGATCTGGGGTAAAAACTAAACTTATGTTTGAGTGGGGAGGCATTTGGGAGGTAATTAAGAGAAGATGAGGTGGCAATTAGAGAGAGAAGCAATGGGGTTGAGGTGGTCGGCCATAAGGAGAGAGAAAGGCTTAGTATTAACTCACATGGGCCCCCCAATTTAATCACAGTTTTATTCAAAGATTAATCTCAGATTTGGGTGGATTTGGAGGGAGCAATTTGAATTTTGAATTCAAGCTTTAATTGTAATTAATTCCTTAATGAGGGAATTAAATGGGGAAAAGCCCACTAAAGGCCGACGGCAAGGAGAGAGGAGGGGAGAGAGCTTAAAGTTGAAAACTGAAATAGATTTCAGTTTTTAAATGGGATGGGAGGGAAATTTAATTAAAATCAATTTCAGATTTCAAAATTGATAGGAGTATTGATGGCAATTAATGGGGAGCCAAAGAGGGGGGGGGGGGGGGGCCGGCGAGATGAGTAGTGAGAGAGGGGTTTAGGGAAAGAGGGAGAGGGGTTTCCAAACATGAATGATGACTAGGAAAATTTTAAATTAAATCCAAATCAATTTATTTTAAATTTGAATTCATTCAAACTTTTTCCATATATGGAATGTCCAAATTTGGAAAGAATTTGAATTTTTGAAATTCAAATTCCAATGAGAACTAGGGAAGGAAGATGTGGGGAAGTGGAGGAGAGGGAAGAGGCCGGCGGCAAGGTGGCCGGCCGGCGGGTAGGGGCTCCAATGATGGCGAAGCTAGTGTGAGGTTTGGCTCCTTTCAACTTTTGGTCGTTGCTTGTGGGAGATTGTGGTGGAGAAGAAGAATGTTGCATGAAGAGGGGAGAAAGGAGATGAACAAGAATATACGAGAAGGACAGAGATAACTAACGAACTCACAAAGAGATCGTAAGAACCGCGAACCTCAGACTCTTCCAAAGATTGACGGGTATTGCAAGTTACCCTCCTCGGGCTTCTCCTCTCATGAACTCACTAAGAGATCAACATGAACTTAAAAATTTCATTATCAACAATTCATCATACAATACAATGCATGAGGCATCCTATAAATAGGCCAAAATGAACCAAAATTAAAAGACATAAATGCCCTCGGGGCTACAATATCAAAATGACCCCCCATAAGGGTAAAACGGTAAAACTGAAAAATAAAATAAACTACTACATAAAAAGGACTCAAAATAAAACTCTGGATCGTGGCCGTCGATCTCCGGCGTCTCCGATGGTACACGTGTCAAAATCGCTGACGATGTCCTCATCATTCTCCCCAGGTGGGAGAAAACTCGACCCCGTCGAGTAATCATCTGTAGAGCTCTCGTACCACTCTAGTAAGTCAGGGTCCACTCATCTGCAACTCCTAATCAAACCACATGTCCTCCGTCTCCGATTTCCCTTTCCAATGAACTATGTACCTTGGGCACCCACCTTCTTTAGTGGATATGATCAAGTATTGCTTCAATCTTTCTGTATTGGGTAAATATGGCAAAATGGGGAGTGGGGGTAGGCTGAGGTTCTCACTGGGAAGGTTCACACAAGGCTCATTATATAGTGGATTGGTATGGCTAAACTCTGGTCCCTCGAATGCTACAAGATCTTCCATATTAAACGTAGGATTAATGTTGAAACCTTCAGAAAGGTCTAGCACATAGCATTACTGTTTATTTTTTAAATTATTTTAAAAGGTCCTGCGCTTCGAGCATGTAACTTAACGACTCCTTGAGGAAACCGTTCTGGACGAATCCGCGCCATCACAAAATCACCAACTTTGAATTCTTTAAATATTTTCTCATGACCAGCATTAAGCTTATAATTAACATTTCTTAGCTAAATTTTCTTATTAATCTCATTGTGCAATTCCTAAAGGAGAGATGAAAATGCTGATGCGACAAACCCGATGTGCATGATGAATGACATGACTTGGGGCTTACACCAAAGCTTTAAACAGAGACAAACTTGACAAGAAACGAACATGCAAACACACAGACTCATAAGCACACATAGATAAGCATAACGATGGGTTAAACATAAAATGAGGGGACTTAAGGTTTTCAAGTTTAAGGGAATTGGTTTAGGGGGAGCAATAAATACATCCTTAGCTACTAAAGCACTTCCATATAAAGTCTTAGCTAGGGTCGAGGTTAGTCTCCTAGGGGTAGCAGTGTAATCTATCAAATTCATCCAACTAGGAGAGGGGGGGGGTCCTTAATAGGGGAGGACAAGACTAAAGAGGACATGTTGGAGGAGTCATGGATATGATAAGAAGATGGGTCCTGACTCACTACCATAAGGGGATAGTCCAAAGAGTCACCAGCAGGTATGAGACTCAAAAAATGGGGTAAGGTATTCCTATCAGAAGTGGGCACAACAGTTAGAGTGGTGACATTAAAGTGTGAGCTAAGACTCTCTCTAACGTTGTTGTCGGTACGAGGAATGGAGAGATAAGTCCAATCAAGAAAGACA